>LQNS02278153.1:458754-486369 GCA_001587735.2 Parhyale hawaiensis
CCCCTCCCCCATCCTCCCACATGCCCCGGAACAGTGGCGTGACATACACTTCTCATTTAAGCATAGCTGTTTCGCGTAGTAATTGCGAAAAATCTGCTCGCTTCTAACGCTTCTATGTTTCACTTCCGGTGAACTCTACACATTTTAACTAATCGCTAAGAACGTCGAAATCTCGGTAAAAAAAAATCCAGAAGGCTTATTATTTGAATGAACCTGAAAGTACATTTCCAACTTTTCCAACTAACATATTAGGAAAAAGGAACAAATGTAATTTAATTTTTGCTATATTTCTGCTGGCCTAGGAAACAAATGCCATGCTAAGCATATTAATAGTCTCCCTCGTCCCATTGCGACTGACGCCTGTAGGTACAGCATGTGACATAATATTTAGATTGTAGCCCTTTTCGAGATCATTACCACATGGTTCCGAGCTAACGGAAAGTATTTCATATCCGGATAGATGGTGATCGAAAAACAAAATTAATTTCAAAATTTTCAACGAGATAAAATATGAACTGTTTTCTGAACGTACAACATGCTCTGCGAGTAATGGACAAGAAATCAAAAGAAAGAAAGTTTTAAGAGATTCTAGATTGAAAGTGCAAGATAATGCTACTTTTGAGGATTATCTCGCCAGATCAATGACTTTAGGAAAGAAATAATGCGGTTTGGTGTCATGAACTATCTCGTTAAGAGTCGCACACGTAATACTCAGTCAATAGAGACAATTGATAATGCTCAGGATAGACTGTTGTACGTTTCCTCTCAAGCAAAGCAATCGACAAACCTAGAACCACTTTAAACTATGCAGAGATCCATTACCGCTAACATTTAACGCCTGAAGGAGATTAACTATTACAAACGAATAACCTATCTTCACGAGTGCTCAATCTAGAGAAAATATGAATATTTTGCTAACGTATATACATGTGTATATATTTACTGTAATGTAGTATATGTAGTACATGTATGTATTCGGTTTATCGCGTGTACTGCACTGGAAGCGCTGTAGGCCGAGATGGCGGTACCACAGTTGCAATAAAGTATTGCAGTAGCTTCACCACCCTGAACGAGACTGCTAAACAAGAATGCCTCGATATTTACCAAATGCTATTAACGTGGAGGTCATAGGGCATAAACATTGTTGGACGCTGATTTTCTAAAGTTTCGAGCTAATATTGCTGTAAGCTGTTACGAGCACTGTAGAGATATTTAGAAGTTTACTCTCCGCTCGTGACTATAAGGGCGGCAACGTCAAATCTGTACATGCCGGCCATGTGGTGTGCTTAACAACACCTGGACTTCATCTGACATACAAAGGTTATAACAAATAGTTGGGACAGGCAAAAATGATGTATTTCTCAATCGATCCACAGGGCTTTTAATGAAGATAATGCAAATATTTTACTGAGTTAGAGTTATGAGTGTCCATTTTCGCATTAACCTTTCAAGACACAATTTGCGTTTCCACGCCAAGATAATCAGTCATATAAAATTTATATATCAATGACTGGTTATTGCAGATTGTTAACGAATTGTAGAATTCATCAGCAAGAAATAGTTGCAGTGAATATTTGAACAATGTCTATCTAGTTGTATGGCTCTTTTTTTTCAAGGGAAGTAGGACCACATGCATGTTGTAAAATAAATCTAACCAAATCAAGACCAAATGTTGCTTTGTCATATCGTGGATAGCTTTCGACACGTTCATAGGATAACAAGCAACGGGTAGAGTACGTACACGAATATTGATCAAACTGTTGGTCAATTAAAGCTCATGAGAAGCAAGTTTGGGCTGACAGCTCGAGGCTCTCGAAGAGTATTTCTTAATTTAGCGCCAGTCGCTGTCAGTCTCGCGCCCCAGTACTGGGGAGACGTAAAGAGAGAGTCCGTACAGCTGCTCGCCTAATAACTTGGAACCGTAGCGTTTAGTTAAAAGCTATTATTGTATTCCTTTCACTACTGGCGGTATCTCAAGGTTTATCTTCAACAATGTTTATTTTCACCACCTCCGTGGTCTGCCTTTAGGTGAAAAATTCTACTGAAGATTTTCACTCCAGATCGTAAGTTCCGAATCAGATGAGAAACTGAAGAAACTGTTTTGCATGGCTAGACTTTAAAACTTTGCAAAATAGAGCTTGCTCTTTGGTAGAGATAAAGAATGGAGAAGACGAACATTGTCTATTTGATCAATTTAATTTGGCAATCACATTGGAAGTAACTCAAGTGCTTACCAGCAGAAGACCAGTTCACACAACAGTCTAATTGTATGGAATTTAATGAATTTTACCTAAGTTAAAGGTTGTCAGGTTGCAGAGGTTGTCTACATACAAGTATGTAGAGGTGACACATTCCAAGGCCAGAAAACTATTCTTCTTTGAACTTGGTAGAATCGTTATGCCGCAATAGCACGGTTTTTCCCAGTGTGAAAACGCAGTTGAGGATACATGTAGGAAAACCGTAGCTTATAACATCCTGAAAGACGCTGGCGGTTTTAGAACAACGAAATCTAGTGGCAGAAGAAAAATCACAAGCATTGAGTAGGAGAATCCCCAGGATAGTCAGCCAAGGTAGGGAACGATCTTCGAGACAGATTAAGGCACTCATTGATGACAGTTGCTGCCCCACAACCATTGGGAGACACGTGAAGCACGAAGGTCCAAAATACAAAAAAAAAGTCTACAGGGGCCTCGTCTGCTTCCACGTCGCAAAGTAGACCGTTTAGAGTTTGCCAGGGAGCACCAAACATGGGACGCTGAAAAGTGGAAAACGATTCTGTTCTCGGATGAGAATATATTTAACCAAGACGGTCGTGATGGATTTCAACGTTAATGGCACCACAAGTGGCCCTGAAATGTTTTCTACGCTGCACAGTACTGGAGGCTCAGTCATGATGTGGGGTGCCTTCTCCTACAGAAGCGCAATGGAAAGTCAAATTGTGCAGGAACACTCTAGCGGTTGACTATGTTGGCATGTTGCAGAAGGCATCTATTAGTGTTGAGGGTACTCGTTTGCGTGGGAATGGATAGTTCTTTCAACAGGATAATGCAGTAATCTACATTGTCCGCCTGACCAAGATTTTGTAGCACGTGAATAACGTCCCATTTTTCTATCATCCACCCTGTTTTCCAGATTTGGATCCGACGGAGAACGTTTGGGGGATTGATGGTAATGAATGCATATAGAAAAACGGACTACAATTTGAAACAGCAAATGATCCTCATGATGTCGGCTACACGGCTTGGGTGAATCTTCCCCTAACCTTCTTGGAAACCCTTATTTCAAGTATAGAGTCATGACTCATTAGGAAGTTTTTATTTTGCTAACATCAGTTTTGTTGTAATAGTTGCCTAAGTTTTGAATAACTGATTTTTAATTTTGATCAACTGATAAGCATCTCATTTACTTAAAATGCGACTTTACAAGCAATTTGATTAGACAAAAATTGTTTTTCTTCATACATCATTTATATTTACCAATGAGTAAACTTAAGTCACAGAAATTTTAAAATCTCTCCTTGCAATTTCTTTAGTTCTTCTGCTGGTCCTAACTTATTGTCAAGAGTGTATTTTCCCGTCCAAAATTATTGTTTCTCTCGGGTTTGTTCGCGAAAGTAAAATACAGTATAATTACTTTGATTAGTAGAGGCAGTTTCTGTGAGCATATCTGCCTTCTTAAGGCAAGTTCACACGTCATTCATTCATATCAACGCTGTGGCTCATCCACTCGTCCGCATGTGTTACTGCACTCTGGAAATAGCAGGAAAGTGCCCTGATTTTTGAGTTTTATTTCATTTGAAGTTTGAAGAGATTTTCGTACCTTGCTTGGTGATACTTGCAAAGCAAGTAGATTGATTTGGGGGCAAACATTTTTATAACTTTTTGTGGCGTGCACAACGGCGCTAGAAATCATTGGGACGAATGGATAGGTGAATGCGTTCAGACGAATGACGTGTTAACTCGGCTTTAGCTAGCTAAAAAACACTCTCCAATGAATAATTACTGGGGAACACAATATTTGTTGAGTATAGGTATGGCAGCTGTTTTTATCTTTTTGCCGCTGAATGCAGTGTTAATCTTAGGCTTTCTTTCTCACACCGATTATATAAGATAATACAAATCTTGTTGATTCCCACTATCGTAGTTTTCTGTTTGGGACTATGATGGACTTGACATATGTATGGAATTGTACACACCTTTCACTCACAATGTCAATCGTAACTGCACGCCCGAGTTACCACCAAGCTGTGGATGAATGCACTCGTAATCGGCTGGGAAGTCTTATGCATTTTATTTGCGGCTACTGTATACTGTGAGGTCAAAAATTTGTTTTAATAAGCGACCTTACTTTTTGGCAGGGATGGAATGGGGATGCCGAAGTTTTGCCCACAACTCTCTTAAATTTGAAATCGGAATTTAAATATCTGGGTGCAGTGTATCTTTCCATTTGAATGGTCATTCTGGCCATTTACGTGAACAACGATGAGGTACCGATACGAATTTTTGCCGTGATATTAGAAGATCAGGTATGTACACTATAGTCTGACCATTTTATCATGGTAGTTCAGTCGTAATCAAATTCCTCTATGGTGGTGCCAATTCTATGGGTGTTTCTGAGATTTCTCAATAGACAGGTAGTGGGCGGGTCTAAGATATGGCCCAAACAAAATCTCAGAAATACCCATAGAATTGGCAACGCTATGGAGGAATTAGACCACGACCGAACTGCCTTGATAAAATGGTCAGACTATAATAATAAAATATGCATGCAAAAATAATTCTACCCCCAGAAGCTCAGTACCTAGGCTGTTGACTTCGTTGTTTATCGAAACATCGGGAGTTCGAGCCCGCACCTTTGATGGGAAGTCTTGACGCCCGGAAATGTATAGCGTCAGCAATTCTTGCACTCGTAGTCACAGTGCGGGCACTGGCCTTTGGGTCGGGCGCGCAGTTGTTTAGTGGATATTCCGTCAATGTATCGCTATTCCGGACAATCTGTGGTCGGCTGCAGCCGTACACTCTACTGTGCCCAAGTTGTCATTTAACTGTGGGACGAAACTGTGCACGTCGGTTTTTTAGTTGATGTGTGCAGTCATAGTAACTACATGAACCTTTTACATTTATATAGCGTCGACAGCGTTTTGTTTTGAAAACTAACTTTGATGATCTACAACATGTGTGCACCAATGTCAGAAATGTCTGTAAATGAGTATTCTTCGATATTTCTACTTCTTAATCTTCCTCCACATTACTTTCTTTTCTTTAACTCATGAGAAGGCAACAAATAAAAATCCCAATCGGAAATTTATCAGCATTTATTGGCAGCCTACGAGGAAGTAGTGAACGGTAACTGATAATATCGGAGAAATGCCTATAGATTTCCGATTGGGATAGGACGCTTGCCCACATTATAGTGATCTTTAAAGAACGAGTATAATTCAAATAGCAATAGCTTCATAAAGTTGCACTGTGACAAGTCAGTCTTTACATGTAAACCACGCATGATATATAGTCTGCATGGTACTATATTCAATACTAAGAATACAATGCTTTAATAAGCAGTCAGTGGTGACTTAGAAGTTACCGAGGATGCGAAAAAGGTTGAACTACATTTATAACTGATATTTCTACTGTGTGCGTTGCATGAGTCTGGATGTCTACGACGTGAACTCCAGCTGCTGCTGATCAGAGAGAACCAGTCGGAAGGGCAGCATGCCTACCAAATCAAAGGCTGCTCAGCTAATCCTGTCATAAATTTTCTCATAAATGGCAGTGTCGTTGGCTTGTTGTGACCACTTCCAACTCCTCCAATATTCGCCCATTCGGTTATGAGCTTCTCGGCTTGAGCGCAGATTGCAAGCTAATCCTCTGGTCTCCATTGAAGGCAAAGATGGAAATGGGACTTTTACAACACGCCTTTTGAGCTGAGCAGATTCCTATCATTTTATCATAATTTGTGATAGCTGGAAGTCTTTAAATTCAATAGACGCTGAGCTTAGAATGAAAAAATCTCAAAGGACTATAGCTATACGTGACTGATAAGTCAAGAGCGTGATAAGAATGAAGCATTTCCAGAGTATGCTTTGCTCTGCCTGTACGGAAGACCAATAAATTTATGCTCGTTGGACCAAACGCTAACTTTCTACCTAACTTCGATTAAGCTCAGTTGTAATTGATGGGTCACAAATTTTTGGAGCTAATAATTTATTCCATAATACCTTGCTTATAAAATAAACTATCATTACTGCTATAAGATCATCAAATTTACTTTAGCTTAGGAAAGTTAGGACGAATGCGATGAGTCTTGTTTGCGACCGTCTGGCCCGCTATTTACCAACATTTTTGTCCTTTGAGAGCGTGTGCATCGATAAGCTTCGGGCAGAGAAGACGAAGAGGCTTACTGGGTTTTGTGAGGTGCCTGCGAGGGCCATCGCTTGTGTAGGGCTCAATGAAGTCGTCTACTGAAGCTCCACAGCAATGGACAGCATGTCAGGCCCAGAGATGCTATCGACACCCACACACGCCAGTGGCTGGGTCTGGAGTCCGGCATGGGAGAGCATCAGTGACAGTTAAGTGATGCTTGATCACTTTATGACTTCAGTGTTGAGCCCACGGCCTATGGAGGCTTATTTTCTCCCTATATTAATAACTAAGTTTATTGAGGAAACAGTAGAAAAATGTTTGTAAGAAGCAATGAGTAGAGGTGTAATTGTGAAAACAATGCGTACCTGATCCATGGGCAAATAGTACATATGTATGTACAAAAGTACTACTATACAATTAGACGTAGGGGGCCCACCTATAGAAGTTATAATAAACTAGCTATTATATTATAGATGGTAACTCGACCTGATTTCCTAGCTGGCCCCAACGATTATCGTTTCCAGCTTCTAGGAATTTTCCAGTAGTATTACAGCGAGGTCATGTCTATCAATAGCTTGCCTGGTGTTCTATAGACTTCAAACTTACTGTACTCGTATTGTGCGGCTGTTCGTTTCACTCATTTTATATTTATTCCTATTATCGATCTTTAGAAAGGTATTGAAATTAGTAATTTGCTGTTTGTACTTCCATAGAGCTCACAATTATAAGAAAGTCGGTTAGTCAAATACTTATTATGTAGAAATTTTTTCCAGTGGGAGAAAAAATGACTTGTAGCTCATTGTACAAAGTTCGAACAAACGATCTTTTCCGTTGGTTAGTTGTTCTACACTCCAGGCAGTGTAGCAAATATCAGTGTGGCTAGTTATATTTATAACATTAGTACTTAACGTTTGATTGTTCACCCAGAATGGCAAATTAACTAAGAGTTTATGAGTAGAATTCCAGATGAATTAAAGTTGATGAGATTAGATTAGCTCGATAGAAGCTGGTGTAATGAACGCACACTAGTACTACGGTCCTTCTCAACGCTCCTTCTGAACGGCATCCACATTTTCAATCCATAATTATATGAAGTTGACTAATTGGAATTTAAAGATGGGTTTACACGAAAATTATAATCCAAATCTGAGAGAGCGTCTGCAAACATACGGACAATTTCCTGTAGAATTGTGAAATTGCGTTCAGAAGAGACAATTCTTCCATATTCAAACGCCAGTAAGCTATCTTGGAAAACTCATCAGGGTTGCAGGTTCGAGATCAAAACGAAAATAAACTTAATAGTACCTATTCTTTTCACTTATAATATTAACTAAAAAGTCTTTGATAAAACGATTAAAAAATAATTTAGCTTCTGCGTCTACAATCATCAACTCACACTGCGATTTCGATACAGCAGACATTTCGTTTAGAAAATTTCACTTATGCCGGTGAAACACTATACCATCGCATACTCAACTTATGACCGGACCTCGAGATCATGCGTCGTTCAAGTTAGCATATCTCCGCCACCGACTTACCCGGTATAAGTGCATGGACAACGTGCAAGCTGAACGTCAAGACATAAGTTGAACGTAAGATTATACATAGTGTGGCACTAGCATTAGTTGGCCGGTTGTAAAAAAAAAAATCCAGCATTCTCCATCCTCAAAATTCCAAGCAAATGTATGAGTTTGCCAGTTTTTTTTATGTCGATTCGATGGCCAAAACTCGCAAACTCGTTCATTTGGTTACCATGTGTGCCCGCCTTCAGCTATTACCGCTCTGGAAAGTTTAACTTTAAGAAGTAAGTTGCCTAAAAGAAAATTACTTTGCAGGGATGCTTACAACGAAAATTAGCATAAACTAAGGAGAAGGTTAATACTGACCATTGCTTGTTTCTGAATCGCAACGAACAGCAAAACTTTGGGCAGAGCTGGGCATAGATACTCAAAAAAAATGTACCTAGATACTTGATACTAGATACACCCTTAAAATGTATCTAGATACAGACACTAGATACAACTTTACAAATGTATCTAGATACAGATACTAGACGCTTAGAAGTATCTATAGATACATTTATAGATACTTATATTTTTACAACTCAATTTAATAGTTTTACTAGTTCATATGGTTAAAAATCATGTAATTCAGGTGGATACAATTCTGTTCCTTTTGTAATACTATTGTATAGTAGATTAGTAATTACAATAATAATGACTATTGCACATTTACTTCCGGCAAATAGGCTAAGTAGTTGATCACATTTGGTTGTGATAAAATATCACGTCTCTAAAAGAAATGGGCAATGTCATTGAAGTTTCGTAGTCAATAGGTATATTGACTTTTTTGCAATAACATTCAAATGCAAAGTATAAGTAAGTATAAAGCAAATCTTTAATAAACAAAATAAAAGAAGGCTTCTAAAAAATTAATAGAATCGTGAGCCAACGTGACATAACATGTTCAGGGTTGCCATCTCTTGTTCGCTTAGTTATCGGCTTTATCATTATTTTATGAACCTGAATATTATTCTATTTACAATATTTCATGCATAATAATAGGTATAATTTATTATTATCTAAAAAGGATCTAAACAAGTATCTAGATACTTGTATCTAGATACAGTCAAAATGCATCTAGATACTACATTTAGATACAACATTTGAAAAGTATCTAGATACGGCCCAGCTCTGACTTTGGGAACCAGTTAGACGGCATTCATCGAACAAAGGAGTAGAGGCGTTGTAAAATAATTATGAGAATTACTTAGTAAGCCTATGCCGTCAAAAAGCACGATCTGTCTATCAGTGCGTGACGTGAAACAAGCTAACGACATACAGTATTAGTAATAATAATAATAATAGTAATTGACTTTATTGAATACTTCTGGACATATTACAAGAAAATCATTGAAACATTACATCTTTGCAGTAGTATTTTCGAGAGCAACACTTCTCTCAAAATATTTAGTCACAAATCGGGAATTATTATTTATTCACTTTCATAGTTAATACCTTTAGTTTTTTACTAGTTGTCTAATGCCTTATCTAATATCTCTTTCAAAAAACTAGGAAGAACTTAGATACACGACATGTGGCTTGTCAAGAATGGACTGCCGTACAGTTCATCATTGGTTCCTTGGCACAAGAGAAGCTGTCCCGAGTGTCATGAAAAGATAGTGATGCACGCTTTCCACCACATCTGTGATCAGATTCGTAGAATAGCCTTATTTATTGCCTAATAAATATAAAAGATCTGGAGGAAAATCCCGTGATATTTCCATTAGCCGGTGATGGGATGCGGAAATCCTCAGTACTGCCCAAAAACCTTGAGTCGATACAGAACGATAAATTGCATTCGTCTGTATGAAGGGCGTCCTGCCGGCACGCTTCTCCTCAGTAAACGCGGTAGCTCAGGACGGCCACGGCATTGTTTGAAGGTTGTGCCGGGTGCGGGACTGTGCTGGGGACAGACGCGATTCTTTATTTTTGGCACACTTGAGGAATTTTTACATAAGAACCATGCAGTAAGTTTCAATGAATAAAATCATTAGATCTAATATTAAGCTGGTTGTGTTATTTTGCGTGAACGTTCTTTGGGTTACTGAATTTTTAAGGGGCGTCTGTTGCCCATCGGGCTAGGCTCACGTTGTGCGCAGGGAGGCGAGATTTTGCGTAAATATTTCAAGAATTTGCGAGAGTTTCCTCAGCTCTTGGCTACCGCGTGTACCAGCAATGAGTCAGATTCATAACCATTATTATCCATTTTCATATCAAATTGAGTAACAGAGCACTTGGATACATGAATTTTTATAAGCCACTGAAACTCGCCACTAAGTCTTCTCTTAATTTATCAAAATGTTTACTATATGCCTCCAAATCACGGTCTGAAATCGTTTCCGATTCTGAGAAATAAATATCTGAAATCGCTATGTATAAGTGAACATTTAATAATCTCTATTTTTGTTTGGAAGCGCAATATGACAGAGCTTGAATAAATGTAACATTTTCCTTGCAAACGCTTCTGTTTTCGTTAAATTTTCAGTAGAGCTCTGCACTGTTTCAACTCGTCACCTAGCGGTGAATCCAAAGTAATTCGAAGCTCTTCAGACGACTCATATGAGTCAACAAGCATCTGAAAATTATCATCTCATGACAGCCACTTCATCACAGTGTGCCAAAGTAATTGGCTAAAACGTTGATCATTTTCTTCGCATAATTTTACAACCAGTCAAGCAGTAAATGCATGAGATTTCATTTGATTAATTAACTTGATACACACTTACAGTTTCACGTAGTTCGCAACTCAGCCTCTGCCACTCCTATTAAGCCTCCTTGGTAATATATTCCGAACGGGACTTACCACAGCGCCGCTTGCGGACTCTTGATGAAAGTTTTTCAAATTGTTCTATGGATATCTATTATTATTCTCGGCTAGAGCCTAGTAAGCTTAATTGATCTTCCTTAGCATTAATCGACCCCCTTTCCATCCTTGTGTAGTGTGTATTACTCGACCCCTAGAGATCGCTCATCGACCTCTGGGGGTCGATATCGACCACTTTGGAGACCCCTGCTGTAGACTCTTGAATTTGAAAACTTAGTTTCAGTCACAGATGTTGTTATGTCACTGCTTATTGTTAAATCATTCTTTTTGTCCCAATTTAGCTGAATAAGTTCGACGCAGTTACAAAATCTCTGCTGGGACGCCGGTAAGTCTTCACGATACGGTACCTTTACTTTCCTTCGTATTTATGAAGCCTTGTAATACGAATATTACTGAGATGGTTGAGAGCTCATTGCACAATGAAATCTGTTTTTAGACATTTATAGAGTGTACACTATAAATTTGGCGATATGCGGAAAGTGCTAAAGTTGGCTATATATAGAGTTTATGCAATCAATAAAAGATACTTCCTGTGGAAATATGTAAAATGTACTTGCATTAGTAGGGCTTCGGCTTGCAAGAGCTATCGAACTGCAATGCATTGAAACACCGAAGTTTTTTTTTTATATCAATATGTTCGTCTTAACCAGTAGAACAGTTTCTTGATCTATCCCAAATTCCCCACTAATGTAAATATTTTCAAATTCTTCTTTACTCATTCCCTACCTTCTACTATCCTTTTTCAGTGAATGCGTCAGTAAATTTTAATCATCATCAGGTGTCATCGATAAGCCGATGAAATTAAGCTTTGAATAAGCTTACCTTGCCGAAGCTTCCAATAGGTGCCCTGGATTCGATGCATTCAATCAAGTTCGAGACGTTTATTCGTAATCAAAAATATTTGAGATTTCAGAAAACTCAATATTGCTTCTAAATTGCAGTTTTAAGCCATCTCAAGGAAAACAGAATTACTTCTATGTCTGCAACATGACTGAAATTGGCGAATTCAACCCAATAATCTTGGACAAAATCCTCCATCAACGGTTAATGAAATAATTGAAAGCCCATGGCATCCAGGGAGACTATTCACGATGGACCTGGTCGGCAGTAGAGAGTGAAGTTGATAGGAGAGACGAGCGACTGGACGCTGGTCTTATCTGAGGTTCCACAAGGTAGCGTGCTTGGCCAAGATTTGTTCATAATTTACACCAGTGACTTCGATCCTAACATCTGTAGCAAAATCAGTAAATTTGCAGATGACAATAAACTCTGTCATCGAGCTCAATCGGTCAGAGATATAGAATTTAGTTCCACAAGACCTTGACTGGTTCATGGAATAGACCACGACGTACCTTGTGTATCATGTGCCTCGTGTGTTTTCGGAAGAAGTCTGGGTGACGTTCCTCACGTCACCCCACGTGTGTGTAGTGACGCTGCTGCGTGTCTTCTGTGGGACTGCGATATGCAGAGAGAGCCAGTAGCGAATTATCTCCACAGTGCACGTAACCGCTGGTCTGTCTGGTATTCTTCTTCAATGAGAATTCAACAAATTTTTTAACTGTATAACTTTGATATCAGTGTCGTTTCGAATATGTCGAGGCATTTTGTTAAACAATCTTGCTCCCAGTACGGTGAAGCTATTAGAATATTTTGTGGCCACGGCTTTTCCACCATCTCTGCTGGGGATGCGTATATCACAGGTCCTTCCAGTTCTTTCTGAGTGTCTGGTGACAATCCGCTCATTCACATTCACAGTGATACGTTCTCGAATTTTACAAACATATATGATTGTAAATCGCTCGAATCTTCGTAGTATTGAATATAATTGGAGACAGCTAAATCGTTTGTGATAATCGTCCTCCTGCATGCCTCGAATTCTGGCCGTGAACGATTTTTGGATAGCTTCAAGTTCTAACTTTTTCTTGTACTCGTCATCCAAAGGGGTGAACAGTATTCTATTCTCGGAAGAATCAATTCCTTCCATAGTGTGAGCATTATTACATCTACTTCGCGTGACGAGAAAGTTCGTAAAACCCAACCACGCCATTTTTTTCTCACAGCGATAACTCTAACAATATTTTCTTCAAAGGTAGTATCGTTTTGCATTCTCACTCCGAGGTCTCTTAAAACTGTTTTTCTTTCAATTGCATGCCATCGCTGGTGGTATGCAATGTGGATTCAAAGACTGTTTGATTTTTTTCCGTATCTTACCAGTTCGAATTTTGTTTCATTAAAGGTCATATTATTTTTTACCGACCATTGACAGATGTTTTCCAAATCTCGCTGTACTGACAGTACGTCTGCCATAGATTGCATAGCAGCTAGTATTCGTGTACCGTCAGCAAATGACGAAGGGACTGAATTTTTACATCTGTACCCCATGTCTTAGATCATGATGAGAAAGAGAAATGGTCCAAGCACGGTACCTTGTGGTACTCTACTGAGTACCGACTGTGCTGATGACACTTTGTTGTTGACGATTACACTTTGAGTTTTATTTGACCGGAATGCTCCATGCCACCGAAGACATTTTCCACGGATACCCATGCGGGAAAGTTTTTAACAGTAGGATTCCGTGGTTAACCTAGTCAAAAGCTTTAGCAAAATCTAAGTAGATTACGTCCACATTCTTTCATCTACGATGGAATCATAATGCTCCAGCAGTTGTGAAGTAATGGAACGTTTATGTCGAAAACCATGTTGGTTTGATGTGAGTAGTTCATTACTCTACATGGTGCACTTGGTGTTTACGGAACACCCTGTCAAACGTTTTCACTACGTGATTAGTTAATGAGACAGGTCTATAGTTAGCTGGATCTGTACTATTTCCAGTTTTGGGGATTGGGGTAATGATTGCGTGTTAATAAGTGTTTGGTATAACACCATCATCCAGTGATTTGCAGCACATCAGGTAGAGTCGGTAAAAATACTTAGCTTGCATATTTTGAGGATTTCTGCAGGAACATCATCTGGTCCCGGAGCACTGCTTCCGCTAATTTCATCAGTGGCTGATTCAATGTTTAGTTTTGTTAATTCAGAATCCATTAGGTAGTTATCAGTTGGTTCTAATAATTGAACATCAGAGTTACAGGTCATTTACTAAAAACTTTCTGGTACTGACCGCTCAGAACTTCATTCATCTCCTGATAGTTATCAGTCATTGATCCATTTTCGTCCAACCAATTATGGTCCTATTTTTTTGTTTTCATAGAAGAATAATTTGATGCTTTAAGAGAAGAATGACTTAGTGTTTTATTTTATCTTCTTGATGGCTCACAGTTCTTTTTCCTGTTTCTCTTCATCATGAGGTTTTGCAAGTTTGTGTTCAATCTCTTCCAGTTTTTGCCGGCATTCCATTTGTCGCTGTAATACATACGACGACTTTTGGCACTTGAGGAATCTTGCTCTTTTCTTTAGTAAGCTGGTGCCGAATTTATGGTGGCGATTGTTAGGACATTTCCTCCTAGCCGGTGGTAGGTATTTCACGCGCTTTTCAAACAGAACTTTTTCGAAGATTTCGTTCATTGTTTCACTTTGAGTAGAGTCATTTAGAAGAGAGTCCCAGTTCACCGACCGCAGCTCATCGTTCAAACCTTCCCAATTTATCTGATTATTGAAAGCATTTAAATCTCGAATACTATTTATGGTATTTTGCCCATTATTCTTCGAGTCTCTCACTTCATTGCTACTGAACTGGGTTGTGATATCAATGAGTTTGTGATCAAACAAAGCTGTATCTTGGGTGCTGATATTCTTTACAAATTCGATATTCTGTACAAGAGGAGATCTAAGATGTTCTCCTTCCTTGTTGGCGAAGTGATCATCTGCACTAAAGAAAGTTGTTCCATTACTGGGAGTAAAGATAGTGTTTGTTCTCTCTTATCTATTGTGTACGAAAACTTTTTGCTAAAACTAGAACTACCTGTTTCATCAGGTACGCCTAGATGTAGCCATTTTAGGAATGGAAAGCTGAACTCATATGTAATGATTACACTGTTCTTACCTTCAAGTCCACTGCAATGTTTTTGAATTTTGTCGAGCAGCTCAGCAAAATTCTCAGAAGCACACAACACACACCAGTTTAATTTTTTCTATTTTTACAAATAAAATTTCACACCTGCTATTAGAGAATTTCTGTTGAATGTGCGAGCCAAGCTGTTCTTTCACATACAACGTACGCTACTCCGCCGCATTTAGGCTTTCGCGGTCACACCTGTGCAAATTATAGTTTTCCATTTTGACTTCAGCATCACAAATACTCTCATTCTCTTAAGTGCGTTTCAGTAATTGCCAGGAAGAGTGAATTTGCTTCGCCTGCTATGTTTCTAAGTATTAATTGCTCTCTGCGCTTTTAGGTATAGAGGCCTTGAATATTGACTACACAAAATTTGTTCAATGTGTGGCTACTCTTTAGTTCTTTTGGGCAATTGCATCGTTTCATTGGTTAGCTTGGCACGTGGCAGATAAGCTTTAATGTCGACAAATGTTCAGTAATGCAAGTAGGGCCGGAGAAGCTTTCAGCCTCGCGATTAGAAATGAACGGGATAGAATTACTAGCGGTCACCCAACATCGTGACCAGGGAGTATCTATCACAAAAAAAAACTACAACGCTGCCAGCAAGCTAACAAGAGCGTCAAAATGACAAGCAGAGTACTGGGAATCATTATCAGGAATTTTGTGTACTAATTCAAGGATATAATCATTGCTTTGTGCATAGTGCTAGTGCGCCCGCATCTAACATTTCCTTTTCAATTCTGGTCGCCACATCAGTTAGGCGATATCGATAGCATAGATAGAATCCAACGCAGAGCAACAAAATTGATACCTAAGGTGCAAAGCAAGTATCGCCTGCAGGAAGTGGGACTCATATCTCATGAGCAAAGTTGACTCAGGGGACGACCAATAGAAACATTCATATATATGAATGATTTCGATGACGTGCCTACAACTGAACTTTTTTTAAGAGGCGATGATGATGATGATGGCTTGCGGAAGAACTGCCAAAAGCTCAAACATAAAGCTCGAAGAACTACCCTAATCCAGCAATTCTTCCAGTATTTCATATTGAATATCTGGAATAGGTTTCCCTCCGAAGTGATCGGTGCAAAGATAGTCAATGCGTTTAAAAATTGTCTTGACAAGCATTGGGAGTAACACCCTCCACAACTGCATACTCCTGCTCCAGGAATTATATTTTCATAACGGCCAAAGGTTCAGAGGTCACCCTAATCCCTTATATTTCATATCCCAACTAGCTAAACGTCTCCGAGAGCCGCGGATTTGCAACAAATTATCATGCTTACAAGATCTACTCCTGGTCTGAGTTTATTCTTGTCTTTTTCAGAATTCTAAATGATTTTCACTTAATGGCAATAGCTCATTGAGGACTGGAACGTGAGTCTTGGCCACGCTCCAGCCAATTGATCCGTCAACTCCCAGCTATTTAATCTCATCTAATCTGGAATTTTGGATAAGTCAAGCCTTGTGGGCCCAGCTGAACTGGACTTTTCTGAGCCAGTCAATCGATCACAATTTCACCGGCTAATCGATGACTGTTGTATTATCGTAGAGAGAAACCACAGTTGTTGGCGGTATTGTAGACTGTGTGTGTGTATCAGTTAACCTTCCAGGCTGGCTATATCCTTGTTATTTTATTGAACATCGAAGTTTTTGATGAGTGCATAAGTCCTCTGAGTATTACTTTTCTTTCTCTTAGAATGCCTAATTCCTAAGCTACACGACAGTGAGAGACTTAACGATAAAAATAAGAAAAACTCTTAGATTAACACAATGGAGCTTACTGCTTGATGTAGCCACACGACGGCAAAGGATTAAGGGCATGTTTGACTGGGAGCTGAAGTTAAGCACTCGAGGATCGACTTGTCCGAAAATATAGACAGGTGCGCTGGCTTCGACCTGCTGAACTGAGCTTCAAGCATTAGCCTTTAATTGGTTACCATTAAAACTTACAGAAACTCAACCCTGCTGTCAAAAATGGAGTTTTCAGCCGGCTCAACGGAATCTGCAGATGTGCAGTGCGTTGGAACTCTGTTGCTTGTGAGAGGTGGAGATGGAGCAGAGGAGGAGGTACTGGGGCGGGTGCTGTTTGAGCCAGAGGAGCTGGAACGTAAGAAGAGAGAAGTATATCACCTGTGGCGGGAGAAGGACCGGCTGATGAAGCAGTCGGCTGGGGTGTAGAAGCATGACACATTGAAGAAGGTCTCATCCGATGATAAGTAGTCGTTCACTTTCACCATATCACACTTACAACGCAATTCTAAAGGGCAAAGCCAAAGCTTCTTACAGCAGACTCGGACAAGCTAAGCCTCGAAAGCTTAATTTTGGTGCCCAATCGTACATGTCTTGTATGTCCCGTTTACACGATGCTACTGTTGTGCATCACGCACTTCTTCCCAGGCATCCTGTTTGGGCGGCAAATTATCCCACTCTCTTATGTCTCACTACGTGGTTTGGAGTGCCAGTGGACGTGAAAGTCTATCAGTTGAAAATTGCTTATGAACTTCACATGCACAGAAGGAGAATTCAAGGCTGAATTTCAATACGTACTGGGTAGTACTATAGAAGTCATTGAAAAAGAAAACCTTAAAACTTTTATGGTCGACCTTGAACGTGGGTAAAATCCCAAGAAACAGAGCCATATCGCAAGAAAAATTAGCTTTCTCTAAATGTTGCTTCAGTATTCGTTTGGCTGTGGAGGTGATTAATCGAATTGTGCATTTTTTTTCAAATAATTTAGCACAGTAGTAATCACCAGTAGTATCATATTCGCCTGTGTCTACAGATTGCGCTTAATTTAATTAAGTACAATGCAAAACATTGCGAAGAAAGTGGAAAGTCCGAAAAATCCTCTCGGTAAATGTTTACGAGAGGGTCTCTGGTGATTTTCCGATTTTTTTTTTGTGCATTATATTGTTTTTCTTACACCAATTATCCATGTTATACATATTTTAAGTCGGCGCATAACGTTTTTTACCTAGTTATAATGCTTTAAACTTCTTATTTTCTCCTATATCAAAGTGAAGGGTGACGCCGTGAAACAGTGTAAAAATGTTTACCGTCACGCAAAGGGCGATCGTCCGTGCCTCGCTTTGGACGCTTTGTAGACCATTTCGACGGCTATCTTGGTACTTATCTTTTATTGAAGAGTACCAAAACAAGTTCAAGCGCCTCCATTATTTTCTACAATCAGCTGGTACTGTTCAATAAGATAATATACCTATACTAATTTAGCAACTATCTTTAGAAAATTGCAGTGCATGCTGCTGGAACTTTCACAGCACTAGCGCCAAATTTGTTCTTTCGGCGACCTGATTTACATTCTTTTTCTTGATTGAAGCCATATTTACTCTTCATATTTAGTTCACAGTGCTCTTCACAGAACATGTTTATTCCTTACCAACAAATATAAGCACCATTATAGCCAATTCTGTACGTGAGAGAAACCACAGTAACAGTTAGCCTATTGCTCGAAATTTTGTATTTGGCGACAACATTTTACAGTATTTGCAGCTCAAATAGCTGGCCAGTTATGACCGGAAGATTGAATAAAATAAGTCGAAAAAATACGATGATATGTTCATGAAAACAATATAAGAAGGCCTGAGGTCCCACACTCAAATACTTTGACTCGTCGATGTGATGTAAATTTGCTACGGCTAAGTTTTATTTCACTCCCATTCTTTGCTTCTTGCGCAAGCCTGTGTGAGAGGTGCAATCCAAATAATGAAACTATCGGTTAGGCCGAGAACCTCGGTTAGGTAGGCAAAGTAGCTTTTGCTAGCAAATATAGGTCCCTAGAAGAACCTACCTTGCCTTACCTAACCTTGGTTTTCTGCCTAACCGATGGCTTCACTGTTGGCAAGCTTTCTCTTAAGGGTGGTGGTCGGTGGTGGTGGTGGCTGTCAGCCTGTCGCCTTCACTTTTATATAGGACAAAATAAAAAGTTTACAGCGTTATAACTCAAAACAATATACGCCGACCTAAACTGTGTATAACATTGATAATTAGTGTAAGAGAAACGATTTAATATACAAAAAATCGGAAAATCACCTGAGACCCACTCGTAAACATTTACGATCCTCTCGATTGATTCATGAAGTTTAGTGTAGATAGGCTCTAAAGTGAATCAAACTATTTTCATCCAAGTGAAATGTCACGATGTTTCCCCGAAATGGTTGTTTGTCAATATCTACACACCATGCTGATAGTTTTGTTAAATATTTGTGATCCGTTTTATTTCATCTTGTAATGCGATCTGTTACTAATATTTACAAAGTTTTAGGCTAATTTAAACTTTAACAAAATTTCGTGAAATTTAACCTGATGTAGTAAGTGATATAGTAGCGTGATGCAGGTGATTCTTGGATGTAGATGAGAAATTGTATCATTTTCAAAGTGCAAATGGTGTAATTTTAGTAGTTATCTTATGTATTGTAAAGAAGCCAGTGAAAGCATAAAAAAGGAAATAATAGTAGTTTTAGTTGAATATAGTCATGAAAAGTACGTGGAAGTGACTGGTCAGTTTGATCTTCGGTACTTCAAACGTCCTGAAACAACGATGAGAAACTTGCGCATTTCTTGGAGAGCGGTGAGTACCAATCATTTACGGTTTTTTGCTGTGTTATGAAGAATTTTATTACTTTTATTTTCGTTGGCCTACCTACTGATTTTTATGATTTTTAGCTATTGTTGAGCCTTGGCGTTCAGCACATTATGGAGAGGATTTTTTCAAGTTGAGTGTTTAGCTAGGTACTAATGGTAATACAGATAGTTAGTGTTCTGCTGCAGTGCATGCTGTTCTGAGAAGCAAGTAATTGTTTTTGACAGAGAACTGTAATTAATCCAGTCTTCCATGTAGAAATTAAACTCATTTTTGTCAAAAGCCCTGGTACTATGGTTTTAGTAAATTGCTTCTTTTACCTCTCTCCCACTCAAACCCAGGTATTTGATGGCGTGACTTGGGTAAATATTAATTAATGCAGTGATCAATAAATTATCTTTTTCTGGCTGTAACCGTCGTATCAGTTTTGAGATTTGAAATGTTAAGTGCAGTGTTATATCACAGTGCACAGTGCAGTTTAAGTCCGGGTAAGTTTTTACTGGATCTTCCTCTCAAACCTAGGCTTTTAAATACTTCGTCTGGTCGATATTGTTGCGCTGAACATGAACTTATATGTTACAGCCATCGGAAATTATTAATGGTCGAAATAGTAATTAAAGTTTAACAGTATATCAGTATCACATGGCAGTTCAGCTCTGCGGGTCAATGTGAAGTGTTTGAAGTTGAGCGATTTTGATAACTTTAACAATATATTTAGGTGCAATGGGACATTCTAAGATGTTTTTCATGAGTAACGTTTTTGCCGCAAATGCTTAGTTTTCGAGATATTTGACTCTGAAGTTGCTATTGTTTTCCTATGGGAGAAAATACCCGGCGACCCCCTAGGAATCTAAACTTACGTAAACTGACCTAAATTGACCTAAACTGGGCTAACCTAACTTAACCTAACCCAGAGAACTTATAAAAAGAAGTTTTCCCTTACACTGTGCGAGTGTGATTATTTTCTCCCGTTTCTCCCGTCAGGTGTATTATTATATATATATATATATTGAAGAATTAGATGAGAAGCAAATTGTTTAGTTTAAATTTTATTACCCACGACGAGTTTCGCTGTAACCTAAGCTCATCTGGTGGGAGGATCGAGATGATGAAGAACATTTCGTTGACATCTTGAAAATTTTAGCAGTTATCACATAAAGATGGTATATATGATACAGGTTTGAGGAAAGCTATGAATGACATTTTCTCTAATACAAATGTTTTGTCGTTTTTTAAACTAAATCCACCGTGTTCACTTCAGCTGCTGCACTAAGTACAGACACACAGAAGTGTCGAAACCGACAGTTTACAACCTGTACGGGTTTCAATAGGTGGCACATCTGCATGGTAGACTCAGTCGGAAATCAATATTTACAGCGATAATAATTTTTTTTACATTTTACCTGTTGATGACTCACACAGTGACATTTGGCATAAAAATTACCTAGACTTTAGACTGTCCGATTTTGTTAGGTTAGGGCAAGTGAAGTTAGGCTAGGTGAGGCTAGATTTGAATAGTTTAGGTTGAAGCAGCTTAGGTTAGGCCAGGTTTGCTTCTGTTTACATTACCACATTGAAAAAACCTTACTTCGTGTGAGTAATAAAAGAAATTAATGTAAAAACTCGGCATTACCAAGTGATACAAATGATTAATTTTTACTAGTGTTTGTGTAAAAAGTATGTTTAGCTCTTTAATTTGAGGACCATGCATTTGTGAATATGCACGCCAAAAGTTGTTGGGTCATGGCTTAGTAAGGTATTGTGTGATACACAAGATTATTTTTTTTCGGTTATTTTTATTTTCACCTCAGCCTGTTCCCAAGAATATTATTGTGTACCAGTATTTCCGTAGATATTTAGTCGTTTCAAACTAGTTTCATCATCACAACCATCGTAAGCCATTACTGTCATAAACACAAATTGGTCAATTTTCCGAAAAGGACAGTAATCACATTTAGTATTTTTGTTGACATATTTAGGTAAAATATGGTATTCAAGAAGTTTCTCAGGAATGGTTTCACCGCAAATGCTTCGTTTTCGAAATATTTGACTTTAAAGTTCCCATTGTTTTTCTAAGAGAGAAAATTAGATTCGCTATTACGACAAGCGCAATACAGTTTTTTATATATTTCTCGTAGGATTTAGCAGAACCAGTCATTATCATTATTTTCACGAATTTTGGTCTCAGTTTCCACAACAAAGGCGATATCACAGAGGAAGAAGAAGGGACATATAGAATGACGATAGACACGTGGAACCTATGCACGAGGGTGTTTTCACACAGGATCAACGCGCATGGGAACAGAAAGTCGGAAAAGAAGAGGAAGAACAGATGGAAGAAAGATCAGTAGGAGTAAAAGTTGGGAAGAAAGGAAAGTGGGCCTCCTACAGGGTCCCCCTAAACCAGTCCTTTCTTGCCTAACCTTGATGAGCAAGAGCCACGTTGTAGCCGAAAAACTATTATCTACGATGCTTGTTTCTTGAAGTTTCGCCACAGCCGTAATGGCGCATCTTAGAAATTCTTTCAAAAGAAACAATGGTAACTTCAAAGTTAAATACCTCTAAACGTGAGCATTTGCGATGAAAACCTTATTCTTGATAAGTCTTAAAATGCCTTCTTCTACTTATATATGCCAACAAGAACTATTACGTATAAAATCACCAATGCTGTTAAAAATTAATGTAGAACGCCCGACACAAACACCACAACTGCTGGCAGTATAGACGGCATAATATGCGTTCCAATAATGTTGGGCCACCTAATCCTGTTCCACAAACGTACATAAACAGAGCTTCAAAGTTCCCGGCGAAAACGTTATTCGTGAGAAACTTTTTAGAAAGCGTTATTCTACGTTCATATTTTATTAAAATAAGCTCGCGATTTTGCAGAATTAACTCGCGATTGCACTATTGGTTTAAAGACTTAACACGACGTGTTCCAACATGCATACGATCATCGGGCTTCTGTTGATCAACAAAAGCAGTTGTCAACATTGCCGCAATGGAGATTGTGACAGGGAAACAGGGGGAATATCAATGTCTAATATCTCGTAAACTAAGCATTTGCGGCAGAAATGTTATTCATGAAAAACGTCTTAGAATGCCTTATTTTACCTAAATATGTCAACAAAATTACTAAATATGATTACTCTCCGCTACGGAAAATTCACCTATAAATTTATTTCTTTGAAGCAACTAAGAAATATAGCGTATTTAAATATACTTATGCTTCCTTATTTAACCTGTACCATGTTACAAAAATACTTTGTCTAACCTAAAGCAGTTTCTCTTACCAGCATTTTTATGCCCATGGGGCACCGCTAATTACCTGTTTTTTATACCATGACTGTTAGAAACTAATACGTGTCATGCAAATTTCACCATTAAACGCGTCGCAAGCAATATGTTAGGAACCTGTGCTAATGAAAAACTATGATATCAAAGCAACAGAAATGCCGCCCCCGTGTCGTACTCTCGCAGGCGGGACTAAGATTCTGTCAGCGAAACGTAAAGTACAAAAAACACCTTCCTGGCACCCCATATCTACTCCAATTACGTACCTCTTGCTATGTTCTCTTGAAATCTCGCCTAAAACAATACTTCTTCAATTTACCTACCTTGCATTTCATAGATCAGCCTCTCTAGTGCAAGCTCATTTGAAAATTTCGTGTCATTTTTTGGTAAAAGCAAAAACTCACTTGATTTTGAAAGAATATAACATAAGGTTAGAAAAATTAGGGCGCTATTTTTTATTTCAATTTTAAAGGTCCGAAATCCAAAATGGCGGCCAAAATGGTGCTGTTTACCAATAATTCAATATCCTCGCTTGTACATATATATTTACAAAAAGTATCTTAATAACACGCTTAGACACTTGTCCTAAAAGCTAGTTTTTGATCATTCCCAATTTTATTAAGAACAATTCTTGAGTAAAAACAAACACAAGCTATGTAAAAGGCAACGTTTCGGCAATCAACAAATGCCATCATCAGGTGAATTAAAATCTGAAACAAATGAAAGTCGACATGAATGAAAGTACACAGAGGATTTCATATAGATAGCATTTTAAACAAAAAACAAAGGCTCTGCTATGCATGGGCCCCATCACAATGGTTGAAGCAGAACTGGTGACGAGCCAGCCGATGGAACAGTTTTTAATGGAAAGAAGCTGATGCTATTGGAGGGGCGGGGCAGTGCTACTGGTAGAGGTTGAGGAAGTTCGAAAATTCGTTGTATTTGACATTAATTGCCGGAAGTTCTTGTCTAATTGTTAAAGCCTCCATGATTTTTAGCGACGTGGTGTCCTGACAAGAATGCAGAACCGAAAACGAAGAGAAAATGTTGCAGCTGAGGGTGGTTCTTTTTGGTGTTCATCACGGAAGTGTTTGTGAATACTGCTTGCGGCGTAGCGGTGCTGCTTGCACCGCCTCTCGAGCACACAGGAGCACATAGGTTTTTTGAGACAAACAAAGCAACAGAATCATCAAATTTAGGCTAAAGTTGGGATTTACAGGCCTAATTTCGAGAGACGTCCAAAAAAGCTACTGCATGCATCAAATTCTACTTACACTGTGATCCACGGTATTAGTCCAATTTAATTTTTTTGTAAAACTATTATTTCCTGTTAAAATAACTTGATGTTTCTATTTTACGTCGCAGAGTAATCATGTACCATGTTCATAATCCTATTATTTGAGAAACTGTTTGCTTGATACCATTTAAAAACTTACTTTTATCTAACCCACCCTCTATTTCCTGAACCACGATTTTAGTCTCAGGTATCAAAATTAGCTAAATATGATGAATAAAACACAAATTAACTATCAGTTTATTAATTAATTACAAAATATAATACTTCAAAAATACTTGGAATATATTGCAACAGCAAACAAGGCAAAATAAATAAGAAACAATAAGCTTATTTATTAATTTAACGTCCATTATGTCTTATGACCTCAAACATGCGGTCATTAACGGAATGAGTCAATGAGAGCATCAATATCGTTACCTGTTGTTTAGGTGCTTAGTGTCGCTAAACTTATATATACTTTTTATGTTCTTAGAATGTAATTTACGTATTGCCATACCTAATTTAAAACCTGCGCAAACATTAGTTATAGATGTTGGAAAACACTGGAAGCCGATTTATATTAAGTGCAATATCCAACTTATGCTGTTTTTGTATTATGGCAACCATCTTGGATTTCAAGGCTTTAAAGCCGGAGAAAACAATGGCACCCTATTTTTTTCCTGTATTTATATCATATTCTTACAGATTTAGGAGACTACGAAAAAAAAATACACAAACAAATAGTTTATGACAAATGAGCCTACACTACTCATATAACAGCCCCCTACAACCCACCACAGAATGCTCCAATGTCTCCTCTCGTCCCTCTCTGCACAACTTACAACTTGTGTCTTCACCTGCAAACCTTCTCCTCCAATTCTAGTGTAGGGTTTTCGTTCTATTCCTATAGAGCAGACGTGAAACGAAATCATTTTCGTTGAACTTTTCCTCTTCCACCGACTGTTTGAGCCAGGAAGCAAAGAGTGTAACGGGAGGACTCAATAGGACTAAAATATAACTTAGCCGTGACCGCATGTAGCCGAATGGTGTCACATCGACGAGTTGAAGTATTTGAGAGTGGGACCTCAAGTCTTCGTAGGTTGGGTTCTTAGTCCTTACCAACAAATATAAGCAGCGTTATATTCTATGAGCGAGAGAAACCAAAGTAACAGTTATCGCTCGAACTTTCTGTACTTGACGACATTTTACCGTATTTTGTGTGGGTGCAGCTCGAGTAGCTGACCAGTCAGGAGCGGGAGATTGAATGAATTAAGTCGAAATATTATGGTGATATGTTTAAATATGTTCTGCAAGGAGCACTGTGGGCTGAATATAAAGATTAAATAAGGCTTCAGTTAAAAAAAAAAAAACAAGTTAAGTCAGGGCGTCAAACCGGCCCAAATTTCGCCGCTAGTGCTGTGAAAGTTTCCACTAGCCTCCACTGCAATTTTCTATAGTAGTTGTTTATTGCTCAATTAGTATAAATCCTCATTTATTTACACCTTTATTGTTTCCATCTCACAGTATAAATAGAAAATCTAAAATAGAAAAAAATCTACGTAAAACAATTGGAAACAAACCCCTAAAAGCCCATTCTGCTTATTCGGCATGCAACATTCACAAATCATTATAAGTGCTTATACACATATTTCTATATTTACATTTAAAATCCCTATGAGACATAAGTTCTAATGAAGGAGCGGGAAGATTATTGAAAGCTTTAACACATTGAAATACGGAAAATTGCTTCTCTATTTCTAACCTGACTCTCGGAATATTAAAATGGTCATTTCTGATGTCATAATGTCGGTCAGCAAGAAGATGACTAAAATAGCGGTCATAGAAAGCATTTTCACCTGATATAGCTTCACGCAAAGCTTGAGCGGAAAATAGCGATATACATCATCATATTTGTGAAGATTCAGTTTCCTGGACATGGAATTTGTATTCATTAATGGTATATTATTCCTGTCTCGTCTTATGTGTAGAATGATTCGTAGAACATCGTTCATCAGAATTTTTACTGGCTTCTAAATGTTAACAGTTGCCCCGCCCCAAATTATTATAGCATATGTCAACTACGGATAAAATAATGAGTAAAACAAGCTGAGTAAAGCATTCTTAGGCATGTACTTTGATAGAGAATAAATGACACCTTTTGACTTACTTAATTTGTTACAAACGTGGTTTACGTGCTGAGCAAACCTTAATTTATCATCAATTATGACACCTAGGTATGAAGGTTTTAACCCATTCTAGTTTGCTCCCACTGAAATATACATCAACTAATTTATTCACTCTCGTAGAACTAAAAAGCATAAGTTTAGTTTTATCCGTATTAGATGTTAATTTGTTCACCTTAAGCCATTCTGTTAGGTCAACAATAAATTTTCGCATTTTTTGAATCACAACCTCTAGAGAACTGTCATTGATGTAAAATACCGCATCATCCGCGAATAACAGTGATTTCACCCCATCAAAATGCACAATGCCATTAATATAGACATTGAACAGCAGCGGTCCTATAGTACTGAGCCCTGCGGAACTCCAACATCAATGATTCTCTCATCCGATGGACAATTATCAATTTCTACAAACTGCTTGCGATTTTCCAAGTAACTAACTAATAAATCGTTAGCTTCACCTTTAATACCATAATGCAACAACTTTTTATTAAAATACCGTGAATGACCGTATCAAAGGCTTTTTTCAAGTCTAAAAACAAGCAAACTGTGTAAGTTTTATCGCTAAAAGCTGGTAAAAGATCACTTACTAACGTAAAAATTGCCTGGGTAGTATTTCTATTTTTTCTGAAACCAAACTGAGCATCGTTTAGAATCTTATGAGCGTCCAAAAAAATGCACTATTCGTGAATGAATTATTTTTTATAAAATTTTATTGAAGAGAGAAAGCGTTGATATGGGTCTATAATTCCTTGGCATATGCTTGTCTCCCGATTTAAAAAGTGGTATGATACGACCTTTTTTAAGAATGTCTGGATAGACTCCTATAGTAAGACATTTATTAAAAATTGAACTTAAGTAGTCACTGATAAACGGTAAAATCATTGCGAGATGTCTAGGTTGTACTTCATTTTTTTTGGTGTGCGCTTCAGAGCTAAATTCGCTATTTACGACGATTTTTATAGCAAAATTACTTTAAATACTCATAGGCAGCTTAGCCATAGATTCGTCGATGTGATGATGTTACTTTTGATGATGATGTTACTTTTCTAAGCTAGTTTCTCATAAGTCCTCCCGTTACGCTCTTTGTTTCCTGGTTTGAACCTACGATATAAAGTCGGAGTGATCTTCTATTGAATTTCGTGTTGCCAGCATCTTCCACGTTTATTTATGTTTATGATATAGTTACCACTGGATATCATATATTAATAAAGGGAAACGTAAGATTTTCCTAATAACAATACTTGCCATATAAGATTATAATTATTCATTGTAAGCAGTCGTTTATGCCAAGTCAAAAATAGTCATGAGATTTAAATTGAAGATTTACTGCATGTCATTAGTAACGATTTCAAGTGAGAAACTATGCATATTATTATTATTATTAAAACTTCACGCTTGGGCTCCCACGGACAGGTAATACAACCCAAATGAAGCATTTGCAACACCGGGAAGCCCAAAACGCTGCTAAAGGAAATTCAGCAAAAAACCAT
>LQNS02278153.1:552489-574806 GCA_001587735.2 Parhyale hawaiensis
TGTTTCAATGGAAACTGTACTTATACTCTCAAAGAAATAAAGTAGCACGTATCACATAATTCAAGTTATGAATGCATTGTAATGTTAATTTAGTTTAATCATCATTACCTAAATTTTACCCTAAGGGCATTTTCCGATGTTGCTTTTTTTTTTAATTCGCAATAGTAATGAAGCTTCAATTTACATATCCCTAAGCTTAAAACATCGCAGAATAAACATTTTCTGTCGTTTTTTTTTTGCAATAACTCCTCTTCTATCAATGCAATAATGCTCCAATTATGGTTGGCTAATATCACCGATTACACTCTCACGTCGTGACTATAACCCTACCAAATGAGTTCACTTGATCATAAAATACACGTTAACATGGGAATTCTATCACTCACTCCGGGAAACATTGACCAGCAGAGCGGCATATTGGAGGGGCAACTTGTAATTCTCTCTGGGTACACATTAAACACTCAACTTCCGTAGCCTACACAAATAGTGTTCCATTTATTAAACACACAATCTCTGGACACTAATAGTGTTCCATCTACCTGTCCGCTGCAAAAATACACATCAAAATGCAGAAACGTAGCCTCCTGGCGGATTCCTCTTGAGCTCTTCCAATAATAATCTTGCGCTCAAATATTTGCTGCCTACTGGAGAAAGACTTCGCTCATCTGTGAAACTTCATTGGTCACGCGTGTTAATCTGCTCACAGCGGTACACCGTAGTTGGGGCATTTTGACGTTGATATACAGGTGCCACAGCACCGCTCTAGTGTTGAAACATCATGCACTCCAAAATGCATTTTAGTTTTACTTAGATATTTTGGGGTCACTCAGTATTCCAAAATGGAAGAAAGCTACACAATCTGTATGTGTGGTCTAACACAATGTTCGCCGGGCTGAATTGCACCAATCGTTGCACGGGAAAACTCAAGGCGGCACTGCTCGACATTCACACATGAACAGGTTTAGGTTCGTGTATCTACAGGGAATCACTTTAGAATCATTCCTCTCTATGGGCAACTCTAGCAATCACACTACGATGGTATAAGGCTGCAACTTGTCAACCATGGGAACTTATCAATTACTCTTGGGAGAAGATGCACAATCTGAAGGTGTTGTCAAACACAATGTTCGCCGGGCTGTTAATTCAATCACTGAACGCAAAATCAGGACGGCAATGCTCAACACATACACACGGCAGATGAAGGTCTGTGCAATATAGCTCCACTTTAGATTACTTCACTCCGCGAGCAAAAGGAGAGAAGTTCTGGTATTGTACACATTTGCTGTTAGATCGTGCACGACACTGAGTAAATTCTGAGTGCCGTGCCTATAACTCACTGGGACTTTGAGCCAGAGGGGAAAAGTATAGGCGAATTTCCCTAAATAGCAGAGGCGCCTCGCCCCCCAGCGGGGAACGAGAGAACACGAAATGCGTGCTCGCTCTATAACCTCACTGCTATAGCTAACTATATCTTACGATCTACCCTCTACATTCTAAAGACTACCCAGCACCTTTCCCACACTTTGGCTGTGGACCGAACCTTCAGTTTGTTTACATTCCGAGTGCCGAGCCCTGGACACCCTCACCTTCTAACACACTTAATCTCGTGACATTGAACAGATGCCTCTACCGCCTTCAAAGGCATTTCGCGTCGAACATTACCCATTCGCGCACGAATGTTGAACACTACATTCCTACTTGATAAACCTATTTTCTAGACATTAATTACTTTCCTATGTGTATACGTAGTTGTAAAATCTATATTTATATATGTAGCTACATATATATATATATATATTTTTGAGTCTATGTTTTCATAACACAAGACCATTCCAAACATCCACACACGATGGAAAAAACGAACGGGAATACTGGCCCGTACGGCATTGTAACGGTTCCAAGGCAAACTCCAGTCTGCCGAGTATACCGAGTCTGCACCAGTCTGCCGAGTATACCTCACCCGAACAAATGGATCCGGAAGAAACTCAGACGGTGGATGACTGGGGCAGTTATAGATTTTATATAAAAAACAGACCCCACCAACTCTGTGACGATGCGCCAGGTCACAGGGCACAACATCACACAACATGAACGCACATTGACGAACCACTTTGTCAAGCAAACACAGATGGCAATTGTCAGCAGAACCCCAGACTACAAGCAGTACTCCAGAAGAGGGAGGATAAAGCAATTAAAGCAGCGACGTGTCAAATCTACCGAGCCAAACACCCTCCAAGCATGCCTCATAAGACCAATTTTCTGTGATGCACGTGAGACCACCGAACAAATGTGGGGCTCAAACATCAACTTTGGATCAAAATTAAGACCCAAGATTACCAAGTCATCAACCACAGGAAGTGATACACCATCCAGCATGACTGCACGAGTGCATCAAAAGGAGGTCCCACTGTACGCCATCTGGACACGAGCATGGTCTTAGTCTTGCCCGCATTTAGCCTCATCCCCCACCTAAAACACCAGGAATCAATCATTTCCAAATCATGCTGAAAAGATTCTGAAACCTCTAATCTATCACTAGGCTTATCGCAAACAACCAGCAAAGTAACATCATCAGCATAACCAACAAGTAAATTATTAACAAGATGAAACAGATCAGCCGTATATACAATGAACAACAAAGGGCCCAGAACACTACCCTGTGGGACACCAGAAACTAAATCCAAAAACTCACTCTTCTTCCCATCAACAAATACACATTGACGTCTGTCAGATAAAAATTGACTAATTACCGCGAGAACTGAACCACCAATACCCATTAATCTCAGCTTAAGGAGCAGCCCAAGGTGATTCACGCAATTAAAAGCAGCACTAAAGTCAAGCTGTACCAACCTTGCCTCATGACCTCTATCAAGAGCCAACTGCAACACATGAGAAATGTGAAGCAGAGCATCACAGGTTCCCAAGCCCTTACAAAAAACATACTGTGTTGGGGGAAGGACACCCTGCTTTTCAAGAAATCAACCAAATCTTGACGCAACCAACCTCTCATAAACTTTTGACAAAAGAAGTGTGATCGAGATGGGTCTATAATCAGAGGTACGGGATGAAACCGAGCCCCTCGGAACAGGCGTCACATGGGCAACACGCCAGCACTCCGGAAAAGAGCCCAGCCGCAACGTTCGGCGGAATACTGGAGCAAGAGGGGCTGCGAGCACACCAGCCACCCTCCGAAGAAAGAAAGGAAACATACCCAATTGATCAGTGCCCCCATAGGGGTCCAGGCTAAGAAGAAGGTGGTGCACTTCGGAGGATCTGAAAGCAAAACCGGAGAACCTCGGCTCGGGATCACATGCTAAAGGAAGCGCACCCGGTCCCGGCTCTGCTTCCCAACGAAGTAGCGCAACAAAATCATTTGTGCCTTTTGATAGTAATAACAGCCTGTGCAATTTTCTTGAAGATCCATGCCTAACGATAGGTAGATACTACTTGTGAATTCTGGTGCAATCCAATGTTAATAATGAAGGGTTTTGAATTTATTCTTTCAAATTACAATTACCCGAATTGGTAACTGTAATCACATGATTGAGACAAGTTATACCACTTGCTTAATGGAGATTTTGCAACGTTGCTTTGCATTTTTAGCCACACCCGTGGGACTCCTTACGCTGGTTTGACTATATGTAGCTATCAAATGATTAACTCTTAGGCTGTGAGACTTTTGCAACACCAGTTCTTTTTTTTTTTCAACATACCGGTAACTATGGTTTCCCTTAATAGAAATTCAGCAACCTATACCTTGACATACCTAGCTACATATTCGAAACAAGACTTACAAGAGGAAGTTCGAGCTCAAAATTTGTTATTATTATTATTATTATTATTATTATTATTATTATTAATATTAAATCACACCAGACTGGCGACGTAGGAACGGAGAAACTCCATGAGGTTAACAAACCCCCACGCAACCAGCCCAGCGGGTGGAGAAAACAAAAAAATGAAAAAAAGAAGATCCGAGATTACAGAATAGCTCTGTGTACAGATCGTTTGAAGCTGCCAATACCAGCACCAGCAAAGACAGAGCCATCGAGACCATTCCAAACATCCACATACGATGGGAAAAATGAACGGGGTGATAAATACTTAAACTTGAGCACTCTGAGAGCGCATACCTCCACCAAGCGAGGCAATGATAGCAAAAAATTCAAATTGGCACTGAAACTATGATTTTCTTTGTATAAACTCTAAAACTTTAATCATTTGTGCCTTTTGATAGTAATAACAGCTTGTGCAATTTTCTTCAAGATCCATGCCTAACTTTTTGAGTTATATATACTGCTAACAAACGTTATGACAAACATCAGTCAAACATACAAACGTACAAATCGACCTGCACCAAAATTTAATCATTTAGCTATGTCTTTTCACAATACTAACAACCCCTATAAATTTCATAAAGATCCATTGATTATTTTTTGAGTTATTGTGCTAACAAGCCTAAATTTAAAACAGTGACAAACGAATGAACAAATGGATAATTACCAAAATTTGGTCATTTACTCTTTGTTACATATCTAACAACTGATGTTAAGCTCATAGAAATCCATCCATAACTTTTTGAGCATTGAGAAAAATGAGGCACACAAAGAAACAAATGGATGGACACATCTCCACCAAAAGTTAATCATCTGTTCCTCCTAACATACCTAACAATCCCTGTAAATTTTGTCCAAATCGGCTCAGAGCTTTTTGAGTTATCTTGGTGACAGACAAACACGACTGAAACATAACCTCCTTGGCGGAGGTAATAATGTAATGCTTTCATTAAACCTAATCTATCATCAAATGAGTCACTGCCTATAGCAAGCTACCATTGCAGCAGGGTTGGCATTAAGTAAAGCAAATTCATTTAATAAACTAATTGAACCAGTTAGTTTTTTATTATTATTTATTTACACAATTGTTTCATTCCATTTGTACATGAAATGGAATTACTATTTGACACTATCAAATTATTAGGTACCTAACTCTTATAAACAAATGTGCAACACAACACCAGTTATTTCTGTCAACATATCTATGGTTACCCTTAATAGAATGCAACATAGCTAGTAGCTACAAAATTAAAACAAGAGGAAGAAGCTACATGCTCAAATTTGTATGGTAGGTATTTAAATAATTTACCATAATGCTTTGCTTAAACCTAATTTATCATCAGATGAGCCACTATGGCTATAGGTAACTCCCATTACAGCAGGGTTGGCATTCATTAAATCAAATATATTTAATGAACTGATCGAATCAATTGTTTTTATAAAAAAAAAATTTCATCTATAATTTGATTTTCTTGTAAAATAGAATGTTTTTGCACTCTCAAGTGATTAAATTTTATGACATGAGTAGTTGTGCAACACATCGGTTCTTTCTTTTAACATACCTACGGTTCCCTTTAATAGTATTCAACAACCTATACCTCTACATAGGTAGTTAGCTGCCTAAATGAAACAAGAGAAAGCACATGCTTAAATTTTTGGTATATATTCAAATAATTTAACTAATGCTTTAATAAACTTCAGTCTAATACCTATCTAATGAGCCACTAGGGCCTATATGGTCAACTCCCATTGCAGCAGTGTTGGCACTGATTAAATCAAATTTATTGAATCAACTGATTGAATTAGTTGATTTTTTTAAATCATTATTTTTTATTTAAATATATATTTGATTTTTTAATCTTTCTGTGAGCATCAGTTCCTAGTTGAACTGAACACTCTATAACTGCTCTGTCAGCCCATCATAATATGTATGTAGTTGAGTCAGTTACACTGCTTGCCATAGCTAGGTAGCTACCAAACTTGACCTTATCAACCTTGCCATTTTTAACTTTGAAGTTTTCTATTGTGAAATGAGAAGAAAAATATTCTTTTATAGCTAAGCATTATCTTAAGCACAGTGGAGAGGAACTATGAAGGATTATTGTATCATTTCACCTTGAGTAAATGAATAAAAAAAAAAAAATTACCAACCCTGTGTAGGACTTTGGCTCAGGAATCGTACCATACTGTCTTACAGCTTCATAGCACTGCACAAGTGTTTCCTATGCAAATAATTATAAATTCCATTGGCATGGTAGCTCCTTTTTGAAAGCATTTATGGTATAAATATTATTAGGTTGTAGGGTGATTGATCCTTGTGTGTCTTTTTGTCGGGCACCAGGAGATGGCTTCCGTCGCTCCGAAGCTCCGCCAGGCTGCATGGCGGCCAGCCGGGTGGCACAGCCATCCGCCATCTGGCGTCCCTGACAGCCAGTCGGTAGAGGTGTAGCTGGAAGGGAGGAGGGGGGCAATAGGGGAGAGCTGTCCCTGGACCCAGCATCTAGGGGCACCAAACTGAACCTGGATTGTGACATAGGTGCCAGGCTTTGCAAAAGTCCTGACCTGTTTTGCGTTTTAAAGTGTGAAACTCATTTCAAAGACTTGATAAATTTTATTGACAGTGACTCATTCCTAAACTATTTCAGATAATATAATAACCGCTAACAGCACTCTTTTTTTTATACATACCGGTAGTTGGTAATGGAAACAAAAAGGATGATGATAGCAGCTCTCCTTCGCGCTGGGCACCAGACGGCGGACATTGTTAGGTTGCAGTTTATCAACGGTGAAACGAGTCGAAAACCGCCTTAAGAATGATGAAAGCCTCAAAGATTGACCACGTTCAGGCAGACCACAAGTTATTCAACGGAGGAATGTTAGAAGAGCCTTTGAAAATGATCCGAAACTCAAAATGACTGAATTTGCGAAGATTTCTGTGTCAACCATGTCAATAGCTGTAAAGAGTGAATATGGAAAGAGCTTAGAGCGTCAGAAAAGACCGCTGCTAACTGATCACATGGTTAAAAAGCGCCAAGAGCGATGTTCCCGCCTTCTTAACGACTTGAAATGTCATGGAGATAGAGTCCTCATTTTCTCTGATGAGAAGACCTTCACTGTGGATCCTGTCTTCAACAAACAGAACGATCAAGTTGTGAGCTTTGGCCAAGACATCTCTGATGTTCGTTATGTCTCCACAACAAAGCATCTGGCCTCTGTGATGATGCTTGGCGTTGTGGCTTCCAATGGAGAGAAGATGCCTCCAGTGTGGTTCAAGGGCGGTTACAGGTTGACAGGGGCTGAATACAGGGATATCATGGCCACAAAAGTTGGGTCAGAAAAATCGTCAAAGATGGAGATTAAGTGTAGTAATAGGGCGAGAGCGCAATGGCGTGCCTAAAAATTGGAACATAGTCTAGTCACTATGACGTACTTAGGGCCCAGCAAAAGCGCTGCCTGCCTAAGTCTGACAGCAATCCATACGAAGACATCCTACTGACTGTAGCTTTTTTCTCACCTCTCGCTAACTTGACACCGTGTAGGACTTAACCCAGGGGATTGTTTTGCCTTTACGTCTTGGTACCGGTAACTGCTTCACAAGTGGAGACTCGCTTTAATTTTAATCTGTTGATTAGTCTTGCAAAGCGTTCCATTAGGTTGTAGGATGCTTATTTCCTGTCTCTTTTTCTGAAAAGTTTTTCAGGTTATTGTCGGGCCTCCGGAATTGGTTTCAGCCAATCTGGAGCACCGCCAGTCTGCGAGGCTGTCCGCAGAGAGCCTACGGTACGTCATGTGGCATCCGAGACAGCCAGCTGAGGCTACCTCGCGGTGTGTGCTGGCTCCGATCTCCATGCCCACTTGTGAAGCCGTCGGAGCAGGTCACCTGGTGCCTTGCCTGCACTCTCCCTTCGGTTTCACTTGTATCGACACCAACTTTCCCAGCGAGCTTTGCCTCGTCCTTGCCCTATTGTGTATGAAAAAAAAAAACGTAAAAAACTTTCAAAAACGTGAAAATAAACTGCAAGGTGCTGAGCACAGCCTCGTTTATGGCAACCAGGCCTTTGGGTGGCTCTGCACCTGTTACGAGTGTTGGCGTGGCCTTGGCATGGCGTCCGAGTTTGTGAAAGTACCTCACTCTCAACAGCAGAAAAAAACTTTAAAAAAACCTTTGAAAAGCTTTAAATAAAATACTACAGGGTGCAGAGCACAGCCTCGGTTTTGGCAACCAAGCCTTTGGATGGCTGTGCACCTGTGGCAAGTGTTGGCATGGTGTCCAAGTCCGCGATAGTACCACACTCTCAACAGTAGTGAGTGTGGAGTTTGAGCTCCTATCAGCACGAAGCCTCGGGCTAGACAGCGAGGAGCTTCGCCTGCAATCCTGCTCCCTGTTGAAGTGTTGCCATACATGAATAACCCGCTGTTAAGCGGTTATGGCAGCTAAGGGAAGGAGGAGGGGCAGGGCTTTTAGCGTTACCTCCCTTATACGGGGTTTTTCCCCTGCAGGGCAACACTGAGTTGGGCTACTGCAGGGCACAGGTCACAGTTGGGCTCCAACCTTCCGGCTGAGTGGATGATCAGCTCCTGTGGCGGGTGGTGGCGAGGAATTTGCATTGCGTCCAAATCCGCTAAAGTACCACGCTACCATAGTAGCACCCTAAAGAAAAATGTACATAGAGAACCAATCGTCAGAAATTTAAAAAACTGCAGGGTGTGAGTGGGGCACACTTGGCCTGGGGCCGCTGATTCTATGGCTGAGGCTGTGGAGGTCGTGCTGGGTCAGGGGTGCTCACATGCTAGCTACCTGTTGTGAGTGTTGGTAGCACCCAACTTCAAAAAGTGTAGAGCACAGCCCTGGTTATGCAACCAGGTCCCTTTACTCTGCATCTGCTGTGGGTGTCAATATGGGATTGGCATGGCGTCCAAATCCACGATAGCACCAAATCCTGTTGTTGTTGTAGTTACGTAGGGGGCGGCTCCGGAGGGGGTCGGGCGTGTGGCGGAAGGTAGAGAACACAAGAAGTCAGTCACAGATAGAGGGCTGTCCCATAGAGAGGTAGGAAGGAGGGCGGTAGGGTGGGCGGGACACTCAAACAGGTGGTTTGAGTGACACCTTCTACCACCCAGATTGGAGGTGCCCCATTTGTGCACCAAATCTTCAACAGCAGTGGAGCTCGAGCTCCTTTTAGCTCGAATGTCCGGGCTATAGCTACTGCGAGGAGCTCCGGAGTGCATCCTTTGACCAGGTTTTGCCATCTGTGATTGTCCCGCTAGTAAGTGGGTCATGGCAGCCAGGGCTGTGGGTATCTCCATACCCGCTGAGTTGGTCACTATTGACAGGGCAGGCCGTTCGAACCCTTATTACCAACAGCCTACTGAAGCCGAGGAGGAGTCCCTCTCGGCTCATAACCAACCAGAACTGCAAGGTCTTCCGTTTACCTACTCAACACCGTCCCAGGGTTACCATCTATCGTTCCGCTACTACGCCTATCAAGGCTACAAGGGGATGTTAGTCTTCCCAACTTCTCCCACCTGTGGAAGCACCCTCCCATGAGAGCTTAGCTCCGCAGGGTTCAGAAGACCTTGACATCATGAGGCGTATATGCCCATCACTCGCGAGGTTAGGGGACGCAAACCTATAGCTACCATACCGAGAACAGCGGCGGGCCCTATAGCTCCTTGAGCAACGGAGTCTCGCAACGGAAGACTGAGTTAGCACCACTGTATCGACACCTTCTATAAGCTCAAAAACGTACGGTATAGCGATGCTAACATTCCTCGGATGGTTACAGGAGCCATGATAACTCCATTATAAAGCTACATCCTGAAGGGGGTAGCCTTCACCCAGCATCCCATCTGTTGCCTGTAGAGACCCTGAAGGGAATAAGTCCTAGGCGTCACGACACTACAGTAACCGGGTTTCGTCTGCCCCTGCAACCTATTGGATGACACGTCTCCCTAACTCCCTTACGCTTTCCAGGCCAGGGATGGGTACCGGCAGATTTCTGGTCATCTCGTAGACGTACCCCATGCTATTCCAGCGCTGTGTCCTGGCCGGGATGTTTTAATGATGTTCCCCAATGCCTTGGGCGATGAACTCCAACTACACACGAGACACTGACCCAATCCTTGAATAGTCCTGCCAACGCCTTACGAGCGGATGCACCAACTAGAAATAGACGCTATATCACCATCACGGTAGATCTACCGCACGAGTACAGGGACCATATATCTCCGTCACCCTCCAGTTCCTGCTTAGAAACGCAGGGTATAATGCGTAATTTACAAGCTTAACATCCCGGATCTACACCCACCATTGTGGCACACATCAACCCGTCCTCGAAAGTGTCTACTGGCAAAATTACACTTCTACTATCTTCTATACCGACAGACCAGCCCCATACCATTAATGCGGCAGCAAAGAAGGCATCCCCACAATGTAGCTGCGAACCCTGGAGCGGGTCCCGACGCATTTGGTCATCTAATCTGGGTTCCGCAGCTTTGCGTGACCAGAACTGGCAGAATAGCCCAACGACGATCAAAGGAGTGCCTCACCTTTCACGCTACAGCAAGTTTGGAGCGTAGCAGTCGCTGAGACTTGTGCCCAAAGAAACATGCGACGAGCCTGCTGTATGAGTCCCGTTAGTACTACCTCAGGTATGTATATTCCATATGGAGTCTTGCCTCTACTCGCAGTAGGCCGACGCCTGCGCCCGTCCCAGACATCCCACAGGACATACGCCAGCATACTCCTCTTACTCCCGAGCGGCTCAAACCATATGGCGAACCTTAACGGTAACTGCTGAAGCGTTATATTTCCCAACAGCGAATTAGTCTATAACCACTGGTCCAGCCAGACTAGACGTCTGAAGATGTACTACCGCTGGCCGGGTCATACAGTACGTTTCAGATAATCCCACGCTCATAATACAGCATATAGGGGCGGGGAGCCTTCAACTGACGTAGGGAAGCTTCCCCACTATACTCTGCGACCTCAGTGATCTTCGCATTGTAGTTACCAGAGTCACGGTAATATAACTCGGACTTGATCTCAAGGATACCTTGTGCTCATGGAGCGCTTTACCCGCCCCCTCGACGGTGCGCCCCAGGGTTATAGGCGCGGCGATCAACCTTCGAAGCTTTGCACGAGGGTACGCACTACCCCCTCAACCTGATGCCCCTGGGACCTTCGAGACTGACTACTTCGTGTCAGAACCAAGCTTACTGCCGCTGTAGGTAACATTACGTGGGAATACCTATTCAAGGATCGGCATGACGCCACTCAACTATCTTAAAACTACAGTCCGAGCGCGGACAGCGAATACCCACCGGTATGCCACCCTTCTCACCTCCCTGATTACATATCAAAGGTCCACCTTCCTTCTAAATTATCATTCAAGAATCTTTCTCTCGCACATGTGTCTTGCAGTAGTGCTTCCTGTTAAAACAACTACCAACAACGCCAAATAGGCAGCAACCCGTTGATCGACGACCTGAGCATTTGCATATTCAACAGAACGCCAGCGACCCAGAACTCTGCAACGCCTACGTTTCGAGGCATATAACCGCAAGTCCCGATCAACTCCATCAGCCCTTCGGAATGTTCATCTTCCACACCAGCGTGAACGGTAGCCTCGTATGGGTAGCCCCTGCTCATCTGACCCCAGCGGTAGGCCACGCCAGCCTACTAAGATCCTTGGTAACGTAGGCACCCTTGAGAGCTGCCAAGAACCCTGCAGAGCGTTAGCCGCAAGCCGGCTGGGCACCATTCACAGCGTTCAAAGTGATCTACCCACGATCAATGCCGAGACTCCGCTTAGGCAATCAGAGTTAAATAATACTTCTAAGCAACAGAACGAGCTGGATTACACCCGCCTCGGGTTCCCCTCCTGTGTCAAATCCGACAAGACCGCGAACTAACATTTGATGTCAAGCGAGACCCAACCGTAGGTTCTTCTCGGACTATCAGATTCTCACAACAGACCAGTCCAGGTTGCCTCCCAAGCACGTGCGGGTGGAAGATCACCGTAGAGCTGATAACAAGCGAAGTTGGCACTTCAAATTATCCCGCGTCACTATGCCAACTCCTTTGCGAAGCATCACCTTAGCCTCGCTGAATCATAAGCTCCTCCGGAGTTACTTACGAACCACCAAACCCTGCCACCATACTAGCATCCCTGCTGTTTCAGAACATAGGGTTAAAAGGTGACTGCCCTGACCTATCATCTACTATAGTCTATAATAATTCACGTCGTGTTTTTATTTATTTATTTATATATTTATATCTTTCCTGTCACGTTCTATGGGAATAACATAGGAGAAAATTCAGATTTCAAAATGTAAAAAAAAAGTGGGGTACCTTGGAATCTTTTTCAATATTAGATACGGGAAAAATAGAACTAATAACATAGGAGAAAATTCAGATTTCAAAATGTAAAAAAAAGTGGGGTACCTTGGAATCTTTTTCTTCAGTATTAGATAGGGGAAAAATAGAACTAATAAGATAGGAGAAAATTCAGATTTCAAAAGGCAAAAAAAAAGTTGGATACCTTGAAATCTTTTTCTTCAGTATTAGATAGAGGAACAATGAGGAAGCCCAAAAGACGGCGGGGGTTTTGGTGAAGTGTTAATTTTTTGCCGTCATTTATAATGACGGCATGGGCCACTAGTCCGGCATATTTGGCGACGCTTAGAGTCACGTCACTAACGCCTTCCGATCGACAATCTCAACCATTCGAACTCGGAGGTTGCAGGAGCAAAGTAACCTCGTCTTGGCTTGGCATATTCTCTGAGGACAACCCAACGGAGGCACGAACTAGCATCCGGACACTGCATAGACCCTTATCGCCTTGAAGAATGCGCCACCTCTGCTTAGAGGCCTAGACCAGGGAGAACTCGGTACACCGAACTACCCCAACCACTCCAGATAACGTCAGTCAGGTTTCAGACCCACTACTGGGCAACGTTATAGTTTCTCCCCCACGAGTCAGTCACACGTCTACAACGACTGTAAACTAACCACTCTAACCTGTTGGTCCTACCCTCTCGCGTTCTGATTTTGGGCTATCATTGCATCATTTCCTACTCTCTTCCGCTGTGACAGATGACAAGTCGACCAGTCTTTGATTAGTATCACCATTGTTAGACTCCGGCATTACCTTCCGAACCTTGCGAGTTAATTCTTCCTTGGGTACGTTTTCTCGTCTACAGGTAAACGCTTGGGTGCTAAAACCCATCACATGGTCTCTACACCCCGGAAGTGTCACCATGAGTAAGCTAAGCAATATACTTTGGAAACAGTATGTATCAGTTAGGCCATAGTTACACTTATTGGCTCCTAGCTCACTATACTTCCAGATACATTACTAAACCACTAACTGCAGCAAGGAATAGACCAGTGGTTCTTAACCTTTTTACTCCCACGCCCCTCTTAGGGATAGACTATATTTTTTCTTGCGAACCCCCCCTTACTGTTATTAAATAAATATGGTGCCGAAACAGGGCCAAACGTACCAAACAGGTTCAAACTAGAGCACTCTTAGAGCGTATACCTCCGCCAAGCAAGGCAGCGGTAATGAAAAATTCAAATTTGCTCTAAGACCGTGATTCTCTTTGTAACAACACCAAAATCTAACCATTTGTGTCTTTTCATTGTACAGTGGTCACAAAAACAAGTTGACCCCTGGGCTGCAGTAGCAAAGTTTACCCCAGTGTCGTAAAAATAAAGTTTACCCCCGTGTTGAAAAACTTAGTGCATAATCTGCAACTTTATTTTCACATTTCCAGTCCTTTAATGGAAAGGAGGAGGGTGGCATGACGTGTTTTGCGCCATCCCCGCGCCAGACTCAAATTCCCGCTACACAGTCAGTCTGTGATCTATCAGAGCGCGAGCAGAGTGCTGTACACGCATGTTCCGCTAGTTCACGGGTCTCTACTTTGCTACTTTTTCACATATTTGGCATTAAACCAACACTGCTACGGCATCACAAGTGGGTCGGAAGAGGCTCACCACTGAAGAAAAGACTAGGCCCTCTTTCTAATCGAGCCGTGAGTGCCGGTGAATTGCGTAGGTGTCGAACTGAATGTCAGCCGAGTGGGTCTCTTCAAGCTTAAAAAATCAGCTGCCGCCCCTACTGCCGGAACCATACGGCCTAGCAAAGTTGAATGTCCCGAGTTCTCTTTCTGTTATCGTTCGAAGTGGAGAAAGTGGTTGTGGAACAGTCAGGAACGACAACAGAAAGAGAAGGTGGGTGTAGGGTGAAACCCACTGCCATACCAGGACCGACCCTCACGCCGTTGGTTAAAAAATTCGAACTAGAGGGACTCTCGGCTGACATTCAAGCTCGATTAGGGTGATGACCCGGGTTTTTTCTTCAATGGTAAGCTGCTTCCGTCCCATTGTGATGTCGTTGTAGTTTTCTGTATGGTGCCAAAATAAGTGACGAGGTACGAAAGTAGAGGATCATGGACCAGCACAACGTACATGTATTTCGCTCGAGCTCAAATGGATGGCAGACTGACTGCGCAGCAGAGATTTGTGTGTGGCGCGGGGTTGGAACAACACATGTCAATCCCCGCTTCTCTCTCCTCTCATATGGTGGGGAATGCGAAGCAAAATTATCGGCGAATTATGCAATAATTTTGATTTTTACTCTACAGGCATAAACCTTGTTTTTCTGACCACTGTAGCTATTACCTTTGCCTTCTCGCGCTCACCCAACTCGCATGCAGGCAGCATCCCGTCAGTCAGATACCGGTACTGGCCGCAATTTCCCCCCCTATGACCTCCTTACCTACTATCTACCTACTACTTATTATACCAGCTACTGTTGAACGTATGGTACTTCGATCTTAAAGGTAACTGCGCCTAGTGCTTACCAGCGTTATACCTTGATACATTGGCTGCTTTCTCGACCATAAGAGTACCCTTTCGGGCCGTCGATAATAGGTCCTATAGGGTGTCAAGTGAGCGGGAGGTGAGAAAATATGCTTGTGAAAGGGGAACGCGCCCTTTTGTTGTTGTTACGTAGGGGGAGGCTCCGGAGGGGGTCGGGCGCGTGGCGGAAGGTATAAGAAGGAAGGCAGGGAACACAAGAAGTCAGTNCTCAAGAGAAAGACAATAGCAAGCTTCACCTCTTTCACCAACACCTTGTCAGTCCTTGCTGTTGTCTTTCTCTTCCACCCACATCCCACTTTGGGTGACGGTATGGTCCTGGCTGGGAGTGCGGCAACCAATTTTTTAAGCTTGAAAGGGACTCTCGGCTGACATTCAGTTCGACAGCTACACGGTTCATCGGCACTCCCCGCTCGACTAGGGTGATGGCCCGGGTCTTTTCTTCCATGGTAAGCTGCTTCCGACCCATTGTGATGTCGTTGTAGTTTTCTGTATGGTGCCAAAATAAGTGACGAGGTACGAAAGTAGAGGACCAATGACCAGCACAACGTACGTGTATTTCGCTCGAGCTCCGATAAATGGCAGACTGACTGCGCAGCAGAGATATGTGTGTGGCGCGGGGTTGGAACAACACATGTCAAACCCCGCTTCTCTCTCCTCTCATATGGTGGGGAATGTGAAGCAAAAATATCGGCGAATTATGCAATAATTTTCTTTTTACTCTACAGGGATAAACCTTGTTTTTCTGACCACTGTAGCTATTAACAGTTTCTGCGTTTTTTTTAAAGATCCGCCCCTAACTTTTTTGAGTTATGGTACAAAGAAAAAAATAGGCACACAAACAGATGAACGGATTTGTACCAAAAGTTAATCATTTGTTACTGTTGACATGCATAACTATCCCTGTAAGTTCCGTAAAGATCCGTTGATAACGTTTTGAGTTATCTTGGTGACAGATGAACAGAAAGCACAACAAAACTGCATAACCTGCTTGGCAGAGGTAATTAATGAGGTGTAAATCAGGTTTTACTGCGGAGGCTCGCGCCATCTCTGGAATCCGCTGACGTCCCCCCCCCCAGGTTAAGAACCACTGGAATAGACTATCCCTTTGAGGACTACCCTTGGCTGTGAGTCAGCTACGACCTAAAATTGACGGCCGTGCTAGTTTCCACATCTACGGCAAGGCTGGTCCTCAAGCTCACGATCTTCGTAATTCTGCCTTGACAGCTAGCCGCGCAGTCACCGCAGTGAGGAATGTCAACCACGGTGAAGCATTTCTAAAGTACCGGCTACCATTTTGCAGGAATGGAATCATGAAATTTCTTCATAGTCCTGAGCAATTGCAACTATGCACAGTGCATAATAATCTTCCGCCATAAACGTGCTGCTATCACCTTCTCACAAGGAATTTCCGCTGTCATCTCAGCAAGCCCCTGAAGCTATTCTCGTGTTGTACGCCATACTCGGTTAAAACCGCGTTACCTTGACGCGGGAAGTAACTACCCCACTCAGGCATTCGGCGAGTAGTACCTACAGTATTCGCGAATATCTGCTGCATTCACGATTATCGACAGCACTCGAAGTATAATTAGATATCGTACAACTCCTCAGTATCTTTCTAAGAGGATATACTTATGCAGTACAGACCGAATATCGTATCGACTCTGTAATCAAATTACACATAACATAAGGCACACGACCAGGGGTCGGCTGAGACACCACGCAGCTAGAACCCGCCGTAGCGCTTCCACTGGGCGGGCTAGTCTGAGCTGGCACCTTTTGGGATGCCCATCTACTTCCTACGTCAGCACGCCAACAACTAAAAATCTTTCTCCAACTCAGAAAGCGCAGCGGAGTCTTCATAGGCTAATTCGCACTCCGAGCATGAATGAAAGTGAGATTGCCCCTTATATTTGGTGGCTATCTTTCGATCCCTTCAGTAATGACAACTCTACTCCTATGGTGCTGTTTGAACTTTCCCAATCAGCATAAGCCCCATGAATTCATTAAGGAAGACCAAAAGGGTTGTTGGAAATTCCAACTTTTCCCTTCCACTCCTCGGCTTAAGGACCCGTGGAAGATAGTGATTTCCTGGCTCAAAGCCCATGCTCCGACACGAGGGACGACTCTAACTGTCTTGTGATCGCCATATCAGCCCTTACCCCAAGTTACGTTGGGCAAGCTCTAGATTAGGGCGTCACCAGATTTAACAAGCCTGTGCCTTCTCGCGCCCACCCAACTCGCATGCAGGCAGCATCCCGTCAGTCAGATACCGGTACTGGCCGCGCTTCCCCCCCCCCCCTATGACCTCCTTACCTACTATCTACCTACTACTTATTATACCTGCTACTGTTGAACGTATGGTACTTGGATCTTGAAGGTAACTGCGCATAGTGCTTACCAGCGTTATACCTTGATACATTGGCCGCTTCCTCGACCATAAGAGTACCCTTTCGGGCCGTCGATAATAGGTCCTATACGGTGTCAAGTGAGCGGGAGGTGAGAAAATATGCTTGTGAAAGGGGAACACGCCCTTTTTCTCACTGTAAGCGAACTTGACGACGTGGACGCCTCCCTTTTGTCTGTCATCAAGATAACTAAAAAAAGTTTGGACTATCCTCATGAAATTTACAGTACATGTTTGGCATGTCAAGAAAAAGAGCTTATCAACTTTAGAAGAAGATCCGCCCGTCTGCATATTATTATTTTCTTGCTTGCTAAGATAACTCCAACACTTACGAACAAATAATATTCATGAACATGCAGTAATTTATTGGGAATGTGATGAAGAGCAACTGGCCTGATTTTTGTGATCTCGTCACTCAGTTTGTCTCAATGCTGGTTATTACCTCTATCAGAAAATGACTTGAATAGCTGAGTACGGATCTTCATTAAATTAACAGGATTTGTTGAAAATGTTACAAGGTAAAAAGGCCTAAATTTTGGTGATAATCAGTTTGTTTCTATCTGTGTTTGACTTTATGATTTAGTAATTGCTAGAACTTAACTCAAAAGTTATCAATGAATTTTCAAGAAAATTACAAGAAGCGTCATTAAAGCTAAAATGAACAGATGACTAGATTTTGGTAATGATCAAAAAGAAATAATGGTTTCAGGACCAACTTAAATTTTTCATTAACGTTACAGTGCTTAGCAGAGGTATTCGTGCTCAGAATCAGGCATTTGTTTCTGTTTATGTATGCGTTAAATCTGGAGTAAATTAATAATGCACACACCTGACCAATTTCTCAACATATATATGGCTTTGTTAAACTGTCAGGGTTCTCTCTTACTTGTCACTTTCCGCTACTTTTCATTGATATAGCTCTCCTTTCCCAATTGCTTTGTAAGCGGGTAGCCAATAACTAACAGTTGAATGTAGCCAAGCATTTCATAAGTATTTACACGGGAAAATTTGCGACTTGATTTGCAGTTTCGTTTAATTATACGTTCGTAGACAGGATTCAGGCAGCTACTGTAAATCAAGAAGCTTCTAATGGGAGGAGCAAGCCCAAGCACTCTCTGGGCGAGTGAACACATGGCTTTGTCACGTGATTGAAGCTGCTGGCGTTTGGAGTCCTTGAAGTGGCAGTGGTCAGCCCATATAATTAAGGAAGATACAGACAGGCAGTTCTTCAATATTTTTGCAAGAAAATCGTATCTGAAGATTTGTATCACAGTGTTCGCCCGGTTACTTTCATCATAAGATGGTATACAGGATAGAAGTTTCCTTTACATGCTTCCATCCGCTCGGAATTACGTTGATGGTTAATGGCTATAAAAATTTGAGCTCAGGACTCCTACATCTACAGGCTGATTGAGGCAATGCCGCTCTCCGATTGGATTTGCCACTCAGCCAGTTGAAGGGGAAAGTAATTCGAAACGCTTCCGTGGTGTAAATAGATAGGGTGCGCTCCTCCCTATTTGAACCTCTTTGCTGTAAGTATAGCTCGGGCCGTTTAAAATGACGATTTTTTATTTGTTGAAATAGCGGACATCCAGGTTCCATGGTTTTGAAAGGTTTATTAAGCGTTTCAACTGAATTTATATATTTGGCCGAACTTTCGACAGTCTAAACGAAAGTCGTTTTCAAGGCAAGACTTGAAGAACCCAAGAGTTAGTCTAAACTATGTACATACTATTTATCAATAATACAGAAGCATAGATTTTTCGAAAATTATTTTGTTTGAGAGATTCAGGGCGCATTATATTAGTTCATATAAAAGATTTTAAGACAAGTTTGTAAATTTCTAGGATTTGTTGGTAACGGTTATAGCAATTTCTGCTGACAGCTGAGAAACTAGATTCCAGAAATTTTCTCTTCTTGCAGTACTGTGAGATTCTTGTTGCAGTATACTAAAGTTCTGCCAATCAATATATCCAGTTTCACGGACATGTTGGAATACTAGAGAGTTTACTTGTTGCTTTTCTACGTTAGCTTGATGCTCGTTGGTTGGTTCGCCCATCCTATGTTATGGGGAGTAGCGCCCCCAAGGGGTATGTGTAGGTTACCTTAGCCATTAGCTAGGCCTTCGGGACGGCTGTCTTTCGTGCCCACTTTGCTTCCTTCCCATCTTTTCCTCCTACTGCTCTTTCTTCAATCTGTTCTTACTCTTCTTTCCCGNCAAGCTGACAACAATCCACTCCTACCAAATCCATCCTCTGTCAAATACATCGGTGCTCCCTATGTAAAAGGCACATCCGAACGTGTTAACAGAATACTAAAGCCCTTCAACGTGCAATTAGCAAAGAAATCAGGAAACACTCTCGGTCATCAGTTATATATGTCATCTTATAGACTTGAAACGATCAAATGTCATCTATCAACTAAATTGTAGTTCATGTACAAAATTATATGTTGGAGAGACAGGCCGTAGCGTTCAAACTAGAATTAACGAGCATCAAGCTAACGTAGAAAAACAACAAGTCATCTCTATAGTATTCCAACATGTTCTTGAAACTGGACATAATATTGATTGGCAGAACTTCGGTGTAGCCTACTGCAACAAGAAACGGATGAGAGAAAATTTCTGGAATCTAGTTTCTCAGCTCTCAACAGAGATTGACATAGACTAACCGTTACCAGCAAATCCTAGATATTTACAAACCTGTCTCAAAATCTTTGATATGAACTAATATAATGCGCCCTGACCTCTCAAACAAAATAGTTTTCGAAAAATCTATGCGTCCGTATCATTGCTACATAGTATATCTCTTGGGTTATTCTTCAAGTCTTGCCTTGAAAACGACTTTCGTTTAGACTGTCGAAAGTTCGGCCATATGTATTTATATAAAAATCCAGTTGAAACGCTTAATAAACCTTTCGAAAACGATGATTTTGTATGACGATGCTTGAAAACCTGGAAGAGAGCTACAAAGAGCTGAGACGTGCGGAAATTCACCAGAAAAAATAACACCTTTCTTCATTGATACCCCACACTGTATCATGCTTACCAAGCGCTGTGTTAAGAAATTTGATAAAAGTTCAACGGAGAGCAAATCAAACTACGATCTGGGAGCAATAGCAGCGCATGAAAAAGAGAGCTTGGCTACGGTTCTTCCCTATTGAGATGGCGTCAAAAATACCGTAATTTTTCTCCTATCTAATTGTGAAAGCGTAACGGTCGTACTAAGGAAGGAACGAACGTAGGGAGAAACAAGCAGAATTATAATATGATACTGTTAAAACTGTATGTACATTAAACTTAGGAGAATTAACCTGCCCTCCCATAGTCACTCGACTTAATGGTGTCAATCTCACTTATGTAGTCAGCTTCTCTTACCTGGGTCATAAAATCAGTAATGATTTTCGTGATAACCAGGATATAGAGAAAGAAAGGCGAAAGCTCCACACAGTGGGCAACATGCTAATCAGAAAGTTTGGTCACTGCTCGGATGAGGTTAAATGCCTGCTCTTTCGGAGCTAGTGGTATCCCCTGTACTGTAACTCCCTTTGGTCTAACTTTAAGCAGAAATCGATTGGACGCCTATGTGTTGCCTATAGATAATGACACATTTCGGCGCCTGATGAATGTGCCGAGGTCAACTAGTGCAAGTATGATATTTGCTCAAAAGTATACTGATTGTCTCAAAGTCACGGCAAGAAAATGCGCTCTGAGTCTCCAGCGCAGGCTAGAAAAGTCTGATAATGCCTTACTCGAGGTGATCCGTAACGGTTGGCTATAAACTATCGAACATGTATAGCCGATGGCAGCGCTTGCTTTTTCCAAGTAGGCGCCAAATAATGGGCCGTAATGCAGTGTAGTTTGTAATGATGATATTACCCTACCTGATCTTAGTATCTAATGTAACTGTAGTATTAAACTGTCCCCTGTATACCATGTCCCTATGTTTACCTAATAAAACATATTTTTATTATTGCCAAGCTACAACGTCTGAGACGGAAGGCTAATAGGACAGCTTGAACTTCTAGGATATGGAAAACACCTGACACTGTTGGAGATAACTAGATAACTACATACAGCATAGGCTATACATTTAATGATGGCATGCAATTCAGATAGGATTCTCAAGAGATCTCTATATGAGAATGCTAGATGATGCTACCTTTGAGAACCGTGTAGCCATAGCTTTTGCTGTGAAAATGAAAAAAAAAGGGCTCGAATGGATGCTACAAACTTTATTATGGGGGAGGGGGATAGAAGAATTTCATGATGCTCAATCTATGGAAGCAGTCATTGCTGCTCTAGTTACATACTGTTGGCCATTGTGGACACTTAATTGCCAGATTAAAAACCTGAAAAACTTGTCGTTCAGAGGTCATGCACTGCAGAGAAAAATGTGAGGCATGTACGAGCTTTGCTAATGTAGCCACTTGCCCGTCTTCACATGTTATTCTGCACAGCGTTGACTTGGACACTTTATTATCTGATTTATCTTGACAATTCTGAAACTTATATATCCCTGTAAATGTGAATAAACGGATTGTTGCCAGACGTACAGAAAGGACCAATAGACTTATGAGATCCACTTTTTCGCACAGAAATTCTGGCAAGGCAGTGGCAATAAAATATCGAAAAGCTTTATCATGCGGGGAACAAGGCTGCTTAACAATATACTGCGGCATATTGGAAATGGGTTTCCAGTCATGTGAAAGTTATGGATTTGCTAAAGTGCTTAACTATATTCTAAAAAGGAAACCAGATTAACCAGTTGTCAGTGATTATATTGTAGCTAATAGTAATGCCTCAGCTATTTAGTAGATTTTGCTGCACGGTACCTAGGGTTCGTGTAATGTCATTCAAAGCTCTCATACTGTTGTATTGCACTCAATTATTGTTATTGGCGTTTTGGGACTACGGCTCTATCCAGCGCAAAAGGTAACATTGTCTTTACTGTCCATTAACATTTGTTCTAATTCCCCTTGTCTCACTACTTTTCCAGATTGGAAGGCCAGTCATCCATCCAATACCGTGCTCTACTCATCTCGCTGTGTCTTCACTTATTCATTTTGCTTTTTGAGTTGCTACTGGCAGACAAGCTGGAGACTGGCCGTCACTCGTGGCTTAGTGTCTTCACACCGCTCATTGTCATCAGTCTGGTGTCCATAGCTGCCTGCATATGGGGAGTGAA
>LQNS02278153.1:589201-600206 GCA_001587735.2 Parhyale hawaiensis
CAGTTCGGTTCGCTTCTTGCAGTGTAACTGCAATGGCTTACGACACGTTAGAAGCAAACTCGAGGATTTCCTTGCCAAGGAACAGATCCTGGTTGTGGTTATCTACGCCCATCCTATGTTATGGGGGGTAGTGCCCCCAGGGGGTTTGTGTAGGTTACCTTAGCCATTAGCTAGGCCTTCGGGACGGCTGTCTTTCGTGCTCACTTTGCTTCCTTCCCATCTTTTACTCCTACTGACCTTTCTTCAATCTGTTCTTAATCTTCTTTCCCGACTTGCTGTTCCCATGCGCGTTGATCCTATGTGGGACCACCCTCGTGCATGGGTTCCACGTATCTATCGTCACAGTATGGGTCCCTTGCTTCTTCCTCTGTTAGATAGCCGTTGCTGTGGAGACGGAGACTTAAACTACTCAATATAATAATGATAATAATAATAATCGCGGTTATCTAGGAGGCCAAGCTTTCTAGCGAAGTCTTCTCTCCTACATTTCATAATTATGATCTTATTAGAGCAGATTATTCCCTCGAGGGTGGTATGACCTTGCTGGTCCTTCAGTCAGTCTCCTATGAGGATTTTGTCTCCTCAGTGATGCCACCATGGAACATAAGAGCATGCGATTCCTCGTGGACAAGCGTCTCGTTGTAATTAACATATTTCGTACATCCCACCTACCACATCGTGCCCCCTGAACTACCGGGCTGATATTTCTTCTGTTCTTACCATTGAGGATGATGTTCAGTTATCAACCTGGGTGACATGAATGCCCATCACCCTGACTGGTATGGCGTCTCAGATTGTGATGGAGCAACGACCAGGGAAAGACCTCTTTGAGGCGCTCTCTGCCTCTTTCTTATGCCAGTTTACTGAAGATACTCCTACGTGACCCCTATCACTGTGACGTCCGTCATCTCCCGAATTATCGATCATCTCAGCTCATTCAGTTCCCTTGCCCGCGGTCAACATGCATTAAGATAAACTCTGACCATTTAGCTACCTATTACGATTTTCTTGACCAACTTTCACCTCCTCCCCTATACTCCGGACAACGTTCAACTATAGGAAGACCAATTGGCGGAGTTTCACTGAGCTCACCGAACATGTCTTTCGGGAGTGATCTCTTCCCACCCAATGAGCGCAGGGTAAGAAATTCTCCAGAAGTACTCTACTGCAACGTCACAGCGCTGTATTGATTGAAGAGCAAGATGAGCTTCGCACTCAAGACCCCGTTCTCTCCAGCCTTCTTGATTTCGAAGCCCGCATCACGAATGTCTTGTAGGTCTGTACCAGTAAGTCATGGGTCGACGTAGTAGAACGATGTGATCATAGATCTCACCCCTCCTGACTTTGAAGTCTTCTTTGTAGCTTGTTCGGTAAACGTAATGTGCTGCCCCTTACCAACCCGTCACTTTAAGTAGCACTCAGTTGTCATCTATACGTGAAGCAACCACGGGTTTCTGCCAGCAGTTTATGGCGTAGGCCCGGCAACACATCCGCCTTTGGATCGGGTTCTTGGGAGAAGAATTTATAAGCTACCCCTGGACGACGACCGACAGTTTTTACTCTCCACCAAGTAAGAGCCACCAGCCGAGCATCGAGCAACTCCTCGGCTATGGGACCTGATGGTATGACCCTTTTTCACATCAAGCACTTCGGGCCCTATGGTTTCCTGCTCCTGACCACTGGTGTTAACCTCTCCCTGGCGCATGCAAACCTGCCGAGCGTCTGGAAGGCCGCCAACATCTGCGTTCGTAAACCTGGCAAACCTCTGTGACTGTAAATTTTACCGTCCGATATCCTTGCTCTGTCCTGCTGTTGAAATCTTGGATTTCTTGCTACTCCCTCTTCATGCGTAATCCTTGTACATAGGTTTTTAACCAACATAGGCTCCATCTCCTGCTTGGTCAGAAGCTTTAACAGTAGATTTACCTTAGGCCTTTGATACGGTGTTCCATCGCCGTTCTTTCTAAGATTACACTTTCAGACTTATCTAATATCCTCATTAGATGGACCTCTGCCTATTTACGAGGGCGCCGCTCTTTTTGCCTCTGGGCGGAAAGCCTTTCCGCCCCATACCCGCATGCATTGTACAGGGATCGGTCATCTGCTCGCTCATATTTAACCTTTGCGTCAGTGATTTTCCCCAGTCGGGCAACGGCACTGCCTCGTATGCGGAATTCACCATTCTGTCCTTCGCTACTCTCGTTCCGGAGGCCGCGAGGAGCCTATCGGCGCAGGCAACGGCAATCTAAACGTGGGCCTGGAAAAGAACCTTGACTGTCTCACACTCGAAAACTCATGCCACTCTGCTTGCGCCAGACTATAATCAATCCAGTAGGTTGGACCCAGAAATTAAAATGGGTTTGACGGATCTCGCCCTGGAGCCCAACCCAAAAATCTTAGGTGTGGTGTTTTACCCACTCCTTAAGCTTGCCACTCATCCGGACTATGTTCGCGACGGATGCTGCTTTCGGTCGCGTATTATCTCCGAGCTAGCGAGCACAAGATGGGGCAACAGAAAGAGACCTTACTTCTGACCTATTGAGCCATCATAACAAGAGTCATGCTGTATGTAGCCCCGGTTTGGTTTCGTAATGTCTCAAGAACTGCTGTGAGTGGGTTGCATGCCATGCAGTCCCACCGCATGGCATCGGCGCATCGCCTCCATCAGGAAACTTCAACCCTGCCAGTTGAGGACAGTCTGTGATTCTGTCAAAATAGTATCGCATGAGTGCGTCGCGGGTACATCATCGTGCTTGTGGTATAGTCACGGATCCTTCCGGCCCCCGTCTTATACGACAATTGTCAATCAAAATTTGAAGCGGATTGTGCTCCCTTACTTGCAGATGGGATTCTCCCCTCCCTCGAGCAGTACCGCAATGTCCTGAGTTCATTACCTACAGTAGCAGTTGTAACAGCTGGAGCTGCCTAACCTTCAGTGGGGTTCTGGGATATCAATGCCTTTCTATCTGTGCGGACGAGTCTCTTTTCCCCAGTTTTCCAATCTACCGTCTCTCAGCTACGCTCTGGCAACTGATTGGTCGTAGCCGACTTTAAGTTCCAAGGGGTACTGAGTAATGATCCTTCCTGTGATCTCTGTGGACTGGGTAAACAGAGTGTTAGTCACTTCGTTCTTATTATTATCATCATCATCGGTATTACTATAATTATACTGAATAGTGTAAGCCTTCAGTTTCACAATAACAGCGATCTAACAGAGGGAGGAGGAATAAGGAACATATAGTATGTCGATAGAAATGGGGAACCCATACATGAAGGTGTACCCGCACAGGATCAACGCCCATGGGAACAGTAAGTTAGGAAAAAAGTGGCAGAACAGACGAAAGCAACATTAGTAGAAGTACAAAACCAGAAGGAAGGAAAGTGAGCTCGGAAGACAGACAGAAGACAGGTTACCCACAAAGTTGGCTGGGGTCGCTGCTCCCCATAACATAGGATGTGCGAATCTACCTAACCTAATTTTATGCCCCTGAGGGGTAGTCACCTCTTCTCATTTCCTAATCGCTGCTCTGATTTTTCGGCGAGTCGTTGTGGGGTGGACCCACTTGGAGCTGCGCATTTCCTTGTTTCTCTTCCTCTCTTCGACTTTCTTCCCTCTCTGCCCAGGCCCCTTTTGGAGCCTCCTCGATGAGCTGGCGCCAGCATACCTTGACTATGGAAACGAATAACAACAACAACAAAATGGGGCTTCTACAGAGGCAACCTGAACAACAACACTGTGACTTTTATTTGCGCTAGTATGCGAAGTGATGCCGTTTTGTATCTGTTTAGCCATGCGCATATCTATAGGATTACGTTAGTGATGTTTACCGTTTTTATGTTATGGTTATGCCGCAAGGGAATTCAGTGGTCAGTTTTGTCTTAACCAGAATTTTGGAGCATTGTTCTCTCCATAGGTACCGACCCTACTTATTTTGTTCTACGTCTAAAGATCTGCTCAATTGTTCTTCTACCGGTACTCTTTGTTCCCACTTTGCTACTTTCGTTCTGTGCACTTTCACTACCGATCATCTTTGCTGATATTATTTTGTATAGACTTCTTCTCATGCATGGGCTGGTCACGTTTCTTAATAATCTGCTTGTCTTGTTTTCTTTCCTAGATTTATACGCCAGCGAACGCAGTCACGGAAATTTCCGGATCTCCGTGCCTGCTTTGTGCCTCAACTATTCCCCCAATTATACACTGACTGCTCTGTTTCCCCAACGAGGCTATTTCTCCTTTTGTATTCCCACGAAAGGGAAAAAATCTTGTGAGACAGCTCTACCTTAATAAGAGAGAGTTCAGGCAGTGTGCCATCAACTGGGCGTTATCATCCTATCAGCACATTAGCAAAGGTTACAAGCGCAGTGTAGTGAATGGAGAGGGTGGAGGGACATAGTGGCGTTATGTAAAAGCTAATTTGGTGCAGACAAAAAAGAACTAGCTACCTGCTCAAATTCATAGCATGTGTGTGTATGCAGTTAGGAAATTTTTCCTACTGGAAGTGTCCGTCTCACTAAGTTCGGGGACCTCTACTCTAAGGCCGAGAACACATCGAAGCAACAAGCGATGCAATACGATTTTCGCGAGAGGCTTGTTGCCTGACGTTGACAGCCATGTTTCGGGGTCGGCCACACTAACGAGATGCGACAGCAACGCGCGTTGTGCGTATGTACTTCCTCAAATCTTGAACGGCAGTGTGATGTTTAATTCGCAGACGTTCAAAATATAAGCGGACAAACGAAGAATCTGCAATTGAATGCTTAGAAGCAGTGCAAGTAATGTGTTAATGATCGCTATTTATTGGCATAGACATGAGCTAAACAGAACAGCACATTTCAACAAATTGGCGAAATTTAGCCCATGCGCTTGTCTACTCGGTACCACACGATAGTATTTAGCGTGCGCGTTGTGAGTTTTAATTAGCTATTCATTGAAGCTTTCTTCTTTCATAAAAAGCAGCTGCGCCTAATATTAAGAAAATAGTGTTTACTCATTAACGATAAAATCGATGAAGAGGAAACGATCATTACGAAATTGTCTGTATCTTTGTACGTCATACTCTATGTCCCTTGCTTCTTCCTCTGTTAGATCGCCATTGTTGTGGAGACCGAGGCCTAAACTGCTAATACTTCTAACTATTAATAATATTTTCTCGTTTATCCGATTTTTTTTTAATTCCATGTGCCTATGTTCCGCGCTTCATTACCGGCGCGATATAGGTAGTGTGCCCCTGAACTGCTAGAAAAAACTTCTCCTACTACCTACTACTTTATGTATTACGCGTCCAGTATTTCTTTTTTCTCTTGGAATCGCATGCATTGCTTTGGGTAGGAATGCATGAGCTGGGACTATTATAAGAATAACCATAATCTCATAGCGTCACGTGTTACAGATTACATTAGCCAGTAAGCTCAACGGAGAGAGCCGCAACTCGTACACGAGCATCGTGATGCCGCTCTACATCACCTATTGCACCTGCCTGGCCATGTCCTTCTCCAGCAAACGGGCCAACCAATGTAAGTATTCTGATGAATGGTTCGGCATGATTGCATGCCTCCATAAGTGGTCGCGTGCCTGGGTTCTGCAATTTCACGAAATGGTATTTTTCATACTTTCTTATATTTGAAGCATCTAGTCGCATTTGGGGTGGTTTCGGCTCTTTATGTGTACAGTATATCAGCCGTACGCCTTATCTTTCACGTTGCGGGCCGTTTGCACTGGGTGATAAAAATTGCTGCTATTTCGACTTGCATGCGAGTCGTAGTCACTGAGTCTACTCCTGGAACGTTAGCTTTCGGTGCAGCGCTGATCTAGGCGCAGTAGAATAAAAGTAATGCACGAAGTTGCACTCAACTGACCACCATCGATGCCCGTAAAGAAGAAAAACGAGAGGAAGAAGAAGCTTCCGATAAGCTCTAACTCGCCTGAAGAATAAAATTGGTAGTATCTCCATAACTTGATATAATTATGTTGTGAAACCGAAGATATCTTGAAAATCATGCATAGAGTCCATTCGAAACTGCTTAATAACTGTTGAATATCAATAAGCCATTTGCAGTGGAATAGATCACGCTGTTAGCACACCAACCTTACGCGACCTCAGGCAGATGCTTACTTAATAAACGTAGAAGTTGCGCGCATCTCGCTACCAGACTCGGATCTGTCAGCATCGTATTCCAGGGCATTTTCTGCTGTATTTCAAGTTCCGCAATTCAACAATTCCCCAGAGTAAACGGCCCTTTAGACTCCCCAGATATGGAAAACTTACGTTTAATCCCACAGTTCTCAGTAAAAGAATACTGTAAACTTAAAATATCAAGCAATACTCGCTCTTGTATTATGTGTTGGTGTCACAGTTCTTAACGATGTTCTGTGGACCTTATCACTTGCAGTATTCCAGCTCACCCTCAATAGTTTGTTGCGACGGATTAAAAAAAAAAATTATTCGAGCAGCGGTGTATCCGTTTCTGTGTCTCGCGCGCATTTGTGATAAACTTTATACTTATAATGGATATCTAGTGCATAATGGTTGCTTGTGATTTCAGGGTGGTTTGGTCTCCGCAAAGACATGTGCCAGTTCCTGTTGGGTGTGTGTCCGCTACTTCAGGAGTACGCTAATATTTCTTATGCCATACCCATGCCTTCTGAGGGAGAGCAGCAGCAGACGCTTAGTGAACCTGCTGGCGAGCCTAACGTGAGTCACCCACTGCTTTATTGCAGAGTTGTTAAACGTTCTTTTCGTAGCGGGAGAGTAATCCTCCTCAGGGGCTTAGAATGAGCCATAAGCCAAAGGGTCAGGTAGGCTCTGCTATCCTATGTTATGGAAGCAGCAACCCCGTGGGGATTTTGTAGGTTACCTTAGCCATTTGCTATGCCTTCGGGACGTATGCCTTTCGTGCCGATTTTGCTTCCCTCCGTTTTCATACTGATACTGATGGTGTATTGTTCTCCTTTTCCTCTTCTTTCCTGACTTACTGTGCCCATGCGCGTTGATCTACCCTCGTACATCAGTTCTTCGTTTCTATCGACATACTACATGGCCCTTCTTTTCTCCTCTCTTCAATCACAATAGCCTACTTGTGTCTTGGGAGGCTTAAACAACTTGTACCTCTAGCTAGTAATAATACTGTAGTCATCGGGAAGGTAGTGGATCAGTTGCTCTGGTTGTATTGTGTGATTTCATTATTTCACTTGATTATTGAAAGTTGTATTAAATGTAAAAAGTACACATTTCATTGGTTCTTCGGTAGTTTTATGAGGGTCGAACTTCATTAATTTGGGGCTGGTGCCCTACTAGGATGAGAGGCTGCGTAACCTTGTAGAGATATGAGGACTGGTCTGATCACGCACTTTACCCTCCTTACGCGCCAGGTAGGCTATTAACCTTCCGTGAGAAGCACGAGTAAACAGTTCTCGGGTCTTGAGAGGCGTAGGATGGGCTGTTAAATAATCTTGGTCTGCCCATCCTAAGTTAAGGGAAGACGCTCACCCAGGTTAGCTACTTTCGCCTAACCCCATGATTTAGGACACTACGACCCACCGTATAATACTATGATCTACATTCTGGTTTCTACGCACTAATCAGGTTTAGCTCTGCTGATGGTGAAATTAAGCAACGAAGGTAACCTAAGTGAAACTGTCTAAGCTGCTCTCATTACGTTTGCGCTGCACCTTTCAAACCTCTTATATCTTAAGAGCAACGCTCTTGAGAAACCGTGCAGGCGCGTTCAGAAGCACAATTCTTTTGTTTTCTCTAATCTTTTGGCTCGAAAGTAGGTAGCTATATGTCTTCAGCATTTGTTTTTTTTTTTCGTGCACTCATTTGGTGAGAGCCTAATGAACCTTTTTTGGTTAAGTGATTTCAGCTCTAATTAACTGCATTGTCGTCGTATTCAACATTTTCATTCTTACCAATAGCGCTCTAACAGGCCGTTCATGTCCGTTCACTGGCTTGTTTCTTTCGTTTTACGAAATTATCTCGCTCAAACGATTATTTGGTAAGAAGATGATGATTCATGGGTTTTATTACCTAAATAATTTTGTTAATTACTCTTTGTATCTACGTTAATTAACAAAAATTGTTCCATCCTGACCAAATTTAAAGAACGTGACACTATTTTCATAGCAGGTGAGAAACGACGTTTCATGATATTAGCAGATACTGCTGTCAAGACGTAAGACGCATCTGCTACTTCGACTTAAGCCCGATCTGTAGGTGAATTGTCAGTCGGTGTGTGGCACTTTTACCCTTCTTCGCCTCGCAATATTGGTCAGATCATGCTGCAGATCCCCAGCTATCTCAAAGAAGCTTACATTTTGGGAAGCATACTAGACGCTTAACCTCTAACGCTCCGAATAGGGTTGGGTTACTCCGTAATGTTGATACTGTGTATGAAAACAATGGAGAGTCCGTAGGAACTTCTTTGTTTCATTCTGCCCGTCTTATAGTATTGTTCTCTTGTCTGGATTTTAGCCACTGCTGCCAGTCACCGTAGTTTGCTGGACCAAGTCATCTACTCAGTCGGCTATATTCTAAAAAAAAATGGTAAACTTAGTCCATAGTCCATATACGTGACACAGTTGTTTGTTTTACAAACTATTCAACAGTGAAGGTGTTTGCATTTCTCTCCTCCTTCGGTAAAATGATCTAAATCTTTGGCAAATACCAAAAAGCTGAACTGAGGGCCAGTCCTTCTCATTGGTGACTGTTAGTGGCAAAATCGTCTAGTCGGTCGGTGTCTTTTCTTCCCGATCTGCGGCGGCGAGAAGTTCATTGCCGGGATCCGTATTTGTTGGCCTCGTTTGAGTCAACCATGATTAAATTTTTCAGTGACTCTTCGTAGCCGCGTTTCAGTCGTCGTGGAATTAATTTGCTTAATGCTTCAGTTGGGTTCCACCCATCTTTCAGGGCCCTTCCATGTCGTCCTTTCCATGCTAATATATGCTTGTGACAAGCCAAGAACCCCGGAAAACGCTTTTTCTCCCCATAGCGGGCCGGGGTGTAAGTCCCGGTGTATCTTTGGGAATGGGCGTTTTGGTTCGTCTACTGCTGCCTATCTAATCTAATCTAATAAGGGAACTTGACACCGCTAGGACGTAGCCCAGTAGTTCCTTCTGCCTTTTACCAAGCTGACCAACTTACACAAGTGGGATTCTTACATAAAACATATCAACATTCATCAATTTGACTGATGCTATAATCGTTTCAAAATGTATTAGGACGATTGATTACTGAAGCTTTTCCTACGTTCCAGACTGTAGCCGCCGCACGGCACATCAGCCGGTCAGCGCCACGCCCGGCTGAGTGGCGGTCCGCCGAGCTAGCGCAGTTTCAGCCAGGTGGCGCGGCCGCCAGTCAGCCGACTGACGGTTACCTTGGGGATTGCCCTGGCTCAGCTCACCATGCCCACCCAACCATCTGGTTGTGACGGAGAGGTGGGAGGACTTCACGGTGTCTAGTTCTCTTATGGTGAGAAAAAGGGCGTGTTCCGGCGCCCTTGGCTTGTCACAAGCATATTTTCTAACCTCCAGGTCACTTGACACCGTTAGGACCTATTAGGTTAAGGTCCGAACGCGTAACCATTTGGCTATGGAAGCGACCAGAGATCAGATTGTAAAGGTAGAAACTAATTTTAAGTCCCAGCCTGTTAAATATAACTCAGTCGTCCAACTTAGGGCGTAAGCGTTAAGGTGGTACTTGTATAAAAGGAAATAGGAATCCGTGTTAACTTTCTACCATCAGGTAACAACCGACGGGTTGACCTGAGGGTCTGGGTCGGAAAGGAGGTTTCTGGGTCGCGAGACCCAAGTAATGCTTTCGGGGATGCCCAAGCTTGGTCAATGAGGCCCAAATATGGAGCGTATGCAGCGTTCGGAAGTCGGGAACCTGTCGTCTAGCAGAGCTCGGTGAGAAAGCAGTGAGGGTTAGCGTTGACCGCAATGTCGTACGTCGGCACACCAGATGGTGCGTATGTTCCGGGCTATGTGCTACAGAATCTTGGTTTGGAGGGCTCAATGTGCATGGTGGTGGTAAACGTCGGTCAACTTGTGCTAGGTGTTGGTCTCGCCTCCGGGGCGTAGCTCGCAAGGTGAAAGGTGCTTGACGGAAATACCACATGCGGCGTAGAATTCGCAGGCGGAAGGGAGGTTTAGAGCTTGCACTCCTCAGAAAAGTCCAGATTGGCACTATTCCTCGAGTTGAGCCCGTATGTATTGATAATGCTACGGAAGGGAATGCTCTCCGTGGTTCGGATTTGAGACCGTCGCACTAGATCGGTTCTAGTTATAAGAGCTAAGTTTGGGGTGTTGGCCTTCTTATTGAGTGAGGTACTGGGGCTCGGGGCTGACCAACGACCTGCGTAGATCCTGCTAAGCGCACAGGTCTGTAGAGACCCTAGGTACCTGAGTGATGTAGCAAAAAAGTGCTTTGAGTGGGTTGCCGGGCTGGTGGCTCGACTACGTCAGGTTAGCGTCAGAGATAGGTATGTCTTTGCGATACAATGGGTGTACGTTGGCTTAGCCGGGTGGAACTAGTTCAGGGAACTTAGCAAGAAACATAGCGAGCGTTTCCTGTGCATATTGTTGAGAACGTGCGAGGTAATAGGAGCAACGGTTATCGCTGTTAGCGATGTGAAGTCTTAAGCCACAGCTTAGCGCAGCTTCCCCCGCGTCGTGGGAGAAACAAGTCCAGGTCATGCGCTCGAGAACAAGATCAAGGTACTGTAAAACTCTCGTATGTTCGATGCTTTAACATGATTAACTGGGGTGCAGCCTTTCGGGTACTGCAATCGTGGTCAGCCTCGTATGTAAAGCCGACGCGAGTTCAGGTCAACTATAGGACTTGATGGAGCTCGGAACAATCAGTTCAGGACATTGTCCGTATGATTCTCGTAGGCTTCTTACTTACATCAGTACGCTTCAAGCTGAGGCACGCATATCCAGATAGTGAAACGCTTGGTCTACGAGGTAGTCATACGGTGCAACAAGTTTTGGAAAGGCGGCGGG
>LQNS02278153.1:647641-665271 GCA_001587735.2 Parhyale hawaiensis
CTCTCTTTTCTCCTGTCCTCTATATCCTACTAACATAATGGCAATAGCTCATAGAGTGCCGGGGCGTATGTTCCGGTGTCTCTTTGGGAATGGGCCTATTGGTTCGTCTACTGCCGCCTATGTAATCTAATCTATCTCCCCACGTGACGTCACAGCTGAGACGAAGTGGCGGGGCTGGCAACCAGACCTGCGCGTGAGTCAACCTATTAACGTAGTTCAGCCATGCCTCGCACCATGAAGTGGCCCGCAGGCTGCCGCGCAATATTTTGGATTTATCGTTTCCCCTATACTTATTCCGAGATAGCTAGGTACTGTTTAACGCCCAAAACCGACTTTTGGAATTTTGAGGGCTTTTTGCCCAATCCCTCCCCTTGAGAAATATAGGCTTAAATTTCAGCATTTCAACCAAGCAGATATTTGAGCTTGAAAGGCAGTATCATAGCTACGACACTCTCATGGCATTTCAGCTGACTGCAGTTGCATTCAAGTTACTCACAGTCTTCTACTCCAGATTTAACTTCTGCTTCGCACTATGGAAGACGCACGTGAAAGAACAAGGAGACTGGATAGAGAACGTGAAGGAAGAACGAGAGTACTCCAGTCTCAGGAATGAAGACGTGCTACCAATGGAGAGATAACACACATCTATGCGACACATTGTCAAGAAATACTTGAAGTAGAAAGGTTACAGAAGAGAATAAGAGCTGCTGATAGGAATGAGCGGGAAAATGCAGAAGCAGCAAGTCAGGGAAGAGAGGACCTAATGGGGTGAGAGCACGTGGAAGGATTAAGGGGAAAAAAATAAGAAAGAAGAGAGTCAGAGAAAAGAAGACATGATGCGTGAATTTTTTCGCGCACGGCTTCCCTATAAACTAGTAACGGTATAAAATGCTTTGGTTTTACAGGATAGTAAAAAGAGTATACTCACTGTTTAGAAACGACTGAATTGTAATAGCAAGTAACATATACATTTTTGCCCTTTCTGACAGTGTCTCGACTATTTCAAACTATTTCTATTATAGATGCATTGAGAGTATCAGGGATGCACTGAAATTAATTAGGAGCAGAAATGTATCTCCTCTGGCACAGTGGTGCAAAAGTGCGAAGCGCTGTGGTGCAAAAGGGCGAAGCGCAGTATTCAATAATGCGAAGCGCAGTGGTGCAAAATGCAAGGCACAGTGATGCAAAAGTGCAAAGCGCAGTGGTGCAAAAGTACGAAGCGCAGGGGTGCAAAAGTCCGAGGAGCAGTGGTGCAAAAGTACGAAGCGCAGTGAGGCTCGCGAAAAAAAAATTTGGCGCACAGCCGCTCCGGCCCTGGAAAGAAAAAGCCAGCGAGGGCGCACCTATCTCTGCCCACACGATAGCCACGAAAAGAATGTTAGTCTTGTTTGCATGCTGCCAAATAAAATACATATTCTGTAAATTTGAAGCCTCCTGTAATTCTTCTATCTGAAATACTGGAAGCCTCCTCCTTACCCGCTGGTTGGCTGTGTAAATCGCTTTATTGCAGGCCAAGATTTTGTTCATTTCTGAAGTAATATAATATAAATCTCACATAGGTAAAAATCGGTGTCCTGAAAATTCGCTCCTAAGTTCTTGAACTAAACGAATTTCGCTTGAATTCATGCAATGCTCTGCAAGTTATGAGTTATTCTGTATTTTGAACAAATTTGAACTGTCAATCGCTTTCTTGCAGGTCGCTGAAATGCACATTTAGAGTAATAAAACAGCGGTTCAACATCATAATTGTATTTAACTCGAACAGTGAACCCTTCGGTACCCATATGTGCAAACGTTATGAGTGAATTTAACACTTATGCGTTAGAGAAGCAAGATATTTGGCGATATAACTTTCATTCTTTGAAGTTACGTAAAACAGTCTTTTGTTTACTAAAGAAGTCAGTCAGTGAACTTGAGATTATGATATGGTACCACCAACATCAATAATTTTCAATCAGAGGTCTTCTTTCGACATAAATTGGACTATTTCAAAAACCTCCTTTTACTAAATTGACTAAAACTGTTCAGTGGGTTAAGGTCAGGAGAGCAAGGTGGCTATTTCATAAGATGCAATTCTCTGATACCCAGATTTCCAAGGAATGAAATGGTAAACTTCGTTGAACGGGTTGGAGCACAGTCGTGCATGAAAATCATTTGATGCCGACATGACAGTGGTGAGTCATCGAGTCATAGGGATATATAAGTGTTCATTTAGATAAGTTATATAAGCTTGACTCTTAAATTTGGCACCCTCTGATACTCGAAAAGGTTGATAAGATCGTCAACTATGCTACCGGCCCAAGATCGTCAACTATGATACCGGCCCAAGATCGTCAACTGTGCTACCGGCCCAAAACATAACACCTGCACCTCTTTGTTGGCGTCGTAATTAACGTGGAATAGGGGCTCCAGGAAGACTTCACACTTAGATCGATCCACCCATCCGGGTCATCAAGGGCTGCCTCATCTACAAAAAGATCATTTCATTAGAATTTGTTTTCAAGTATCTTCGTGTCAAGCAAAGCGATTTTCCTTTTGGGTTAACGTTCTATTCAACGGAGGCCTGGCGACAGGCTTACCTTCCTCGCCAATCCATTCTAGACATTACACCGGGCTTGTCTGGACAAAGGAGAGATGCCAGCTTTGTCAAATACGGTAGAGCTCGTGCTTTTTGGATGTTCGGTGACTTTCCTGAGTGTTCTTCAAATATCCCGAGATAAATAGCTTCTTCGAGTGTTCTTAATTTTCCTTGGTTAGTTGCTGGGGTCCTCCACCTATGAAGACAAAGTTCACTCTTGCTCGATCGCTGGTTAAACCTGTGAGAGACAAACCTTCTACAAGGAGGCCTGCAACAATCCGCTAGTTTTCAGTAGCCGTCAAACGTCCTTTTCAAGTGCAATATCAGGCTTAAGATTGATTCACAATGCGGAAAAATTTATAACATTTAAATCATTGTATAAATTCAAGCGAAAATTTGTTACTTTGCATATAGTCCAGGCTCTGGGGGGGGGGGGTGTCTGTGAACATTTCTATGTTATAGCTACAGCATGCATTTTCCTATCCATATGATGAGGACATTAAGAATAAGTTTGGTAGAACTTTCACGCCTGGCACATATTTGAGGGGTGCATGGGAGGTGGGCTTAAAATTATCAATCGTGGAACGATGGTTCTGAAACGCTCGCAGAATTTTTACTCATGAAAAAGAAACTCATTTTGCCCCCACAATTTTTTGATTTAAGCCCTAGTTTTGAGATAATATGGTTTATATATCATTATATTTTTGTGAAATTCTAAAAGGTCTAATAGAACTCAATATGTTTTCAAGCTAGAATAAATACATTGACTCTTTTTGGAGTAATCCATGAAAGATTACTAACAAAACTATGGCGCTGGATTTTTCCAATTTTCTATTTCGTTTTCTTTTGATATGCGATTTTCGATAGCTAACTAAAATATAGGGAAAAAACAAAATGTTCGGGTTTGAACTGTGATAAAAGATAAATATGAGGGCAAAAATGGAAAATCCCGCTCAATAGTTTTGTTATGAATCTTTCAAGGATTCCATAACTCTCATTGTTTTTTTTCTAGTACGAAAACTCATTGAGTTCTATTTTTTTTCGAAATTTACAAAAATATGTAGGTATAAATATTTATTGTCTTGAGGTGGCACTATATAAATACTGAAAAATCCACTGTATAATAAAACACAGTTGTTTGTCGCTTGCTTGCTCCCTCGCTCTCTTGCTCCCTAGCTTGCTCCAATGTTGGTCCGTCTCTCCGTCACGCAGTTAAGAGTTTCATAGGAGAAAATTCATGTACTGAACAGCAAGTGGGGATACCATACAGTTTCAGCGCTTGGAGTACCGGTGATAAATATAGTTCTGGATCTCCGGCCTCTGGATCCCCGCTTTCATTGCTGAATGATATCGAAGTAGCTGAATCTTCACGCTGAGCAGACGCCTTTTTATATTGAATTTTCATCGCAGCCAAATTTCGACGCTGGAGGCTCAACAATCAGTTACTATCCACAATACGGTGAGCACTGGGCATTTCTAGTGAATTCCTTTGACTGAACTCTTAATCAATTCCAAGCTGCTGTTCACTCCTTATCTTGCAGGGGGAGATATTTTGCTATCACAAAATTCATGGTTGCACAGCTTGCGTTTCACGAATGGAAGATCAGGCCTGCAGGAATGAGACCTATTATACAGCAAGACCTATACTGGCAACCGGAACAATAAAAAGCTAAATCAAATAATTTTTGCCGTCATTTTTGACGGCTGGGCCCTCTAGTACGATGAGAAGCGCAACTAGAAATTCGGCTACCCACGGCGCGTTTCGCCGTACCTCGGCTCATCAGGTGGGAGGATCGAAGATGGTAGAATTTGGAGACGTTAAGATTTTCCGAAAATTTTGGCAGGATATCGCAATGAGATGTAATTATGATACCGCGTTATCCAAAGCTTCAAAAACAAATCTTCACTATTTATATTTATACAGTATGTTACCTTCGATTATGCAAATACAAATTTTTTACTTATTTTTCAAGATAAGTGTCAAACATTTATCATGTTAATACTAAGTTAGTGCACAGGTATGTTGTAGCTACCTATAAAAACAATTAGAAAAAAATAAAACCGAACCATTTCCCACGTCTTGGCAACATTTGTTTATCGCACGGGGTTCTGCTGTTATGCAAGATTATGCAACACTACTCTCTAGTCAACATGGGCAAGAAAAGCGGGCTAACCAGAGAAGAAAAGATCAAAGTGATCTCGTTTTTGGCTTCTGGTAAGACAACACTCGGAGTTTCCAAGGAATTACAGCGTGATCACCCAACAATTAAGGCTTATGCTATTGAAGGTAAGGTCAACCGGAAAACTCCGGATAGAGCGTCTACAAGGAAATTGACTGCTCGGGCTTTGCGACATTTGAACGTTTCTATGGCTAGAAAACAACTTTCTACAGGTAAGGCGATATTTGAAGACGCTGGAGTCCCGATACTAAGCAGAAAGACATATGAGGTTCTGCAGAAGCTAGGGAAAGTGAAAAAGGCAATTAAACGACCACTTCTAACAAAAACTCAAAGAAAATAGGGTCAAATGGGCTGAAAAGAACATGAAAACTATATATACTGACGAATGCAGATGGTGGTCCAGATGGATGGACGTCTGGATGGGTCCTCCATGGCCGTCCCGAACAGACATGGCTTAAGCTTCAACAAGGTGATGGAGGTGTCATGTTTTGGGCCAGGATAGTAGGTGACACCCTTATTGGTCCATTTGAAGTGGCAGAAGGAGTTAAACTGTATGCAGAAAGGTACTGCCAGTTTCTTGAAGCAAACTTGATTCCATGGCTTGATGAGCAGACGATCGAACGCAGATCCAAATTGGTATTTCAGCACGATAACGCTCCCTCACACCGAGTCCAGTACACTGCTAACTGGCTTGCGGATGGAGGATTCAAATCAAAAAGGAATATGACTTGGCCAGCGAATAGCCCCGATTTAAATGCCATTGAGAACCTCTGGGCAATGATCAAAAGGAAGGTCTATGCAGTTGGTCGGCAATTTTCAAGCAAAGTAAGCCTGTGGAATGCAGTAAAAACAGCTGCAGTTTCTATTCCACCATCTGAAATATCAAACCTGACAAAGTCTGTTGATAATCGCCTTATAAAAATCATGAAAAGTGAGTTGCCATGTTCAAAATTAACATGGTATATTTACCACTACTGAACACTTATTTCAGTGTTTATTGAATTTCTTGGTTATAATTTCTTGGTTTTAGACGTTTCATAAAAATATTTCTGTTCACTTGCATTTATTTCCTCTTTATGACGTTTTTATTAAATTGTTGCATAATCTGAGGTAAAAGTAAAAACTAGTAAATAAGCAAATTCTATGATAAACTTAGTAAATGGCAAAATATTTATTTTGCAAGTACTGTTTATATATGCAACTTAGCCATACATTTAGTTAATATTGATATTTCAAAGTTAGACATTTATCTTGAAAAATATAGTAAAAAAAGGTATTTGCATAATCAAAGATAACGTACTATATATATTTCCCATTATCTCAAAAATCGAAGCCTAAATTAATCAAAAACGTTGTGGAAGCAAAATGTGTTTAATTTTCAAAAATACGAATTCTGAGCAAGTTTCAAAACAGTCGGTTTACAATTGACAATATTAAACCCCCCCCCCCTCAAAAATATAGGTACCAGCAGCGAAACTTCTACACACTTTTTTCTCAATGTCCTCATCATATGGAATAGAAAAATACATGGTATAGCTGTAAAAGAGAAATCTACACAGACACCCCCCCCCCCGCAAAGCCTGGAATAATACCTAGTTGGGGTTTTTTAGGACACCAACTTTCCCTTACATGAGATTCATATGTTTCTTAACAAAATGTTAACCTGCATTAAAGCTATTTACATAGTTTTACTTCGCTATTACCGTATGCTAATCCTTTTGAAGAACTGACATGGGCTACATAAGCAGTACTGGCAATCTTTTTTTTTTAAGTCAGTCACATTTTAATACATAATCGGGTGACACAGGCAACTTGAGTTAACCTAAACTGATTAGTTCTAACTTGTCTGAAATTTTAGATAGGTGTGTTTGCCTCGCTCCTTTGGATTGTGTTGCACCTACTAGTTGCGACTTGATTACGCTTCGCATCACCGACAACTACATTTTGAGGAGTAGGATAAATCGACCTCACGAGTAATCATTTAGGGTTTAACACTAGGAGCTCGGTCTCAAGTAACGAAACTAACGTACTTGGCTGAATTTTTCAATAAGTTAATGAGATTAGCTAATGTCGACGGCGAAGCCCCAGGAGATGACGTTTTTAGTCAGTCAAGTTTTCTGTGCACTAGCGACTGCGTGGACTCATGACTAGAAAAATATATCACTACCCCAGAATATCAAACGCTAGCAATACAATAATACAACCATCCCATCAGCAAGAATGACTTCTCAATCATTGACTCTTCTTATCCAATAGAGCTCACAACATTAGAGTCGCTCTACATCCATAGAACAAGACCTAGTCTCAACATTATGACCTCAGCTGTACCGGTTCACACAACCCTTGATTAGCTACGTATCTGCCCACTGTACAGGAGCTGAGATCCAGCTCCTCCACGCAGCCCTGTTCATTCGCTTCTTAGACTCCCCCTAATCACTCCCTCGGTAGAAACTAAAAGAAATTTTAATTTTAGGTTGTAGATTTTCATGTTTACTCTCTTTCTGATGATGGGATTTTTACATGTTCCGAAACAATAAACTTTATATTAACTGTCGACATTAGAATTATTATTAGATAATCTCCTTAGTTTTAAGTTTCACTAGCAATACAGATTGATCTTGTGTACTCAAAGGAATGTGATGTATCATATGAGATTTATTTAGTCAGTTCTACTGAAAAACTAAGCTACGTTTAACGTCTGTGTCTTTCGTATGGGGTACTTTCTTCCCTTCATAAACCAAACAGCTGTAGAATGAACATAATGATTAGCTGTTGGTTAAACCACAGTTTCTTTACTACAGATAGTTATGTCAAGCAATAGAGTGGCAGCACCTGCAGTTGCAGCAAAGTGACATCACAGTGGTGACTTCACAAAAATGTATCAGCCAATAGCGTCACTCCTTTTGCAGCGGGGTATCCTCGGTAATGCCAAGACAGAGGCATCTTAGGTACATTCCAATATGGCGTCGTGTGTGCGGGAGTATAAGTGTGTGTTGCGATTGTTCAATAAATAAACGTTGGAAAAATTGTTCAGCTGCAGTTTATTGTGCTTTTCATGTGTGTATAACATTCTTCTTCATAACTTGTTGTAATGCGAAGTTTTCTTGGTGAACGAATATCGTCTAATTTTATCTTTTTAAACTTATGTGAATCATTCGATTCTGCGCAAAGCATTCGCTCCAACATTTTCAGATGAATTTTCTGTTCTTTTTAGGGCGCTGAAAATCAAGATGCAATACTATACATCAAATCTGTGGTCTATTATTTTCCTTTACACTTATGTAATTAAGTATATGCCCAGTATTGGTAGTTCCAACTTGAGGTAATAAGTGATAAACAATTGGCGGGAAAGCTTACTGTTTACTGCGGTACAGGGAGCTGCCGCTCGCGGCCTCATTTGTTAACCACAAGCTGAGTGACGTGGCAGTCGCCCATTGGTTGAAATTGACGCCAGTCACGGCGGTCGCTGATTGGCTGAGATTGGGCGAAAGGGTGTTCCGTTACGGCTGACATAACTATCTGTAGTAAATGAACTGTGGTTACACCGTGGTGTTTCACTGCCAGTAAGTCCTGTAACCAAGACGAGTTCATCACCTGCACATCACCGCTCTGCGTACCTGCTGTAGCAGAACGCTGGTGTACTGGCTCTTAGGCGCAGATTGTGAGTCATCGCGACTGTTCCAGCAAGCAAGTTCTTGCGCTTGGCTCGCTGAATCAGCAACGTCGCCGCGCGGATGCTACTGCTGGGGTACTGACCTAAACCAGAGATGGGGAACGTCGAGGGGTCACACGTTATCGAAATGAGGGTGTTCCGTTGCTAGCATCGTTATTCTTGACGATCTTTAGTCGACTGTAGCCGTGCTCTCCTCTGGAGTCAGTTGCTTATATCTGCAGCGTAAACCAGTGCTTGTGGGTTTCCCACTTGTGGTAGGCGCCTGGTAAATGTAATCTGTGAATTAAGGAAATAAACGCGCATCAGCATCCGTGGCAGCATAATCGCTGCTACGTACGTACTACGCCAGGAGAGCAAACGCTATGTTCCATTGCTTGTGCGTTTATTTGTCTGACCCACTAAAGATCAACTAAAAATATCAGTATCTCGTAGGATGTAAGAGCATTATTTGAAACGTCGTTTATGAAGTAAGCTCGTCGTGAGAGGGTTAACCCCCCATGCTCAGTGCGGCATGTAGCCGAGTATGAGCAGTTCTTGAGCTTTCAAACAGAGCGTTTCACATACATGAAGAGGGAAGTTGGGGTTCAGCACTTTAGAGTTATTTGGATGGTGATTATTTTTGGCAGGAAAACGAGTTCAATCTATCGACCAATTTTATTTATTTTTCAATGAGCCTAGGTGTTTATAGCTTTATGCTAGGGTATGAGCCGAAGTTTATAAGTTAAAATATTTGAAATTAGTAAAGGTTTATGCTACGGTTGATAAATCCATCGTAATTGACTTTTCACATGAGACAATCAGCTGGTCGGAATAATTATGTAGGTTACACTTTCTTTCATATCTAAAGAACAATCTTTGACTACTTCTTAATCTGCTGGACAAATTTACAAGAGTACATATGGTATAGTAACGACAAAATAAAGTATATGTCTTTTTTAATGTTTCATGGGGACGCTATGAATCTAGTGGTTGTATAAATATATTCATTTGAGGATGGAATACTCGATCACAAGTTCCCTTCAGAAAGATCAACCAAACTTTCTTACTTGCAGTAGAGCATTATTGTAAACATAAAGTTCTCGTGTTTGGCCCAGATGCCAAAACTAAGAACATTTCAACATAATGATTAGCTGTTGGTTACACCACAGTTTCTTTACTACAGATAGTTATGTCAAGCAATAGAGTGGCAGCACCTGCAGTTGCAGCAAAGTGACATCACAGTGGTGACTTCATAAAAATGTATCAGCCAATAGCGTCACTCCTTTTGCAGCGGGGTATCCTCGGTAATGCCAAGACAGAGGCATCCTAGGTACATTCCAATATATATTTATTTATCTGTTAGTCTATTTTCTGTTCTGTCATGATTGAAGGACTTAGCCTGGCATGGTAGGTACTCGATCGTATGTCAACGAAAGTTTGCCTCGTCACTCGAATGGCTGATGTTCGGTTCCTTTGGTAGCGCGGGAAAGAGGAAGGTAATTGAATGCCGAAAGAAATTCACTGTACTCACCGCCAACGTATTAAATTTAAGTTAAAGGTCCAACATACTATATAGCCTATTATTGCAGGACTACCACTAGCCTAAACTACAGATGTTTTATAACTGCAAAAGCTTCGCTATCAACTTGACGGTCCGTTTCATTACCATTACACTGAACTATCGAGCAAATTCAACCAATAGCAATAGCAATAGAACCTTATATCCATGTTGACCAGTAAAACGTAAACGTACATTTGTATCTTGCACTCCACGTGCATATTAACATACATTTGTTTTCGTCGCCGGTATAGGAAAAGATCGTGTTGGTAATTTCTAAGTTCATTTGATATTTCAAATGGTACTAAATTCCTGACTGACATCATCTCGTTATAAGATAAGCAGTTGTTTCGACCGGAAGTGTCAAATAGGTTTTAGTGTCTTTAATTTATTTTCCATTTTTTTTACAGATTTCGTAATGTATTTTACAATTTTGTATGACGGCTTTATTTTCTTGCTGAAGATACCACTTCATTGTAGCATTTAATTTAGTAATTTTCAGTTACTTGCTAATCGTACTGTGGTTCGCAAATCTATTGCACTCAACTTATGTGAGAAGAGAGAGATGAGGAATGCTTATTCGAATGAGGTATTTCCTTTAGTACACGGCTTGAAATACTACAGATATGACGTTCGCAAGGGCTACGTGCGGCGCATAATGGTAATGTCTCTGCAAAAACTCTATCAACGGAACGCAAATGGCGCTCCATACAAGAGCTGATTTCCTGCTCTTCTCATCACAAGCGCTCGCAATGGTAAGCTTTTCGAGGCTACAATTGTTTAATATCTGCTTCCTGAGATACATAATTAGGCACTCCTTCATAAATGTTCATCAAACGCAATCACAATGATCAAGAGAAACTCACGCTAGGCTTCATCCAAGCATGAAGAGCAGCCCCTGTTTTGCATTATCACAGGAGCTCGGCCTATTTACTTAGCTCCAAAAATGTTCCGCGTTCAACTAAGATGGAGCGCAATATCTGCACGGACTTGCATTCGCGCCTAATTAAAATACACTCTTCATCATTTCTGGAGATGTTCGTATCAACTAAACAGCTACATCATCTGAATATGATGATATCAGATGCCGCGAAAGCTAGTGATTTTAATGGGCTTTTGGTGGTGAATATTGCCCGACTGAGTTCCTCGCGGCGCCTCGAAGGAATAGCCTACGCTGCAGTTTGAATCACCAGGGAATTTCGCTCTCAAGACTTGCGGTTAATGCAGGTATCCTTTCTTCCATTTCTCAGCTGATATGAATTGTAAATGAGACCAATTAGCTGCCATCCTTTGGACTCCTTTTGTTAGACGCTCGCTCAGGGCTAGGCTGTTATTGTTGTATCTTAAATAGCAGTCCAGTGATAAAATGATATCCGGCTAATCACCAGGCTTCAGTTCGGCTGCTGGGAGGAGCAAATTGCGTACATCCGCATGTGCTACTACATTCTGCGAGTTAATGTGAGTGTAATGTGTACATGTATTAGATCAGATTAGTATAATTATAAAGCACGATTATTCATCAAATATCGCTTTGAAACGTTCTGCTGCATTACAATCAACGAGTATGACTAAAATCACTTCAAAACCGGCACCGTGTGAATATCCATTTGCATGAAGTAAATGTTTGCAGAAGAACGACGAAGTTGAATTACAGGCGAACCTCATCACGCGAACACAAGCGGACCCACGTGCTGTGAGGTAATTTCGTGTTTCGAGGTCCGTTTTCTAGAAAATTGACACTTCAATTGACACCTTGTTGCTCATAGTTAATACTACCTAGTCCTGTGTGCAAAATATCATTAGATTTAGTTAGCCTCTCATTTATCAATTCTTATCATTTTAATTTTTGGTGCTTGTATATTCCAGATTTTATTGACTTGATGATGATGTCTGAGACATCGAAACGTTGTCTTTTCGAACTCTGATGGTGACAAATATTTTACGTAGAAATGAATACAAGTGTATTTTTAACTACCCTAACGCGCAATGAACTGGATAAATTCAGAAAGGTTGAGAAATTAGAGAACTAGGTGAAAAGTTCGTGCAACGATAAAATCAAGTAAACAGGTAATAACAGACTTTAATGTTCTTAAATATATCTGGAAAATAATTAAGACCGAAATGTTGTTATCCGTTTCTTTATATGTTGATTATTTATCGGAACTTTCTGTCACGTTTTAAGAAAACAAGCGAAATTAGACCACGTTGCAGACGATGGCAAATGTATACGGCAACTTTATAGTTGACACCTTCAAAAAATCGAAGTCCTGACGATATATGAAGCTTCCTGACCCTGATCTTAAGTTTGTTCTCACAGATAATTTCAATGTATCAGTCATTCTTCTAATTATATTTCAACCGTCGATGAAGCAATTTTCCCTAAGCAAGAAAAAAAGGACCTGTGTGATATACTGGTGCATGCATGACACTTAATCAAATTAATATTTTGAGTGATGCTTGACTGCCTGGAAAAAAGAAAGTAATATTCAAAGAAAACAAAAGTAAAGGTTCGCTGGTTAGCTGTTGCNTGCAGACGATGGCAAATGTATACGGCAACTTTATAGTTGACGCCTTCAAAAAATCGAAGTCCTGAAGATATATGAAGCTTTCTGATCCTGATTTTAAGTTTCTTCTCACAGATAATTTCAATGTATCAGTCATTCTTCTAATTATATGTCAATCGCCGATGAAGCAATTTTCCCTAAGCAAGAAAAAAAGAACCTATGTGATATACTGGTGCATGCATGACACTTAATCAAATTAATATGTTCTCACTACGAACTGACGGACCTTTTTTCTTTCATTATAAGTTTCTTTTGTTTTCATTTCCAAGCGACCAATCGACAACGATTCGGCAAAGAAATATTCTACCGTCAACATAATTGCTTTCATACTAATTACTTCTGCTCCGATCACAAATTCTTTGCTGTCATAGTTGATAGCGCGGCGCTCCAGTTTAATTAATGATCGACATTCGACAATATTATCTCGTATTGGTTTACAACGACGTCGTTTTAGATAAAAGGTTCTTGAACAAGAACCCAACATTTCCCTGAGTTAACTGTAAAAATCTATATTAAATGTGCTTACACATAACAAAAAAATAAATAAATAAAATAACCAATAATTTGCTTCCAAAATAGTAAACCCTAACATAGCGACCATGTAGTGAGGGAGCTGTTCAGGTTTTAAGGTATCATGTTTGTTCGAGTTTTGAGGGAACGAGTTTTGAGACAGTCGAGGTGTGAGGTCCGCCTGCAAAAATTCAACAGGCCCCATTCATGTCGTTACCACATATCTATCCATAAACACTAAACAGCTTCAGGAACATACTCTGCTCTCCATGTACAATAAAATATGGAAAAGTGACCCGTGGGAATTCCATGGTTAATGCTTTTATTACCTTTTCTAACATACTGCAGAGCTAAGCTACGTAACTACTACTAATATTAGTTCAGCCTAAAGCAGTTCTTCTAACCTAACGGACTTAGTCTAAAGTATGCATACGTCACCTAATCCTGTCCCCTAATCCTGTCTACCCTAAAGCTGTCCGTACTCTTAACCTAGTACAGTACGTCTCGTCGTACCTAGCGCACGTCAGCAATTCCAACGCATGCACGCAGTCTATCCTATAGGAAATCTTTCATCTAACGCCCCTCATCTAACCAAACGTGCGGCATCTACCTAACACCGTCATCTAACATAAAGCACTTCATCAAGCATTTCGCGCATCCTTTATCTTAACTCACCAAAAATGAGCTATAGAGGTACGCACAGGAGCACAAGTTCATAGTCCTGAATCTGTGAAAACTCAACGGCCATGAAGTTTCTTCTCCTAGTGCTCCAAAAATAGTGTGCTTCAAAAGACGGTAGAGTTTTTGGTCATACTCCGTGCTTAATATGGTTAATGGTACTGAGTTTATTGTTGACACAGACTTCAATATACTGTTTTGCCAACATTTGACATTTTTCTAATTCGAATTACTCGGTAGTATTCTAAAATATCTCTACGTCACCAAGCAAAAATAATTTTTATTCTATGTATCTTCGCTCTTGGATTTCTCCTGTTAATCTCGCAACCATTCCCCGAGCAAAGGTCTTGTATTTGTATCTGCATGGAGTTTTAGAGGTACAACCATGATATACTGCAACTAGAACGCCAATTGTAGCGTTACGTCATCATCCACAATGGAGGGAAGGGGCTAAAAATACTGAATGATACTAGATTAACAAATTTAGCATTTTTCACATCTGGGTCAACTTATTTGACTGCCTGTAAAAGATGGCGTTGATAGCTCAATTCTCTCTAGCAGTTTTTGGGTGGTAAACCATACGTATCAAATATGTAGAGAATACTAATAAATTCATATATACGAGAGACATTAAAAAAATTCGCTGAAATTTTTCTCCTATAGGGTCATTACTAAACCAATAACGCCAATGGTCCGTAAAATAATAGCTAGCGTCCAACTACGCTGCATATTATAATTCTGGTCATAACAGGTGGTAGCAACGGTGAGATGGTGGCCTTCGAAGTGCAGGTGGACCTCGGAGCTTGAACAATAACGGACTGATGTGTTAAGATGTAAGTACCTACGTGTTTGAGATCTATATTACAAGCGTCGTTAATATAAACGTTCTTTGTAGAAAACATTATCACAGTTCACAACAACAGTAATTGTCACCCATAGACCGCAACAGTACCTACTTGACTCTTAGGTCCAATTGGCCTCTGACGCTGGCGGCCAAAATGGGAAAAATGGGATTTTCTCAAGAGCTATTATGAACATGTCCAGAAACGGTCATCCAGGCAAGCGCCCAAGTGCGTCCCCGCCGTATCCAAGATACCTTCTCTGCAAGAAAAATGTTGGGTACCTTGGAATTTGTTTCTTCAGTGATAATAGCTCTTGAGAAAATCCCTGTTTTCCGTTACCGACTTTTGGCCGCCAGCGTCAGATCTAAGAGTCAAGTACTGTTGCGGTCTACGCGTCATCATCAGCTGTTCAATAGGTGTGGCCAGTTCCAAAGGTGGTAAGGATGAGAGAGATTTGAGCAGTAGCAAATTAAAACTCGAGTAGGATGGCAACTTATGTAATATCCGTTTCTTCGGTAAATCAGTTTGTACAATTAAAATTACGTTTTGTTGCTGAAAAAATAATATGGAGAAGAACCACATCAAGAATATGCGGGAAACGGCGATCACAATGCAGAGAAAACTGCAGTCATGAAATAGCACGGAACACTGTGAAGAAAAGGGGACAGTTCTGGAGAAGACTGGAAATCCCAAGACGAAAAAACAAACAAGAATCTGCAAAAACTATGCCAAAAAAAATTAATGTGAAATTTTAGGCAAAGGGTGCAAGTTTTTTCCCCGAAGAGGTGCCCTATAGGTTCTTGAAACACGGCAAATACGGTTGCGGAAGTAGAAGGGAATACGATCTCTTCAATCGCTGGTTATGCCAAGAATCATTCAGCAATGGCACGGGTTTTGATATTATATGTCCAGAAATACATTTGAAAGGAACTGTGATAGTTGCAGTTCATGCGTGAGTATGGCTATAGTTGCAATCTAGCAAAGGTGGAAGTGATTATGTGAAGTGTAAAAAGTATGCAAATTCGTATCAACTCAATTTGTTTCATTTCCTGAGGTAAAAAATGATCATGAGGTTGAGTGTCCAAATTTTTAATTCTGCGTTTCATCTCTAAAAAAATCGATAGTTCCAAATCTGCATCTGTTAAGAGCTGCATTGTATGCATGTTCTTGAGTTTTAACCTTTAAATTCATTACTCTCATGAATTTGAATACGGTGAATAGTGAGAACAGTTGACAATTGTAAACGTGTGTAAACTGCAAAAATTTCCTGCGTTTTCGTGTTACTGAGCTGACAGCAAAATGCTTACATGTTGCCGGAGTAAGTATGTTAGGTCGACAAGGCTTTATGTCGCACTTCGTTTCAGCTATCAGAAGAAAATCAAACAGAACGTTGATGAGTGTGCACGTACCTACCACACGAGTCGAGTGCGTTGAGAGCGTTATGTAGTTGTCCATGATGCAAATACGTCAAAATTTTTCTTCTATACATATATTATTAAGAGTAACGTAAGTTCCCTTTTTTCACGAATAAAAGCTTACAAAACACACTCACACCATATTACAAGATACACCCGTCTATTTTAGACATCTTTATATTTGATTTAATAATATACTCGGCCTTGACACCGACTTTACTTAAGTTAGCGAGAAGTGATGCCATTGTTGACAAAATATTAATACTATAGGTGCACGCTCTGTAGTACTGACAGTGTTACAGATATCCCCACGATTACAGATGCATTACACCAAGTCATTTTTATCTTACAACTGTGCCACTGGCATACATAAGGGAAATTTTGAACCCTCTCCCTATACCTACTGGAAATGATTTCCAGATAGCGTTAGAGTTCTGCTTTAGAGCTTCTGTATGACATTGCTTTCCATTTATCTTCAGAACACGGCAACATTGGGCTCTGTACTCACAAGGTTCGCAGCTGCCAAACTCACTTCTGCAGTTGTTTTTGGACTGATTACACAAGAACACATGGCGCTGGTCTTACGTTGCCAAATTGGTTTTCCGAAGCGTACGGATAAGGTGTAATTTCGCTAGCGTCCTAATGAGATTATTGCCTATCCCAAGAGGGCTGGCTCCTTTTATAGCTTATTTTATGACCAATAGACGTTTGCTCTAGAATCTTTGGCGATAATTAAAGAAGCGGGCAGAATCCCTGTGATAAAGCAGCCCAGAGGCCAAGCTTGTTGTCGTAAGTGGTGGGGCGTAAAGAACGAACGACCGAGCACTCGAAGTGTGTGTGTGTGTATGTGTTTTAAAAACGAATTTAAAATAGAAATTTCAATTTCTGAGGTTCATTTAATATCTAATGGGGCAATTTTGGAAAAATTTTGGCCGTTGAATTAAAAAAAATCTATAAATTTTACGATCAATTGTAGAAGTAACTATCAGTTTCTAGAGTTTCTAGAAATCTACCGAAAAATTAGCTCGTTTATTTTTAGTGGTGGAAAAACTAGTTAATATCGACGGTGCAGTGACAATAGTGCAACAGCAGAAGCGCGCTCGTATGTGCAAAAGTAGGTTGGTAAAATTCACTGATATTTAGAGGCAAAACGTATACTCTTATTTATGAGTACATACATACATGTATAATTACTCATTTGTTGGAGATGAGCCATAGTAAATATTTTTCCAATACGACTTGAGTGTAGTGTAATAGTTTCATAAGTTATAATTGAAGACCGTTACAGAATCTCGTGCTAGTACTTTTTTATAGAAGGGCATTACTTCTTACTTATAGACAGGTTAGATCCTGTAGGGATTTTGAAATCAAGCATTAGTGTAACACGCAGATGCAAATAATACATTGATCCCTACCGAAATATGCAGAGGTTTCATTACTGCCTCTATCCACAAACGAAGAAGTGTTAAAAGTAGTTGAACGAATAATGTTTCCAAAGTTATAATTATCATCCGAGAGGATACCAAAATTTCTCCGAATTTCTCAAGCTCCATTGAAAGTGATAGGCAGAAAATAGGCCGGGTTGCAGAAGATGGCAAACGTATTTTAAGCAGGGACAGATGAAATTCCAACAATGAAGACATCGCAGGCTTA
>LQNS02278153.1:730679-760223 GCA_001587735.2 Parhyale hawaiensis
AGTTACAAATTTTAGGATTAAGATCGGAGTTCAGTGTGCGCGTATGTTTTTGCAGTCTCGAGAAAACCACAGTAGATGCATATCAAATGTTGAAGCAAGTATTTCGAGAAGACACTTTTGATTACTATGGAACTAACGAATGTTAATGCATGGCAAAAATAGCAGAACATCGGTTGACGATGGTCGCCGATCAGGACGACCGTCAACAGCATATTGCCTGAAAATGTTTCTGCTCTGTAAAATGATGGTCCTGAAAGTTCGAAGGCTCTTCTTCATCCAAGACATAAGCAACATTGTAAGGCTGTCGTTCAGTAGCGCACTGACCAATCTGAGACCTACCGGCAGAAAAGCCGAGACAAAAATCATTGACAATTTAAAACGCGCCCTAGTCGGCGCACGAGCCTGTGGTTAAACACAGGAATAGTTCCGCGCGATATAGGCACTGAAGCGCTAGTAAAATTTCTACCACTGCTACTACAGCAAATTGCTGTTTGTAAATTGAGCAGACTGTAGGCAGTGCTGCTCATACATGATAAGTCTGCCAAATAAATACGCCCTGTAAGGGTTACAATTGTTTCCTTCTGCAAGTTTTTTTCGCACGTAGAAAACGGCTGATGATTTCCTGGGCATCCTTTTCATGTGGTTTGAGCTCTTATATATGACTAGTGGACCCGTGCGTGAAGAATTCAAGCAATAACCTATACGTTTGCCTAATGCCTTTAGGCCGGTGCGGAATCTCCTCTTCTCTTATTTNTAACTTTACCTAACCTTACCTAGCGTTACCTAACGTTATGTAACGTTACCTAATGTTACCTAACGTTACCTAACATTACCTAACATTACCTAACCCAACTTAACCAGCGATACAGCGGGCAGCGCGGCTCACCAACGTGAACGCCGCTCAAGCGCACACGGTCTGCGCAGGAAAAATGTCCAGGGTTCAGACTCCTGCATCCCGGTTCAATAAGATTTTTGTGGACGCTTCTAGGCAAGAGGCTTAGACTATCTTCAGGTCAAAAGTTTTAAGTGATGAGCCATTCACTACCACAAATCATAGCTCAACACGAGCTTATATATACGAAAACCGCGATTAAGTTGCGGCCCTGCTTTCCAGTTCAAAAACTAAGTATATCCTAACTGCCATAACTGAATGATCCACTGGAGCCACTGAGCTATGAAGCCTGCAGTTATTGGGTAGCGTTAATGGACAGTTGCGGAGCCTTTAAAATGGAATGTATTAGGCGGAGAAACTAATATGTTGTAAGAATCCCTCAGAAAAGCCGCGTCCAGCTATGCTAATTAGATAATTTTGCTTTTCGTGCTAATTGCTAGAGATGTAACTTGTGGTAATAATATGCCTACTGTGTTGTTAGTTGTCCAGATTGTAATCCCTGTCCGTTGGCTCCGCTGTCTAGCCTGTTCAAAATCCTTGCACGAGACGTTGGGAGTCGGCAGCCCTGAACTCTTATTTATCGAATTCTAAACTCGTCTCCTCTCCACAGGGAAACGCGTGACTCGCTCTGTGTACCGTCAGCGTTACGTTCAGCCATTCACTTTTTTTTCCGTTTGCGGACTCATTATTTAATTAATTGTAAGCATCCAAACGGAGCCCTGTGCTAACTGGAGAAGCGCTTTGGTTTATAACATCTACGCTTAAGTTATGCCGTGATTGATAAATAACCCGCATAAATTGGGCAATCAAAAGGATCAGGACGTTTAACGAGATCCTGTAATTTAATATTATTCTGTAGACTTTGGTAGATCTTGGAGCAAAAACCGTAAGTAGGATTCTGTGCTATTACTTAAACAGTTCCTTACCGCCGCATGCTCTATGAACATGGCTAGAAACTCAATGACACCATTGGAGGTTGGAGAACTGATAGTAAGGCTAGGCAATGAAGATAAACGTTCAATTGGTAATATTGCTAAGATTGTGAGGACGTCTAAGAGCGTTATTCACAATATTTTGAAGCAATTAAAAAAAAAAACTGGGTCATGGGAAGCCAAGAAAACCCCTAGCAAGCCTAGGAAAACTACAGCAAGAGAAAATAGATGGACTGGATAGGAATCCAAGAAAAATAGATTTGCTACCGCAAGTATAATTTCGAAAATGCTAATGATGACCTTGGCATGATTGTCTCAAGACCCACCATATCCCGAAGACTTGATGAAATATGGTTGTGTAGTGATTAGAGTACCTTCCACAAAGCCCTACATTTCTATAGAGAACTAAGTGGCCCGAAAAAAATTTGCAATTTAACACGTCACATAGACTGAAGAACAATGGGATTGTGTTTATTTCAGTGATGAGTCAAAGTTCAACTTGTTCAGCTCCGATGGGAGGAGGTACGTTCCATACACTCCAAAGAAACGATATTGTTTTCGATATACTAAAAGTAGTGTTAAGTTCGAACAAGGCAGTTTGTTTGTGTTTGGCATGATTTCAGCTACTGGTAATGGTCCTCTTGTTAGGCTACACTGAAGAATTGCAAATCAGTGTACAATGGGTCATTATACAACCATGTTTTTCCTTATATAAGAACTGTAGATAACCAACCATCTGTATTTATACAAGCTAACGCCCCATGTCACACATCAAAATCTGTCAAAACATATTTTTCAGAGGAGAATGTTACAGTGAAGGCGTAGCCTGCTCAGAGCCCCGATTTGAATCCAATTGAGAACGCCTGGAAGTTGCTAAATGAAAGAGCTATGAAAAAGAATCCAAGAAATATCTATGAATTCTGGAAAAATTTGGTAGAAGAGAGAAGAGAATATTCATTGAGTAGTGCAAGACTTTAATTCACTCGTGTAGCAATAAATGTCAAACTGTTACCGATAACAAAGGCCTACATACCAAGTGCTAATAAAGGTGTGCTCTATTTCTATTTGGATATTATGTATCCATTATAATTTAATGATTTCGTTGAACGTTCTGGTGATTTTGATCTCCGAATTTACTTAAGTTATCTATATCTCAATCACGTCATAATTTGTTAGTAAGGCAATAATTCAATTAATGAGCTTTTATTTTTAATTCCAAAAAATATCTAGTAGATGTATTCAAAGTTTCAGCTTTCCCTGTGCTCCATGAAAAAGTTATGCATGTTTTCATAACTTCATAACCATGGTTCTGGGCCGCGATGCACGAAGCTTCACTTAGTATATTTAGCTCACAGATTTTCCCTCAATTTCAGGAAAATGTACTTTGTGAGCTCCGGCAGATTCACAAACGATCTTCGCTTCCCCGCCAAAAGAGATTTTCCTTTATTTCTGTACTTAAGTTACGGGTGCTACGACCATCCTTAAATGCAATAAAGAAACAGCTGCAGAACCGAAACATCGACGAGGAAACATAACGAGTGCAAATTTGGTCCATTTTACATAAGCTTCACGTTCTTTAGTTATTTCTACATAAGGATCGTTTGAAAAATATTATTTTAGTTTTGGTTACCCAAGCGCTCAACTGGCAGAAGAATTTCTTGCACGTCTGGCAACTTCGCACGGGCTTCGAAGCCGTAGTATCCAACTCTCTGTTAGATACTTTCAAACACTTTAAGGGCGCGAATGAAACTGATTTTACACCATAATCTTTTGATATTCCCCAATACTATGGTGCGTTCTAACTTTTGTTTCCTGTTTAGAATATTATAAAAATGCACAGCTCTTTGAAAGAAACACCCAACTCCATAGAGAGAGTAGCAAAACTTTTAGTTAGGCTGATATTTTCACTGCTGTTTCTCGACTTTCTGTACGACACAAGAAGGGGAAAAACGAAATCTTCGGATACTCTGTAGTGCATACGGGGAACAAAACATTGTTCATGAGTCCCACCGTCTTTTCGATGAGTTTTCTCATCTAATCGTTAGATTTTTTTGCTGCGTCCTTGTAAATACAGCGTAGAATATGGGGTGCTCCATTCCAAAAATGGCCAGTTTCTAACTAAGCATTCAGTTTGTAGCATGCGCATAGCTAAAGAACCAATTTAAAGAACAAAATCGGTCGTGCTTGTCTGTCTGTCTGTCTCTCTGTCTGTCAGTCTGTCTCACACCAAGATAACTCAGAAAGTTATCAACCGATTTCGACGAAATTTACTGAGCTTGTTAGGTATGTTAGAAGAAATAGATGATTAACTTTTGGTGAAGATATGTTCATTCGTTTGTTTGTTTGCCTGCCTTTTTTTCTCAATGCTATAACTCAAAAAGTTATAAATGGATTTTTATGAAATTTACATGAGTTGTTAGATATATAACAAAAAGTAAATGACCAAATTTTGGTAATGATCCGTTTGTTCGTTCGTTTGTCACTGTTTTTAATTTTATTCTTGTTAGCACAATAACTCAAAAAATAAAAATCAATGGATCATAGAGGTTGTTAGTAATACTAAAAGACATGAATGATTAAATTTGGCTCAGATCAGTTTGTTCGTTTGAATGTTTGACTCATGTTTGTCATAACGTTTGTTAGCAGTTTAACTCAAATAGTTATGCACGGATCTTCAAGAAAATTGCACAAGCTGTTATTACTATCAGAAGGCACAAATGATTGGATTTTAGAGTTTATACAAAACAAATTATAGTTTCAGAGCCAATTTGAATTCGTTGCTACCGTTGCCTCGCATGGCGGAGGTATGTGCTCTCAGAGTACTCTAGTTTATTCATGATCTCATCGATTTTTTAAACTAAACTTGGCTGTAAGGCGTCTAAAACAAGAAAATATGACATGTACTCTAGTCACAGCAAGAAAAGAAGAAATCAGCTGGTCGTCGGCGCTTTATTTTCCCGTTCCATCTCTGCTTGTAACAGGGACTGTGATTGGTCGATATCGGGCTAAGGACGATTTTAAGCATTTGCAAGCAAAAGGGCCTAAAGAGACGATAAATGCCTCCGAAATTGCTTTGTGCATTGGAGATTTAGTGGACTTAAGATGCCCTCAGTTTGGGGCCATTTAAGCAGTTTAAGGAAGAAATTTCTATTTAGCATTGCGGGTGTTTTGTGCATTCCGGCCCTGATCCTTATGCTCGTTACTGTGTACATAGGTGTATCCTTTTTCGACCGGTGAACAATTAACCATAGTACTGGCTTGGTTGTTTCGTTATTGTAATTTTGACTGCGGTATTAGCTTATAACTATGAGGCGGGATTATGTGCACAGCACGAACCTATATCATTAACTCGTTGTAGATGTAGAGTTGTATACGGATATTTTATCAGCCACTGGACTTGAAAAAAAAAAAAATGCTCGTTAATCCAGGCCGATCCGTCACTATGAACACAAATTAAAAACTATAGAAACACTTTGAGAGCGCATACGAGCACCAAGCAATGCACTTCATACAAAAAATTCCAGTGCTTCTTTATCCAAGATTTTTTTCATCGTCACCAAAATTAGATCAACTGTTCCTTTTAAAATTGTAGGCACAGCAGTGGTAAATTTCAAAAAGATTCGTTCATGACTTTTTGAGCCATTGCTAAAAAAAAGCAATAAATGAAATAAAACAATATAGACAAAAAAAAAACTATTGGATTATAATAAAAAGTTAATCATCTGATCCTCCTAACATCTCACACAATCCCAGCAAATTTCATGACGATCTCTTCATAACTTTTGAGTTATTTTGGAGACAAACAAATAAACAAAGAGACGAAAGGACAACTCTGACAAAAACATAACCTCTTATAGTGGAGGTAATAAGAAATCACCAGCTCTCGTACGGGTTCTCAAAAACGCCAATAGAATTTTTTTCTTATCGAATATATAATTCCTATAAGGCGATCGAATCTTAGCCAGTTCGGGACTATGATATAAGTACTAGTTAGTACTCACACATAGTTGATGAATCTGATCCCTATACAGTGACAGTTATGCAAGGCTGGTGGGATTATAAGGGATCAATGGGGCAATGCCCTGGGTCCCCCACCCCCTGTTAAAGGGGCCCCCCTGATAAAGAAGAACACTAAAGCAGGAAAAAACACTTGAGGCAGAACTAAATATGAGTATGTATGACAGCGTTGTGAGGCTTCAAATGTTAAAATATGCTGAGGTAACAGTTTGTTACTAATGCTGATGCGCAAATCAAAACCTTTTCCGTGCCAAGCAATATAATTATGCGTAATATATGCATTTCAATGGCAGTACTTAGCGAGAAGAATGTTGTTTAAATGGAAATCCAGCTAATCTTAATATAGGCAACTGCAAATGTGGTATGTGCATGGTTACCTCCATCAAGGAGGTTTTCCTTCTGTCGTGTTTGTCTCTTTGTTTTTTGTCGGCGTGTTTGTCTGTCACCAAGATAAATCTAAAAGTTAAGAGCGGATACTTACGAAAATTATCAGGTATTGTCAGGTATGTTAACAGTAACAGATGATTAACTTTTGGTGAAAATCTCTTCGTCCGCTTGTTTGTTTGTCTGCCTATTTTTCTCAGTGCCATAACTCAAAAAGTTATGAACGGATTTTCATGAAATTCACATGAGTTTTCATGTTTATTACGAAGAGTAAATAATCAAATTTTTGTGATTATCTGTTGATTCGTTCGTTTCTTTTTTTGCGGTGCTTGATTTTGTCCATGTTAGCACAATAACTCAAAAACTTCGGAATATATCTTTATAATATTTTTGGGTTTTGTTTGTAATGTTAAAAGACACAGATGATTAAATTTTGGTGCAGATCGGTTGGTACGTTGTTGTGTTTGACTTATGTTTGTTAGTTTGTCAGCAGCATAACTCAAAATGTTATGAACGGATCTTCAAGAAAATTACAGCAGCTGTTAATATGAAAAGGCACGAATGATTAGATATTAGACTTGATACAAAGAAAATAATGATTTGAGAGCCAATTTGAATTTTTCGTTACCGTTGCTTTGCTTGGCGGAGGCATGCGGTTTCAAAGTGCTCTCTAGTTTGCAATGCTACAATAGTTATACCTTGATGGTACGGCAGACCCTTTGCTTAAACTCCCCTCTCCCCCTGTGACATAAATCCTATGCTGTAGTTGTGGATAGACACTACGAATTATCTTCGGAAACAGGTTCCTCTCTAAATACGTATGTACGTATGTTTCATGCGGTCATCGGATAATGGTACTACATGTATGGTTTGCTCCTCCTATGTTATTTTCAGTATTTTATTAGGAGCCATCGGGATATCTTTCGTTTGTCCTATGTTTCCTTCCATGTATAGACCCCTACTAATGACGTTGTGCTCTGTTCTTCATCTTTTTCCCGTACTACCTGTACCCGCACGCGTTAATCCAGTGTGCGATCTCCCTCGTGCAAATCTAAGTTTCACGCTTCTATCAAGATATTTTGTACTGCCTTTGCTCTTCGTTTCATGAAACACTGCGAGCGTCGTGCCCAGAGAATTTCAGCAAACATGTGGGCTAATCGAATCATTTTTTAAATTATTTAAAATTATTTCGAAGCGCTGCATTCTTAATGTTATTATGAATGAACAAGAATGGGAATATGCTTCGTCAATGCTGCGTTCCAATTTGTCTTCTCTTGAGGAAAGTTTTTTTTTGTCTACACATACATATTTTACTCTCTACTAATACTATCTGGTTTTTATTTCTTTAAGTGGACGCTACTTTTGGTTGAAGTGGGTAGTGTACGTTACTTTCTGTAAAAACGCACTGCGAGCCTTCGATTGAAAACGAGCTAAGTTATAAATTTCGCCGTATTCTTTAGCTAAGCCAAGCAATGCTGTTCTGCTACTGATTCTAAAAACACATGCATTTCGAAGCCTCAAACTCGTGCAAGAATTAATTCTATTTGTAGAAGTTGGGAGAAGTTTGCAGCGTGACCGACAGACAGACACATCGGTGCAATCGACATCTTGCAAATCGCTCGACTGCATCCCAAAGTTAGTGGCAGAAAAATTCTGTCTCGCGAGTGGTGCAGTTCCCCCTGCGCTAGTCGCCGTTTTCTTACGCCTCCTTACGCGCGATCAATCAGACTTCGGTTTCAGAGGAGGGTCCAAAAGACGCTAATCTAATTCCATATTCACGGTGGTCTAATTAATATACAGTGGATGCAAGACGCTTTCCTTTAGAAGCTACACTCGGCTTCGCTTCGTGCATCAACAACGAGAAAACTTGGATCGTATCGAAGGAATGGTTGGGCTTTCAGGACGTGTTCAAAGGAAACGTTCCTCGCTCCTTTCGAAAACACTGCGTAAATATCACAGTTCCATTAAAGGCACAGTCTCGTACAAAGTTGAGGTAATGAAATGTGCTCAAGAGCAAATAACGTTTACTAGGAATGTCGGGTAGATAATTAGGACCTGTGTGTGTACATATTTGGTTTGATATGCAATGCTTGTTCTTGGAAGCACGATGTATATGCTTTTGTCGCTTGTATATTATGTATTTTTGTTTCACTCGGGTCTGAATCGCTTGTCGCCCAATCATTAACAAGGTTAGAGAAAGTGATTCAAGATTGCGACAGTTATATTATGCATAAAAAAAAAAATTGACGCCACAACGGCGAAGATTTGCCTGTTAAATTAGCTAGTTGTCCAGTGAGAATACCGAAAACCATTGTAACTAATGCAAGTTTCATGAACGTACTTTTAGCTAACGCCTAAAGGTATTATGGGTTTATTGCAGTCTGTCTAAATCGAATGATTCGTACCTAACGGAGGCTGTGATTTTCTATTGTTTCTCTTTAGCAGAAAAGATAGATTGAGTCCGAAGCTTTGGAAGAAGAATACAGTATGACATTATTATTTCTCTTGTTTGGGAAGGAGCTGGGCATAGACCCATGACATGACGAAGAATTCCTTCATTCTACAATTACCGATGATTCAATTGAGGAGATACTGCAGCATGATAGTGGCAAGAACTTGAAATCTTGAGAAAAAATAGGAGTAAATTAAAAGTTGTCAAAGTGCTCTGTCCCAGTAGAGGCTTCTTTAATATTTTTCTTTGGGAGTAAAAGCTTATTATTCCGCTAGTATGTGAAAGATATTTGTTTTCAGTTTTCAACGAAGATAATAAGGAAGGCTCTTGAGTTTCGCTGCTGGAGGTCGAAACGATTCGAATAGCGTACACAAAAAAATAAATGAATAAAAATAAAAAAACTTGTTGGAGCTATGTCTTTAGAGCACATACCTGCGCCTCCCTTTTCCTCCCTCTGGTCCTCCTTCGTAAGATTGTTAAGTCTAAAGAAGCTGCGAGACAAAATTTCGTATAAGTGTTAGTATGTAAGAGCTTTGGGGGTCACATAAACAGTAGGTAGCTAATAAAACTATAGAGCCGGCACGGAGGAAGTTCTTGTCGTAGATGATATCGATTTATATAGTTTTTATTTTAGCTCAAAATTTCTATTTCCAGGTTTTCGGTATCTACTTATAATTGTGACTTGAGAGTTCATACATCGGATACCTTGAACTAAAAACTTTGAACGTAAAAAATATCTTAAAACGAGATGAACCATAACGAGAATTTCTTCTATTAAAACGCGTGTTTTCACATGTGATTCTGGGCTGGAAAAGTGGACTGGAAAGCACTTAAGAGCCAAATGGGTGCTAGTCTGGAAAAATTGGGGAAATATCCCATAAGCTGTGGGAGCTCCATAGGCCGCACTTGTCCGGATTTGCAGAGCGTGGCGCTTGTTTCCGTTCTCTGGATCGTATAGCAGGTGTTATTAGCAGTAAAGTTACGCTGAGCAGAGTCGAGTTCTTTTAAACCTCAAAAGTAATCGATTTGGGATTAACGCCTAAAACTTGATCCAAAAGGAGCAAACGCATGGTTCTACCATGGTGTGACACTGCGTGCAGAAACGAGTGGAGAATCCAGAATTGGTTGTCAGGTAACCTTCGGTTGGATCTCGGATGTGAGATTGAGTTTGTGCTGCTTGTGAGATATACTGAAGATAAGTACAGCAAATCTACCTTGAAATGTTATCTACTAACAGCTGAAAATTATTTATTGACGATGAAGGAAGCGTGTGGCGTATATCTGGTGGATGAATGTCAGCGCCAGTCTTTCAGAAAAGAGTGTTATCCGCTGAATGGCAGGGCCATTCCAAGCTGCCTAAGCCTGAAAGATTGACTTGATGACTTGACCTACACGCCTCCTACCCAATTCAGAGTTTTGATAAGGAGGTTCTGATGCTTAATTAGTGTGGTGCAGTCCGCGAGCAAAGTATTAGCTACGAGGCATTCTTACTATCTGCTGTTCAAAGGTTCGTTTCAGCAGTCAGCTCTCTTCGCCGTTACACGAGAATTTGTTCCGCCGTGGCATTGCTCAGTCAAGTGAAAGACAGAAACTCGTTGCGGGCTACTTGATGCTTTCATCCGTTGGATTGCGTTGTATGCATTTAGTGTACAGGATGCAACTAAGAGCACAGTCATTGGATTGGTAACACATTATTTATTGGTCTTTAATTATCTACTGCCTATTCTGGCTCGAACTTCTCTCAGGCGCCTCGACTTTGAAAGTATGCCGTAGCCTATTCAGAGTGTCGCGTCCATGCATTGCTGCACTTGCGCTATCAAAACAGCATAGTCGCTGCTAGGTGGCCCATTTTGGCAAGCAATAGTGTCCCAACTCTTAGAATTTCGTTTCTTGTTCATTAAAAGCGTATGTGGACGAGCGACGTCTTCACTGATTCTGCTGGGAGAAAATTGCTGAAATGTCAAGCTTGCCCCGGCATTTAATGCACACGTACACGGGAAAGGTGCTTTCATGTAGTTGCAATTTTTGGGGTTAAGATCAAAGTTCAGTGTGCGCGTATGTTTTTACAGACTCGGGAAAGCCACAGTAGATACATATCAAATGTTGAAGCAAGTATTTCGGGAAGACACTTTTGATTACTATGAAACTAACGCATGTTTATGTATCGCAAAAATGGCAGGGCATCGGTTGACGATGATCGCCGATCAGGACGACCGTCAAACAGCATATTGCCTGAAAATGTTTCTGCTCTGTACAATGAAGGTCTTAAAAGTTCGAAGGCTCTGCACCCAGACATGAGCAACATTGTAAGGCTGTCGTGCATAAGACGTGGTGGAGGACTTTTTTTGACGACCTGAATATGAGGGCACACCCGCACTATCGTGATAATGCGGGGTCACACACTTCGTTCACCGTACACGACTTTTTCTATGCGAAGACCGCACCGACAGTTGTTCCTCAGTCAGCCATATTCACCGAACCTGGCACCGCTCGATAGTTTCTTACTACGCAAAATGAAAAGCAACTGAAAGGGCCAAATATTTGTAACAGTCGAGGATAGTCAAGCAGAATCGCAAGTGGTTCTAGACAGGCTTACGAAAAAGAAATTCTATGGGGCTTTCCGTACATGGAAAACCGTTTTGAGAGGTCTATGCGGTCCCAATAAATATGCCTACTTTTCAGGCGGTGGTGATGACTAACGTCACTGTTAGGATAATTTTATTTACCAATCTATACAGAAAACTTTTCGGTAGCACCTCATATAATGCGCCCCTTCATTTGCCCTATTGATATTGTACCATTGCAGTGGCTAAGAAGGCATCAGTCAACATAAGACTTCATCGTTTAACCGACGAAATTAAGCCTAACAGGCTTGACTTGACCAAAACTTCAGACTGGTGCGCTGGCTTCGAGGCGTCGATAAGTTTTAGGCTTGAACCCGAAAGCCATTTTCCTGTGGACGTTTGAAAACTCAATCTTGCTCCGTAAATGAAGTTTTCAACCGATTCGAGCGTAATCGGGTTGCTTCTAACATCTGCAGCACGACTCAAGGTAGCGACGCCAATGCTCTTGTCTGACGTCCGGACAAGTAGAGCCACGTGGGCTCGACTTCTCCACATGAACAGATGACACCTCTACACTGTGCACAAAGTGCTCATTTCCTGTCTTACTTCAGGCCACTCACATTCCCTCTGCATTATGTGCTGTAACACAGCAAATTGCTGTTTGTAAATTGAGTAGACTCCAGGCAGTGCTGCTCATACATGATAAGTCTGCCAAATAAATACGCGCTGTAAGGGTTGCAATTGTTTCCTTCTGTAAGTTTTTTTTTTTCGGAGGTAAAAAACACATGATGATTTCCTGGGCAGACTGTTTTCATGTGGTTTGAACTCTTATATATGCTGATCTGCCGCTATATTTCTCATTTCCTTTTTATTCAGTGCCTGCCTTGGGCTTCTTATTATCACCATTAAGCGAAAAAATAAGCGAATGCAACTGCACCTGAACGTAAAATATATCTGCGTGTAATCACAAAAGGAAAAGTTACGGATTTTACAAACGCGTATTAAATTTGTAAGCGCACACTGTTGTTTCCCTTAAGATGATATCCGTCCTGTGTCATAAACTCGCGAGACTTAGTTACGCTTTTCGTGTGGAGAGTTTGGACTGTATAGAAATTATCATTATTGTGCTGTTTATTATTTTTACTTGTATTTATTGTACTTCTTTAGCTGTTTATAAGCGTCGAGGAGTCCAGCCAATGAAATTCTTTCCCCCGTTTAAATCAGTGTTAGCCTCCATAACATGTATTATCGTATTCTTAACTTGTAAAAAGTAAAACTGCGAAAGCTACTCAGTCATTTAAGTTTGCTTCACTTCTCTTTGGAGATGCGTTACGCGGCATTTCCTCTCTCCCTATATGCAAGTCCAAGGCAATCATCGTTCCCTTGTACAAGGCATTAGTGAAGCCACACTTAGAATTTGCTCTTCAATTCTGGTCGCCATAGTTCTCTAAAGATATCGATAACATGAAAAAAAAGAGTCCAACGCAGAGCAACGAAACTGATACCTCAGCTGAGAAACAAGTCGTATGAACGTCACAGAAAAGAACTGGGTCTGATCTCTCTCGAGTTAAGACAACTCAGGGGGCAACTAATAGAAACATTCAAGTACTTGAATGGCTTCAACGACATACCTACAATGGGACTCTTTGAAAGTAACCTTAATGATCGCTTGCGAAACAACGGTCAAAAACTCAAGCATAAAGCTCGAAGAACAACCTTAAATCAACAGTTCTTTCCCTATTTCATTGTCAGCATTTGAAATTCGTTTAAAAATCGTCTTGATGGGAGAAGCATCCTTCACAGCTAAGAACTCCTCCTCCACGAGTGGCAAGCGCTTAACGGCCAAAGCTTCTCCAGCCATCTTAAGCAGATTTCTTCTCACTTCCGCTGCATCTATATTTTTAAGCTCCGCATATCAGCGGCTATCGATCGTGCTTGCCTGCATTCATGACCATCTCTTTGCCTGAGATTCTTCTCCCCCTCCTCTTTTTTTTTTTTTCTTTTGTCTTCCATATTTTCTCCTGTCGTTTCCCCAGTCTTCTATATCCTACTGACATAATAGCATTAGCTCATAGAGGGCCGGGGCATAAGTTCCGGTGCCTCTTTGGGAATGGGCCTCTTGGTTCGTCTACTGCCGCCTATCTAATCTAATCCCTGTCAGTGAAAATATTCGTCGCTAATTGTATGCCTTCCTGTTACAACTGCACTAAGATGCAGATTTCATACGAGCTGTGCATCTGCTCCCATCACGTTTTTTGCCTCAACACACCCGATCAACATCCATTTGTAAGCACAAACAACGTGTGAATAATTGTCTCTGCAAAGAGGGTAATAAGAGCCTTAAACGCATTTTACTCCGAGAAATGACCTTAGAGTTAGAGTGCTAGATTTCTAGGAATGAGAAACAAGTTCAGTGTACACACAAGCGTGCAGCTTAGCCCCGGGTTGCGGTATGGCCCAGCAGAACGTTCGATAAAGCATATCCCGAACGGCACTCGCAGCTAAGGAAGCAGAAACGCTCCTGAATATGCATGAGCGCAAATTAATATTCCTCCCAAGAATGCATCGAGGGAAGATTTTTAAGGACTGTAATAGATGGAAGCGTTGGCGTATTGCCGTCGCTCCACCTTCTGCAACTCGAAGGTAATAATGGAGTGTACCGATGAATGTGTGATGAAAGGTCAAGGGTGTACGGTTTTTTCGTTGCATGTTTGCACGTTATGTGTTTGCCTAACTATTCTCAAAGGGTAGTTNATATTTTCATTAATGCTGTTCAAGAATCTATGGAACTACGCAAGGCAATTTTGTGGTATTACTGCAAGGATATCATCGACATATCTTTTCCATAAAACTATGGGAATTGGAGATTGGAACTAGTTCCATATCATAAGTAGCGGACCTAGCAGTTTTGAAGTTCCCACCTTGACAACGACATTCGCTGAGAATGCCGAAAGCTTGGTAAAAATAAAATTCGTCGTCCAGAAGAATTATTATTTTACGTTAATTAAATATATATTTATATATAAACACACGACGGTCATTCTTATTATTAGATGATCTACCGCTATATTTCCGGGGCAGACTGTTTTCATGTGGTTTGAGCTCTTATATATGCTGATCTACCGCTATATTTCTGATATCCTTTTTATTCAGTGTCTGCCTTGGACCTCTTGTTATCACCATTAAGCGAAAATAATAAGCGAATGCAACTTCATCTGAACGTAAAATATATCTGCTTGTAATTACAAGAGGCAAAGTTACGGATTTCACAAACGCGTATAAAATTTGTAAGCGCACACTGTTGTTTCCCATAAGATGATATCTCCCTGTGTCAAATACTCGCGAGTCTTGGTTACGCTTCTCGTCTGGAATATGGACTGTATAGAAATTATCATTATTGCGCTGTTTATTACTTTTACTTGTATTTATTGTATTGCTTTAGCTGTTGATAAGCGTCGAGCAGTCCANTTAATATTCCTCCCAAGAATGCATCGAGGGAAGATTTTTAAGGACTGTAATAGATGGAAGCGTTGGCGTATTGCCGTCGCTCTACCTTCTGCAACTCGAAGGTAATAATGGAGTGTACCGATGAATGTGTGATGAAAGGTCGAGGGTGTACGGTTTTTTCGTTGGATGTTTGAACGTTATGTGTTTGCCTAACTATTCTCAAAGGGTAGTTATTGCTAAACACGACTTCTCTCTCAGTTAAAGAGGGCTTAGATATGACGTGCAAGTAGAGTAATTCTTTTTCACACTATTTATATTTCAACATGAAATCCATCCCGTTATATATTATGCAATTTTTTTTTGTGAAGTGGAGCAGTACCACTGTTGTTAATTTATTGTGCAGTTTCTTGGGGCTGGTCACAACACTTTCAAGAAAGGGAAGCATGATGTGCAAATGTAAGATAACGCTCAGTCTACACCTCATACCTCAGGCCGATGAGTTTCCCAAGATTCCGTGAGAGAGAGAACCAAGGTGCGGATACATTGAAGTGAACTCACTGGTAGTAACCACTGCATTATGTATGGAATGAGCTTGTGATATGTTGCATACCAAGACACTAAACTGCAATCGAATTGCATTAAATTTTGTGAGGCTGAGCAGCAGTTGTCTTCTATATATTCGGTTGCTATAGTGAGTTTCTAATACTGATCAGCGGATATAATACTATGTAGTATTAGCTGAAGTGATGGCAACTATATAAAGATACGAGTATTATTACTAAAGTGGCCTTACACGCTTAGTTTTATATGAGACCTTAAAACATGTAATATCTTAGATACATTATATTGAGCAGGGAGGTGGTGCTTTGCTTGTTAGCTCTCTACATTCGAGTATAGTTGGACAGTACTTTCATTCATAAAATGCAGTGGGGACGTTTGGTTTATCGAACAGATTTGGCAAAAATCTAAGAGTGTCAGTTTTTTTCCTGCGCGTTAGAAGAATGTCTCACAGGCGACATTATAATCGTTTATATTTCACATCCAGTAACCGAATTTCAGTGTTTCGAATGCATTGCAAAAGGTGTTAAAGAGTTAAACTTCATTTATTTGAGAATGCAGGTGCTACAGGAACTAGACAATCTCGCCTCACCACAATCGGAGCGATGCGGAGCCTTGCGGCACGTGGCGCCATCTTTGATACCGAGAACACTTTTTTCCTCAACTACATCTCAACGCTAAGTTTAAATTGGTTTCCTTAATTGATTGCTTCAGTAATTAATTGTATTCTTAATTCGTCCCGCTAATTGTATTTCTAATGCGGGTTTGATGAACAGGCTCTCCGGCAAGAAAAATTCCCATGAAACTTCGGCAAACGGTTCCGAAATGCGCATTTTTTGGGAGGTTCTTCATATTAGGGAGGAGTGTTGGGTCGCTCATCCTAATTGTGAGTTCTCCTTAATTTGCAACTGTTGCGACTGAGTGCACTATAGCTGCTCTTGAACTGGCAAACGTACACTGACGAGGTTATTCACATTAAGTCGAAACGTACTGGAGCTCACACTTTTGTGAATGTTCTTGATTTATAAATGTTGTAAGATCTTTAATATTACTGTTATGTTTCGTAATCTGGGGTTATATTAGTAAAAGGGGTAACATAACCCTGCCTGTTTTTCTATTGTAGAAAATGGACAGACTCTGTTATCAAAACACTACCTAGGTATGAACACTATAGAAACTTTAAAATCGGTACTTTGAAGCTGAAATGCGGAGAATTCTTTCATCGGAGTTAAACTCACGTAGTGTAGGGAAAGTTAGCTAAAATTAAAAAAAAAACTTGGTGGCATGTATTGCTTCTTGGTTTCGTTTCTGCACTAGTTGTTCTCTCCGCATCAGATTATTGACCACAAGCGTCAACTATGAACGAGTGCCAATGCAAATTCTTTGCTTTTATACTTGACAGTTTGATGCTTAGTTCAAGTGACATTCGATGTTAACGCGCAAATTTTTCTTTACAAGTGCACAAATTTGACTGGTCAATGTTACCACTTATCGTCAAAAAAGCGTCAGTGTTCGGTTCTTGAAATACGGAGACGTGCTTTTTTTTAAATGTTGTTATTGATTTTAAAGTCCACCTCTGAACGTCTACTTTTCCATTCCAGGATTTTTCAGTGAAGAGTGTGTTTACTGGTAAGAAATAAATATTTTTCAATTTAACATCAAAAAGTGAGCATAAATTGACAAAACTTGCGTTTCGCTTCTGGAGATGCTGTTTGAATAAAAAAAAAATATTCCCTGTTTCTGACTTTCAAAACTTAGTGAAGGTATTAGAGACACCATCAGCAGCAAAATGCGGAAGGAAGACTGCGGTTTTACTCACCCTAAATTAGTGTTTCAATTGGGGGGGGGGATATATAAACCTATGTACCCCCTGTTGCTTCACGCACCGATAACATTTGATAGCTGATTTAAAGTTATAAGAGGAAAAGTGTGGGTGCATAATGGAAATATTACCCCATTATTTTTAAATATTGTGTTAAATAAACAACATAGTTCCCCTGCATGGTCACTTTTTTATGATAGAAATTGTTAGATATATTTTTTTAACCACAATGGTTGCAACGTGAGATGTCAATAATTTGATGTAAACAGTTGTTGCAAGCAACTCAAAACTTGATTCAAGAGAATTAAAAGTGAAGAATGACCGTATGTAATTGGCTGCCTTTGATATCACACGAGCAATTGTATAAACAAGTGCTTCCTATCACATCGTCTGAACTCAATGACATTATGATACGATGCGAAGAGTTTATGTATATTGTCATCAACCAGAGCATCATCGACTAAGTAAAGGTCATTTTAATTGCAGGGGTACGTATGGGTCGAGTCGTTTTTACTGGGGGTGCTTAGAAAGCTGAATTCTTGGAAATCACTGACCTTAATATAAAGTTTACCTGTTTTCTGTGAACGTCCATTACAGTGGAACTTCAAAACTTCCGTCAGGCCTGTCATCTCAGGGGTAGGAGCAGTCCCAGTTGCCAGAACAGTTCTACAGCATTCTTGTTTCCTCGACATTCGTAAAACCTTTTCTTTTGCTTACGCGTTTAAATAAATATACTACTACTTAAGTTTCGCTGTACATTTTTGCTTGCCACTCACTATTGCGTTGACTATTGCTACAGCTGACGACAGATTGTGCTGTAGGTATACAGTCTTCGTTTCTAAAGTTTCTCAGTTTGTGGGGGTTTCTTTTCAGGAGCTTCTATGATTTGGCCTTTAGGAGTCTCTGTTTGAGGAGTTCTACTGTACTAGGGCTGTTCTTCATTGTCAGAGTAAGAATTTGGCGAGATTCGTGGGTCTTAGGACAGTTATTGCCACTGGTGTGACAGGATCTTACATACAGTAGGTACCTACTGTAACGGGTCACAGATATTACAAAGTCTACGGTGAATACTTCCTGGATTTAAGTACGATATTATTTTCAGACTAATTTTTCGATTTTGATTATTAACCCAACTTGGTATTGTACCAAATGAAAAGCAATTTTCATCAATCAACTTGGCAATGATTGATTGTTTCTCGAGAGCAACATTGAGTCATAAATGGTTAAGATTTTAAGCGAGCATATTCGTCTACGACTAAAGGATGAGCACTGAGCAGAGGCTGAGAACGAGTATGCTCATTTCTGTCTAACAATAAATTAGTATCATATTAGTCGCGTATGGAGCAGTTTTATAAACGTTGGAACATTACGTATTTGTGGACAGCGATGCCTCGATAATGTGGTAACTGTTGCGGTGGATCGTTTTAGCTGTGAATAAACTGTTTTCTCATTTTCTGAAGAGATAGCTGGCTGGAGCATGAGCGCAACGTAGTGCTTTTTCACTAAGAACGTCTAAGATATCATTAACAACCACTGTATGTGTGCAAAGACTGTGTACATACATAGCTTAAATAAATTAGGTGGTAGCCACATCGCTGTTTCTCACTTGATATCCATTGTATTGAACTGCACCATCACATTTTTATACCCGCTGCAGCGAAGCAAAAACGAGCATGTATAGGCACAAGTGTGGTGTGTGTTTGCCCCGAGGGTACGTATGTTCGAGGCTCAGTGCCTTTTAGGCTGTTATCCCAGGAGGTTGTGCTATGTTGCAAGCTGTGCATTTTCTCGAGGACTCTCGCTAATTTCAGTAGCAGTTTCACAGGCGGTGGCAACGTTGTTGTCTTCACATGCATTTTACCCGGAGGCACTTGGCGTTTCTATTACTTTTTTTTATTTCTGTAGCTGTGCTCATTTATGCAATTTTTTGCAGCATTATTTTCTTGTTATCGTTTGCATTGCTTAACGTGTGTTACGTACCCTTTCTCCTGATTATAATGTGGCCAATTATCTGGCAGTGGCCCGTTTCATTGCTGGAGTTGCTGGACCTAATAATTGATACACACAACGTACTGTCAGATCGAGTCACTCAATTATTTAATTTTCATCTTGAGCTCCTGCCGTGGTATTTGAGTTAAAGCCCAGCAAATATGACTCATTTTGTTCATATATATAAAGTATCTACTGATGCTCTTCTTGCTGTTTCTCATATGTGCCTTCAATTCCATGAATCTCAACTTCTTCAATTGTTTCTTTGTCCAATGTCTTGCCACAGCCAACACGGTCGTTTTTTTTCCCCGTGGAGCGCAATTAATCGAAAACAGCAGGTTTTTTTGTGTTTATTTTATTTTATGTACAATTCGACAGTTTCTTATTAATATCGCATCGTGTGATTCTTATTTAACAGCTGGAGCAGCTCAAGCTATGGGAGTTTGTAAACCATTTGCTTAATTTTTGTTGTATCCAATATGTACTATTTCCCCAATATCGAACAAAGTAAATTGAACAAAAACTGAAGTAGTTAAATGTGGTTTAAGCTATTGGCGTTTGTATATCACCTGTTAACTTTTTATTGCATATTGCTGGTCATGCTTCCCTTTTTCATCCCGTCCTTCAACACAGCGCTAATTCAACCGCTTAAGAGCTAAGCAGAGAAAACCGCTCCAAAGGAGCGTATTGCTAATCCTCTGCCAAATTTCTGCAGCACATACCTTTCCACGCTTCCCTTCCGTATCGCACGCTATAGCACAACGCAAAGTCAACCGTACACGAGAAGAGGAAAAATACTCCAAGAAAGGAGTTTGTAAATCAGTGAAGAGCGACGTGGCTGTCTCCCTATCTGCGGTACCTCAAGCGCCACAGCAATTATTCTTGTGTCATCCTAAGACAATGGGATCGAGCAAACCTCCGCCACCGAATTGTCTTTGAGTCGCTCGTCGCCGACTTTGGGGCTTAGGAGTTGTCATATACGAGTTTTGGGAATTGGATTTGGCTTTGAGTTTAAGGATTGGCTTTTGAGATTGCTTTGGAAGACTGGGATTTCTTTAGCAGAACTTAGAGAATTGCACTCATGTTTGATTATCCTTCTCCCGTTATGGCAAAAGTCGTCTCGAGAACGTTCATGCACACACACACACATACACACGGGCTTATTCTGCTGCGCCAGTTTTGTTGAGACCAAGTACTATTTAGGAAAGTTAATTAGCATTCTGTAGGTATGTACTAACTATAGGCGAGAAAAAACAGTAATTGCGTAATAGCGGGGAGGCAACTTGACTGCATAAGTGTATAAATGTAGAGCTTGGAGAAATCGCTGGAAATCTATGTAGCAAAGAAAATTGAACATAGAATAGTTGGAAAAGTTCAATGTGCCTGCAATGATCGGGATCGATGCGGCGCTCATTACCAATAAGTTTATATAACGGCTGCTATTGTGTTAGAAAATTATCTTATAGAAATGCCGTGAGCGTAATAGCTATTGGTAACATGTGACCTTAATGTAGCTGAGTTTAGTTAATCAGTCGTTAGTGTCGATAGATTTAATGTTTTTTAGAATTATAATCCTGTGTAATTACTTAATTTTTGCTTAGAAAGTAACTTTTTAGTTTCCTAATTCATTCAGACGCATAATACGTACACTTTTTGTCAAATTAACCAGAACACTTTAGAAATACTTTGTATTTAATATTCGATTGGAGTAAATTTAGAATAAACTACAATTATTTCATATCACTCTAATCTTAATTATACGCTTTATGGTATAAGGGCCGACTGAGATCTTTACAAACACAAAGTTACTCTGTAGAATAGTTTATGTTCATTCAATTAGTGTTTGGGTCAGCACTGTACTCCATTTGGAAACTTATGTTTTTGACGATGATGAGGTAAATCTTTTTGTTTGCTGATGAGTATTTTTTATCACCCTCAAACAAAGTGGGAGAGGTGATGATGTTTTCGTTGAAGGTTTAAGTATATAAATTTGTATATTTGTCTGTCCACCCAATAAGTGGTCGAAGGAGTTGAGCAATCTTCATATTTTTTTTGTAGGGAGTTTGGTGGGTTGACCTAGATGTGACCCATGCCAATAAACTAGACCTAATTAGCCATAAAAAATTGCATAAAACTGACGGCGTTAAATTTTCTCCACCACGGCAGATCGCCTGGAGAACGGGGCGTTCTATTTTTCCTATGTTATTATTGAAGAGCTAATCTCTTGGAAGGAATGGGGCTGTGGCCTAGCCTCGTTCATCAAAAATGACTTCGTTGAATTTGCCCCTACCGTGGGCGATGGTCTTACGCCACCGAGGCGTTCTAGTTCTGTCTTCGTTCATAAGTTAAGGTAGTTTCTTCTATCGGTGACGGTTTTAATGGCTGATAAAAATTGTCTATGTCCATCTTTAATGGTAAAATTGGGTTTTCTCTTTCACAGTTGGTTCCATAATTGCTCATGAATTATTTTCTTTTCATTTTTCAGAAATATAATAGGGTCTTTTAGCCCACCGTTCCTTGGTCATTAGTGGTAATATTAATTCTTATGTCCTCCTCAGAAAGTACATATTTGCGTCTAGTTTTACCTTTAATCTGTTATGCTTGCCATAATAATAGTCCTAATTTTTGCCCAGTAATAAGTACGGGTCCGTCCTACAGTTTTCCCTCTATTGGAATTTGCAAGACCATATAGCGTACGTATATTATAAGCTTAACGTCTTTTTCAGCGAATTGCAAAGCGTTAGCTAGATACGGCTGTGTAGCACCACTGAGAAACCGAGCTCATCCAATTGTCCCACTACACACATACTGCAGGACCCAATTGAATAACATGTGAACAGTTCGTCAGCACTGCTATCGCCCGTGTGCGTGTTAGCAACATGTTACAACAGGCAGCGACGTGCGACGGACACCTACATGCTTTGTCGATCCGCATACACGAGTTAGTGCGGAGAGGGAAGTGAGGTGTTGTTCACTCGGGGAGGGACGGATGTACAAAACATAGCTGGGACAGTACTGGTGAGGGCTATCATATCCCACCCCCACACCGTCAGGAGACTTGCGCATAGACTGTTGTTACTGATGCAATAGCATTAATGTATGTGCATAACTTCCATGTTCTTTTTTAAAGTTTCTAAAGAAATGACTGGTTTGTGTACGGTAAATGTACACACTTCAAATATATGTTGCTAGTAATTTCTGATTGACCAAGTGCTGCAATCCTTATGAGAAGCAAGAGATTTGTATTTTTTTTTTCAAGCTGATACGGTTACCGCTATTATCATATGTTTGTTGTTACTGCTGTATGAAGGGCGAAGAGCAACATTTTTGACACATCTTGTGTGTATAATATTCCGTGCAAATGTTCGACATGCAAATAGCAGAGCAAAATTAAGAAAGAAATATTTAAAGCTAGAATGACAAGGATACTGGCAAGTTTTTTTCTAATGTAGTAATTCTAGTAATATGTGTAACAGGGTAAGCGGAAAAAAGCCCCGGGTGGAAAAAGGCCCCGGTAGGAAAGAAAGCCCCGCTTTCTTCTGATGCTATATTTGAGAGCTCTATTCATTTATTTGAAAACAGCATATTTAAGTAAGCTAAAATATATTGTACTAAGCTAAATTTGACCTAATATTTGCATGTGCGAGCGTGGGTCGCAAGAACCCTGAAATAGGTAATGTGAGATAAAGTTAGTTTTAGCTAGGTGAGCTTAGGTTAGGTTAGCTTAGGTAAGGTGAAGTTGGGCTAGGTAAGGTTAGGTTCGATGAGTACCCATAGGTAAGATCAGTTTAGGTGAGATCAGCTTAGGTTAGGTGAAGTTAGTTTGGATTAGTGAGGACTGCGAGGTTGGGTTAGGCTATACCTATGTATACGAGCATTATCTTTACATTTTGAACTTGTTTTAGGTCCAAAAATCAGGCATCTCGGGACATCCCTATCCAAGAAGCTATAGCGTAACGGGAGAACCCAAAGTGACGTCATTAATCGCGTCAGCATCGACGAACACGCCGGCTGAGCAGCCTATGGGTATTCTAATTAATTTCGCCTGAAAAATCGTCACCAAGTGTGAGTTGCATCGCTTGAGCAAATAAATAACAGAAGAGAATATATACTTACTGAACAAGAAACAATTACACTAAACCAGAAATTTTAACTTCGTCCCTACTACTTGAGTAAATGTTGGTGTATCTCATTAATTTAGGTGCGCTGAATCCAAATCTGTGCTTAGATTTGTCGTAACACGTAAGGTTCTTTGAATATTTGTACTTAAAGTTCTTGCAGGAATAGCTTTATACGATTCGTCTGAAAATGTTGCCAGGGGGCATTCTGCAGGAATAGCATTGATGAAGTGTAGGAGACAGCGAGTCATTAAGTAAAAATGGGACGTGGTGGGCAAAAACGGTCTTCAGATGAGGAATAACAAAGTGGAACTGATTAAAATACAGTTGAAAGAATTTCAGTTTGCTGACCAGTGTTATCAATATAACATGCATTGAAGGCTAGTGGAAACTTTAACAGCACTAGAAGCAAAATCTAAACCGGTATGGCCCCCTGATTCATCTTCTTCGAAGTGAATCCTCATTTACATTTCGTGTTTAGTTACAGTGCTCTTCACAAAATATATTTGAACATATCGCCGTATTTGTTGCGCATAAATTCATTCAATCTCCCGCTCCTGACTGGCCAGCTACTTGAGTTGCACCCATGCACAAAACACTGTAGGATGATTGCCATTAATTAAGTACAGAAAGTATGAGCAATAAATATTCATACGGTTTCACTCGCGTCAACAATGTAGCGCTGAATTTATTTTTTGTTAGGATTACGGACTCAACTTATGAAGGCCTGAGGTCTGACCCCTCAAATATGTACTTCGACTCGTCGGTGTGACGATATTAGGCTACATGCAGTGCGGTCACCGCTAAATTTTAATCAAGTTCCATTGGGTTATCCCTTTACACTCTTAGCTTGCTAGGCCTATCAGGTAAAAATTGCTGATGTGCGAAGAGTTAGATAACGGCAAAAGGTTTCAAACCATTAGGTGGGCTAGGCCTGCTTTTCTCTTACTTAATCGCTATTAGGAACAAAACGTTAAAGTTTAGTTAGATGAGTTTAAGTAAAGTTAAGTCTCGTTAGGTGAAAAAAGTTGCATACTCGTAACTCGTAAGTTAGGTTAGAAGAAGCGAGGTAATTTTTGTCAGAATAGGATGGGTTTGGTTAGATGGGGTTAGATTAGGCTGCGTTCAATTAGAAAGAGCTACCCTAGGTTAGGGGTTGGCTACGTTAGGTTAGGTAAATGCAGTTCAGTATAATTTAACTTATTTTAATTTTACTTGCTTCAATATAACTAAGTCTGGGCAATAAATGTACAGCAGGTGATAAACGGGGGCTTTTTTCCTACCGGGGCTTATTTCCTATACCCGTGTAATAGTAAGACATGATCAGCGAACTCTCAGATATCGTACGCGTAGTTAGTCTGAGCGACTCAGACATGTCGTACTGGATTGTAATGATAGTCTACAGGGATTTATTTCCGCAGCAGAAACCTCAGATGTGCAATTCGCGTATGTTTGAGGATTTTTATTGGTTACGCAGCTTTCATGCGCTTCAACATTTCCATTGGTCGATCAACTGCGGGGAAAAATACAATGCTCGTGTACCGAGGTATGAGCAATCCAAGTGACGATGCAGAGAGTGACAAGTAAACTTATTAATCATCGTTTCATTCGTAAGGCAAAATCATCAACTGCCTTCACGACCTGCAGCCCCTTGCACCGAGCCAGCATCAAATGAACCTCTGATTCTCATTACGATTATTGGAAGTTTTAACCGCTAGCAAGAAGACGGGATTTGCAATAACTTCCGTTCGAGTTTCTGGGATTAACCTCGCAAATGAATGCAAGACCGACTGTTAACAAAAATATCGAAAGTTCGTTCCCATGGCAGGTTTTTTTTTGCTGAAAAATAGGAGTCAATCTGACGTAAAATTAATGCAGCACGACAGCCACGTGTGTTTGTAGCCCTGGCAGGTAATCTTGTAAAGACAAAACAATAAAGTGGTTTGTTACGGTAAGAGCTTTCTTTGACGCGCAGTTTATGTAGAAAGCTGGTCCTTATATGCACTGTAGAATTAAGCTTGAAATACAGCGCACGCTTATTGGCTGCTTGTTTTCTCAGCAATACAGTATGTTGTCGATAACAGTTTCTAAGCTTATTGTGCCGAATTTCAATTTCACTTAGCACTTCAAGCAGTAACTATGCGTAAAAGGAACAGACGTTTGGTTCGACGTGTGAGGGATAAATTAAGTGATCCATAGAAGAGGTACCGAATATTCGCATATGCGAATATTCGCATGGTTTCCAATGTTCGCATTCGCATGTAGCCATGCGAATATTTTGCGAATATCTAGGCCTATCCACCGATGAAGATCCTCTGAAACGGTGGAAGATGCACGCGAATATTTATCCTAATCTTCCTCAGTTAGCGAAGTTTTATCTTGCTTGTCCGCCAACTAGTGTTGCGAGGGAGCGTCTTTTTAGTGGTGCCGGCCTAGTATACGATGAAAAATGCAGTAACCTGACTGGTGAAAGAGCAGAAAAAATATTTTTTGAAGTTCAACCTGCCAATAATAGAATTTGTCTATTAAATACTTGAAGTTTATACATGTACTATAGCAACAAGAATAATGGCTTGCATGCAATCTAGTGAATCTAGTCAATCTACACTGAGAGAAGCTAGGCGTGCTGGAAATGCACGTGAATGCGTGCCGAAAGCTTGTCCTAAAACCAGCTCACAAACACGTGCACTAATTGCACACGTAGGCGTGTTCTAGACCCTCAAATCGGACGCGTGCTATGGGCCGTGAGTGCTCACGCATTTCTGGATGCGCGTACGGGCCAAGCAGTTTGAAAACAAAAAGATGCAGTTTGGTGCCCATGACATCTATGCCTACTTATGTGGGGTGTGTGAAGTATACAAGCAAACAATTTATCACTTGAAATTCAACCCGAACAATCCTTATAATGCTGACTTAAACGCAACTACTCATCTTCTCCGACGTTTGCATACGTTGGGGCGTGGAACACGCCTCGCGCTCTGGCGTGCAAACGGGAAATATACCAGAAAATTGAATGCGTGTCGGTTCAGCACGTTATGCCGTGAGGTATGTTAAATGCACGCCTAAGCGTGCTCATACAGCACGACGACAGCGTGTTCTAGAGCTTAGGGCACATTTGCAAAATCAAGGATTTTTTTAGTGTATATACTAGTAAATAATCCTCTTTCAAAGGGCGGTGGTTGGGGAGAGAGGTTGGTGGGATACATGTAAGAGTGAGTCCTTGTCCTGCATAGTGGAAACGGAGAAAATTCGAGTGATTTTAACTAGCTATTAAATTTTTTATGGCTAAGCTTTTACAATGAAGTCTAATTTCGAACAGTCGACTACAGACTCCAGACTCTAGATTCCAAATAAAATGCCTCCCCTCAGGGGCATAGGGTTAGGTTAGTTTAGGCTCCCCATTTGATGTTATGGGGCCCGGCAGCACTATCGTCTCTCACGACGATTTTGCGTTCACTTAAGCTTTCCTGCGCGCGCCACCACTAAAATAAACACTAACTAGTCAAACCTATCCTAGCCTAACCTAACCTACCCTTGCCTAACCTAACCAAACCTCCTTACCTAACCTAACCCAACCTAACCCGATCTAACCTTACCTAACGTTACCTAACCTAACCCAACTTAATCAGCGATACAGCGAGCAGCGCGGCGCACCAACTTGAACGCCGCTCACGCGCGCACGATCTGCACGCATCTCCGTCGTGAGAGACGATAGTGCGGCCCGGCAACCCCAGGGGGCTCGTGTAGGTTTTCTCAGCCATTAGCTAGGCTTTCGGGACGTTTGTCTTTCGTGCCTACTTTGCTTCCTTCCCGATTTCATACTCCTTGCTCATGCTTTATTCTGTTTTTCCTCTTCTTTCCAGACTTGCTGTTCCCATAGGCGTTGATCCTGTGTGGGAACACCTTTGTGCATGGGTTTCCCGTTTCTATCGCCATAGGGCCTACTATATGTTCCCTGCTCTTTCTTCTATGATATCGTTCTGCTCGGAAACAGAAGCTTAAACTTTTTGACTATATAACTAACAAATAAAATACCATACTACTTGAGAAATGAAACTTTGAGTAAACATTCGCATTCGCGAACGTTAAAACAAAATCTTCGCACTCGCGAATGTTAAGAAACAGACATTCGGTCCACCTCTAATCTACGGTACTGTAAGTGAAGAAAAGCCTTAACTGTGCATAGATGCGAAGTTTTCGATTGATAATCTAACTGTAGAGTACAGTATCACACTTGAAAGCCTTATGGGAAATAAAAGTAAAGAAATAGGAGGGTCAAGCCTCTGCTCCGTCATATACATGCGTACATATCTCACCATAGCGTCTTTCATAATTTTAAAGAGTGAGGTATAGTAGTTGCTATTTTATGTTGCCCAAAAAGTTTGTTAAACTTTCAGTGGCTCGCAGATGCAGTATTCTAGAGTGTATTACTACTTTACCAAATACTTGTAATATATAAAATGTGTCTGTGTGTAATAAACTTATCAAACCTACCTAACTGAATGGCAGAAAGCCTTGGTAGTCTACCAAGAAAAATCCTAGTAGCATATTTGGTTGCAACGCTTGTCCAAGTGGGCCACTGTTGAGTAGCCAATTTTGTTATTGCAATGGACTCGGTAAATGAATGAAAAGACTAGTCTACTTGCAGTGCTCGTAGTGCTCTAGTGCCGCAAGGAAGTGAAGCTACAGTGCCTCTAGTTTGCTTAGTAGTAAAACTACAGAAACTGTTCATTGTCTACGGTGGATTTTGCCTTTAATTTAGAGAGTTCACGAGCGTGGGCTAACAAGTTAACTCACTTCATCAACCCCAAATTCCTACTAACTTTTTCCACTAACATAAAATTACAATTCACCATTGCCACTAAGCTTACTACAGCTGAATGAGTTGGTAGGAGATATTATTTTTCTTATCTTTCGTCAGCGTAAGAGAAACAGGTATAATTAATTATAATCAACACACCCACATGAGAACGCTCACGGCGTCCTGCCGCTCCCAGCACGCCGCTAAACGCACATCCCTGTCACAAATTGATTTCGTGCGCGAAGAACTCACCAGCTACTCCCAAATACAGTTTTTCGTAGATATACGAGTGCCTTGTTCATTACATAAGGACAATACAGAGCACAGCAAATAGAACAAACTGGCATCTGCTCCTTTGTTCCTTGTTAGTTGTTCAGTATCGTCTTAGTTCTTCCCTCCAATGCCTGCAGTATCGCCTCGCTGCCCCTCCACGGGAGCTATAGGCTCATTTATCACAGGGTTTTTCGATCAGTCGACATTTCAATTACTTGCTTGGTACCTCAAGACCACCGAGGAAGCCTCATTAATGCAGACTATCGCAGCTTATTAACACCTCTGTGTCTTCTCATCGACGAACTCATTATCGTCTGGGTGGTGGTTCGTTAACGATGTTTGGTCGCTGGAGAAAATATCATATTGCTCTTGTGTGAATGCGAGAGCAGCTCACTGCGCTTCATAAATGCAGCCTATAGCAAGGAAGTCAACTTAGCTCTTTATCTTTTATCGAAAGGTTGAGAAAAGGCTCTCGTAGGAGCAACATTATGGTAGTGATCAAATATCGTCACTTACCAGCGAAAGGGTTGAGCGACCGGAAGAAAACTGGGGTTCCCATGCAAATAGTCCAAGATCTCTCAGTAGTCATAGTTAATGAGACAGTGAAGGATTAAATGGTGCAAGGCTTGTTAAGGATATAATTTAAATAGAATTCATATGGCATATCTCACCAGGAATATATTTTTCTTTATTTGGCTATTTCTTTATCAGTGTTCATGAGCAAAGTTTTATGTGTTTACTAAGTCGGAGAATCTTTGTTGTGGCTTATTTTTCTCCCCTTTACTAATAATGAAATGAAAGTTAATACTGACACTACTAATCTATCGAAGATCTGTTCACACCATTAAATTTCCCCGTGGTAATCAGCGGAATCTTGGAAGTAATATAAATATGTTTATGTACTGTACCATATTATTATCTCTCAACTTACCATCCCTTCGCTATAACCACAGCACTCTACTGTCCTACATCTAACAATATATTCGGGTCACTAACACTCATACAGTACGTGCCTCATAGAAAATGTTTTTATCCGCCAATTTTGTTCAGAGTGCAAGAAATTATGCCACTGACAGAAAATACATTCGTGCCACGATGGATCATAAAATGTTATCTTTATTTTGTTTAGTACAACTTAGGAATGTCTGAACGTTAAACATGCGTGCTTGTTAACCAGCACACCCCAGTATGCAGGAACCCAGACCCTGTGCAGCCTGTCACCGAAGGCACCCTCAGTACGCAGGAACCCAGACCCTGTGCAGCCTGTCACCGAAGGCACCCTCAGTACGCAGGAA
>LQNS02278153.1:771254-784458 GCA_001587735.2 Parhyale hawaiensis
TTGTTGGAGTTTTTTTTACTCAAGATGTTACTTCTGCCTGTCTATATAGAAGACCTAAGGATGCCAGCACGATAAAGGATCAATGAAGAAAAGAAGAAAATTAAAACGCAAATAAGAGCAGAGGAGATTCCGCACCGGCCTAGAGGCATTACGCAAACGTATAGGTTATTGCGTGAATTCTTCACGCACGGGTCCACTAGTTCTATAATAGTAACAGTAGAATGCACTGATATTAACAGTAGTATGCACTGATATTAACAGTGCAGTATGAACAGTTCAACTTGTACATGCACTGACGAGCATTAACAGTACAATCCATGAATGTACCGACATTAACAGTGCAGTATTAACAGTGCAACCCGTAAATGTACTGATATTAACAGTGCAGTATTAACAGTGTAACCCGAAAGTGTACTGATATTAACAGTGCAGTATTAACGGTACAACCCGTAAATGTACTGATATTAACAGTGCAGTATTAACAGTGCAACCCGTAAATGTACTGATATTAACAGTGCAGTATTTACATTGCAACCCGTAAATGTACTGATATTAACAGTACAGGAGCTGATAATAATAGTACTAGGTACTGTTATTATCAGCAATTCCCGTCTCAGTCATACAGTACGGCACTAATCAGATTAACTGTTACAAATTTAAACTAATAGTGCAGTACTGTTAGCTTATCAGTACGTTGTAACAGTCAGTACGGTACTGTGCTGTTATAGGTCTGGAAGGTTTTGTGTTGCTGTAAAACTGCTCCGTAAAAGGAAGACAGCAACATGAAAGAAATCGTTATATCTACTGCCAGTGATAAATCATCACTAGTTCTGCCCTTTGTTGATTAGCTACCGAAGTTAAACGTCGGGAACTGAGGGCAAGCATATATGTTTCAATGTATGGAGAAAGTTATGAAAATCAAGAAGTGCATTGAGATAAAGGAATAAGGATTCCACTTTCGCCATTTTCAACAACCTGATTTTCGTGGATGGAAATGCAAACTAATTGAAAAATCTACAGCCTGGCTTATTTTTCGCTCATTTTATTAAGAGGGGGGACACGAAACATACAAATATAAATATATAAACATATAAACAAATAGACACACGACTGTGTTTTTTATATTGTTTGATTGCTCACATTTAGTATATTGGATACGCGTAGGATGTACATAACTTCTTGTATTTACAGATTTCATTAGAAACTTTTCCTAAATATGATTCATGATAGAATCAAAGCTCTGTATAAGAACGAAGTATATTATTGTTTGTAAAATGAAGTGTCTTTAATTGTTGCACTTGTCATTCTCATCTTAGTTTAAGATTGAAGCCATGGTCGTTTTCTAACATTAATAAGCGGATACTAATTGCCTCTGCTATTTTTTCAAGGATGTTTTGAAGACTGAACCCTTTAGAAAAGTTAGTACAGTTTCAGCAGGGAGCAGGTTCAATGTTCATTTGATGTTTGATTGAGTGATAAGATTTGATACTGTTAGGGTTATACTTATGATGCTTGCATCGCATTGACAGGGCATTCATCGTATGTCCTATGTAGTGCGCGTTACAAAGTTCATTGGTAAGTGAAATTAAAGCGATACACAGCTTCCGCTCTGTGAGTGTTGGGTTTGGTTGGCCGGGTAGAGAAACATGAATTTAATTTGTACTGCTTATAATATGCTATTAACTTAACAGAACTGTTACTAATAACATGCCTTGCGTATTGCTGAATGATTTTGCTGAGGGTTTTTCATTCTGCCTCAAATAAAGAAATACAGTCGAATTGCACATATATCCGTACAGAGTTACCATCTTTCTTTTAGTTATTAGTGTTGAAGCTCTGGTTTAACACTCGTTCAACTGTGTTCTCAACTAGTCTATGAGGGTACGTAGCCGCAATTTGCAAACACTTGTAGTAGTTTCAGGACCTCACTGTGAAAACCTTATTGGAAGCTTGAGAATTATTGGACGCGACGGACTAAGATTTTTACTGCGGGTAGCTTATAAACAAGCAATGAGCGTAAATTGAAATTTATATAGTTACCGGAATTACGTATACGGAGGTTGTAATTCTACCCTCTACTGACCAGCAACAGGACGTCTGAAGAATTTATTATTCTACCTCAATTCTTTGATAGTTTAAGAACGGATTTCGATTCTAATCGTCGTAAAAAGTGCTGCACAAAGTTAATATCCATTAAATGGCCCAAATTAGGTATGCATTTCTTACAGAAAATATAGGATTGGACATTCGATCTTTCGCAAGCAACGTTGCTTCTTGGCCCGACATATAGAAATCAGCAAATGAAGGCCCAAACGGTGATCCCACCCATGGAGACTCCATTTCTCTGTAGATCTGTTTTCGTCAAAGGCAATTTGTGTTTCGGTAATGCAGATGGACAAGATGTTTCTTAGAGTTCCATCAGACAGATTTGGTGAGGGTAAAGTTTCATGGTTGAAAACGGATTCGATAATTAGGTTGCTAGTATCGTTGATGGGGACGTTCGTGAACAAAGATTCAACATCGAGAGGCAGCAACTGTTAGGCTCCAGTACGATGCGTTGCGAGCTCGCCACTTTATGCGATTATAAGGACCAAACTAAGTATTAAAGTTTACCAAAGAACTGATGCAGAGTAATAATTTTTTTAGACGCCCAGCTGCTGGTCGGTACTGGTAGAGTTATACCCCCCTTTCCGTGAAGCCAGCTAATACTGGTTACTATGTAACTTTCAATTCACACACACGGCTTGCTAATAAAAATCCGTAGTTAAAACCTTAGTCCTTCACGCCCTATAACTCTTAAGCTCTTGCTTAGGTTATCAGAGTGAGGTCCAAAGACTAAAACGAGTGTTTGCAAACTGCGGCGACTCTCAGAGGCTAGCTGAGGACACAATTGAGCAAGTGGAAAACCAGATCTTCATTACATATGACCAAAACAAAGTTGATAACTCTGTGCGGTTGGTATATGTAATTCGATTGTATATCTTCAGTTGAGACAGACCTAAAAGCTCTCAGCAATATCATTTCGTGAAACGTGAAGCAGTTTTTCAATAGCAGTTTCGTTGAGTTAATAGCATATTCTAACTCGTACAAATTAAATTCATGCGTCCTTACCAGGCTAACCAAATCCAACTATCATAGGCCGGGGGTTGTGTATCACTTTCATTACATTGAGAAATGCTGTAACGCGCACTACACAGGATATACGACGAATGCTCAGTCAAAGCGATGCAAACGACATATGTATAACCCAGCAGAATCAAATCTTATTACTCAATCAGGCATCACCTGGACGTGCTCCCTACTGAAACCCTGATTAATAGCGTTTTTAAAGTTATAGTGTTCAGCCATCAATACGTCATTGTATAAAAATAGCCGAGGCAATAAGTATTACGCATGAAACTCCATTCATTGATGTTGAATAAATACTACCATGGATTTAATTTTCTCAACCTATACTAGAATACTCCACAATTTGACCGTAGCAGCTCCGGACATACATATAAAATAAGGCTCACGCCAGTGGGCAACCGTTAGTTGATGTGAGAGCGTGGTGGTGTTGGGACCCGTGTATGAGCAATACAGATCAGTGCAAATTACATTATGCACATGCCTATTTGATTTCTGTTTATTCTGTTCAATAGTATGTTAGGTTTGAATTTTATTTCCCTGATGACAAATATAGATCTAACTTCAATCTTTTGATGACTGAAGATGACCGACGTATTACGCCAATACGTTTGCATTAAATTTTAATACAGTTATTCATGGTATCATCTAATTTAATCCCTGTATAGGATTGAGGAAATTGATTAGTGGATGTATTTTACCTTTAGAAAGGCGGAAAAAGCGCTCAAACTAGGAAGTATAATCAATAAGGAAGGGGCATCATTCATTCCTCGCTGTCATTTTTAACGGCTCGGGCGCTCTAGAAATTTAATGTTCGTCGATGGTAAACTGAAAATCTTTCATTATTTTGCAAATTTACAAAATAATATGAATGCTCGCAGCCCACCTATATTATGCAGAGAGCAAATAAAACAAAACAAGATTAAATAATTATAATTATTGAGCATTATACAGAACTAACAATAATTGAGCATCACATTATGTGCATAAAACTCAGCGTTAAGCTTCAGGTCTTGTTTTGCTCTTAGAATTTGTTAAAAGTACTTTTGCAAAGCACGTATGCCAACGATTCAACTGCAGCACCCAGTCTCCAAAAGTAAGCAGCAGTGCCAACTTGACTTACCGATCATGAACTTAAGCCGCAAGGATCTCTTCATTGCTGTTTAGCATTCCCAGCACTACGGACATAGGTTCTCCGGGAGTGAATTTCAACTGGAATCCAAGTTGGTCCCAAGGGACTCCCAGGATCCTAAAGTGTGACAGTCTGAGCGATGATCTTCTAACGGCCTCCCAAACTTGCCTCTCGCTTACACCCGCAAGGGGTGACGGCGTGTGCGTGTGTGTGTCAGCATAGCTGTCTTTCGCTCATGCGTAGATGGTTAAAACAAAAGAAATACGAGGGAAAACCAGGTGACAACATATGACAGTAAATAAATGTTAAGGTTGTCAAGTGAAATGCAAAAACAACACAAATTTTTGAAGATTTGTTTACCATATAAATCACTTGGTGTGCTTCAGCATTATTTATTTTTTTATTTGTACATATGACTCTATATTCCATATTTCGTGTTTCGCTTCACTTTAACCTAACTGCCGAAAAAGGTCATTTATACATATTTAGGTTACGAACTGGCTATACTGAACTAAATTTCTTATGTATAAAAAATCAATTTTCAACCTGAATCGTACGCTCGTCATGTGAGTGGACGTTAACGTGCAGGTTGATCCGATACACAGAGAAAGTCGGTAAGTTGAAGTACAGAAGTTGAACGACGTGCTAGCTGTAGCTCCATTCATAAGATGAATGTGCGATTACATAATATGGCCCCAGCATGAGCGTCAATATCTGTTTGTTTTTTTCTCCCATCAACGGTACAATATATTGTGTTAAACAGATGCACTTGCATACAAAATGTACTATGTTCACTTTCTGGAGTCCACAGTGGTGTTATGCCCTTCTAAGGTGGCAGAATAGTTGGTGTTGGGTTGCCTCCAAGAGGGTGGGGCTTGAGCACCACCCTCTTCGAACGCGTGGAGAAAATAGGTTGACGCGTTTCGATGGTACAATCAAGTGCTGCAGGGCCTGGTCCACGTTCAAAATGCTAAACGTCCTCTAAGAAAGAAGAAAAGTTGATGATTTTGGTCTTTCAGAGTTTCTAAGTACATGAATAGTAGACCTTTCATCTTTTTCCTCTTCGCCTTCAGTCACTTGAAAAATATTTTACAAAGTAAACCGAGCACACTGTCTTATGATACCTGGACCCAGGGTGGACGGGATTAAGTCTGATAGAAGTTAATAATATTACTCGCAGACTGCGACAGCAGAAGTGGCTTCGATTGTTTGGATTATTCTAAGACCATCATTGAAACTGAAGGGTAACTGGGAGTGTGTAACAGATATTTGAACTGTCCTTGAATTTATGCACATTTTCAATATTGTGAGTTAATTTTGGCAACACCACGTAGAAGAATGTCGTACAAATATTTGTTTTCTTGTAAGTTGTAGCTAGTATACTGCCGTAAATAACTGCACTCGCAAGCTGTCTACGTTCCCTAGTAAACAAACGGGCAAACTCATGTCAAGAAACTAGGATTCTCATTTCTTAACCAGTTACTGGTTTTGAGCTATGAATAATGCTGAGGGAAAGGCACAAAGCGAAAGAAAAACTTTCCTCATACGTAATTTTCAATACATAATCAACTATGGCAAACAAGCATTATCAGCGAAGAATTCGAGAAGAAGAAATCTTTGTTCTCGTATGTACGAGGGGCACTCCACTTCTGACCAACTAGCGCCATAAATGAAGTTCCCTCACATTGACAGTCCATATAAAAAAATACTCCGTCTGCCGTCTCCAAGAGACAACTGATTTGTATCGCCGTCTTGCTCCGCTTCCATTGCGCGAAATTTGATGGGCGACAACAGCATGGGAAAATAATTCACGATGCCCGCACTCTACGCCCATTCCGACGGCTGCACTCGGGACGTGTATATTCTTCCAGTGCATCAGTTCTCCGAGTTTCCTTTTACGATCTCCAACTCGGAAAGTTATTTGCATATGAATTATAGCCTTGTGCGCACTGTAAACTTTTGCTATGGAGGTTGTAAAGCAGAAATAATGCTTCTTGCTGGACATTTGATGGCTGTCGTCGCGACCACAATGTTCCTCTGGCAAGGATCTTTTAGTTGCGCCTCAGTGACGGAGTCGCGGCACTAACCCATCGCCACAAGCGTCTTTCCCACTGAGAAATTCTGATGACCTTCATGCACCATGACTTATTGAAGTGAGGACAGGTGAGCACCAGAGGGCGCCTGAAGACACTGCCCTGAAAGTTTGTTCGGTCTGCCCTGTTAAACTGAAGTGAATTTTACTCCCTCAGACCTTTATACCGGGACGGCTTATCGCTTGTACTACAATGAGGTATGTCCACTGACACTATTTTGGCACAGCAGCACTGCAGGCGAGACGAGAGAGCGGGAGCAGGGCCAGGCAGGTATGCGCGTCGGCTGGAGGGAATATGCTTTTGGGTGTGTAAGCGCCCCTGCAACATTTGTTTTGCAGAATTAGTATAATAATTAATTCTCCTTGCGCATTACGTGTCAGTTTTATAGTTAATGCATTCACTGAGGCATGCATTTGTGGGGATTTTACTTTCGTGGAATTGATAGGTTTATATTACTGCATTTTTTGGTGACTTCAGCTTCGTAATCCTTTTCTAGGAAATTAACGGGCTGACTTTTTTGACCGTTTTCAAGACAAAAAATTTTAGCCCCAAGCTGCGCCCTGTTTTACAAAAAAAAATAATTGTTTGGAACCTGCGGTCCGGGAGTGAAACCAAATTATATCATAAATGTAGGTATCTTTGATGACTGAGAGAAGCACAGATTGAGATAACAAGAGTAAATGAGTCAAGGCAAGTGACCCAATGGCTTCCAAAAATAGCCTGCTGGACGGGGACAGTTGTAGAAATGACTGCCTTACGACTGTCCAAACTACAATAATTTGGCTCTTATTTTTTATTTTTTTTTGCAAAGCCAAATTTTTGGCGTGTCCAGAAACATTTGCTTAAGCTCTATGTCGAAAAAATTTTTGACTCACACAAAAGAATATGATTTCTCGTGTTTGTCAATTTTTGTCACCATAGGAAAGACGGCGAGAAGGTTTTACTGATGGGGACATATCCCTGGTTAGTGTTTCAAGCCCTAAGGTGAACTGTGTGCGCCATAGCAGAAGCACGATCCCTAGTCCGGATAGTGAAATGGTGTCACTTCACTACAATTTTACAGACAACATTGATGGTCCTGTGCACTTGCTATAATTATGGATGGTGATAGTGTCGGGTAGTAAGCATTTGCTCCAGTAAGTCCTTATTGCGGAAGTTTCACAGTAATAAACTAAAGTAAAAAGTATGAAGGAAGAATACCTTACTAAATGGAAATGATATGCTCCTGTGTGATGACAACGTCTGCTTAATACGCGAGCAAACCGACATTGGTGATATCATTCATGTATCAGGTGCAGCACAGCATTAATCTTGATAGAAATCCTCAGCAGTAACTGGCCAGTCCTTTTCCTTCCAGAATATATCGAGGGCTTATAGTCAGCGGCTTTGTCCATTTTTGAGGCATATTTTTAGTGTCACGAGTGTCTAAGCCACATATTGTCATACCAAATCTCTTCTTAATGAAGAGATATGGCCTAGACACCAGAGACACTACAAATATGCCTCACGGGCACCCTTTTGGTGAGGGGAACCCGATTTCACCAAAAATGGACATAGCCACTTCTGGCTCTAAGCCCTCGATATATGGGCATCACTCATCCAAAAGCCGTTCGAGTGCCTTTTCCAGGAGATGTTGCAGCTGGCCGCAGTTCTTGCTAAGAAGGTTAGTTTGTAAAGTTAGGTAGGCCCTCTATGTTTCACCTTCTATTCCGCGAGGCGGGCCACCGAATGGTGGTAAGCGACCCATCTCATGGGACTCTTAACTCGCTCCCGTGAAGAGGCCAAGGAAGAGACCCTCTGCACGAGCGTTTCTTTTAAGCAGAGTAAATTAAAAAGCAGAGAACTGGGACACACCGCACCAACTTGCTTAAAAAAGTCGGCACCGCATACTTTTGGACTGGATTATCCCGTTTTAACGAATGTAAAGATTTAAGTGTTACGTTTTCGGTATTTCTTTGTGAAGACAAACCCTAACCTGAAAAATGATGCAGACCAGTGTTATCATTTGAATTTTATAATTTATTCGATGTCTTATGAATAAAGAATAGTGACAGGGTGACGAGCAGCCATGGCTTGGTATTACAGTGTCATCAAATGTATGTACGATATCTATACTGAATAAATATTTTACAAAGAGTACATCAAAGATACTAGTAGTATAATATTCTAAGCTTGAGAATGTTGACTGCAGAGTTATAGCAATGGCTAAAACTACGTAAACTTGGCGTTATGCAAGGATGGTGAGAGCTGCGGTCGAGACCAACAACTTGACGTAGTAGACGTGACGTGGGTGGTAAATGGTTCAGCATTTTTTTAAGGTCAATACATACGTGAATTCTTTCGTCCTGCCAAGATCGCATCTCCTGCTGTAATGTAGCCACTCAGTGTCCCTGCGGAGACATTGTTCTGGTGCCCGCAAGCGCTCAGTACCCTACGGCCTAGAAGCTGTTGTATGAGTTTAGCTGCGCTGAGTTACTGTACTAGCTACATTTTTCTAAAGTATTAATTCCCGGGAAAAAACTTTAAAGCCAGGTAACTTTGTCCGATTAACGTAAGGTTGAAGTGCAGTGAAGTTCGCAGCTACTTGGCACTAATGCACTGAATGTTGAAGTGTTATCCGAAAATTTTCTAGTGTGGAACATATCAAACTAATTGATTTGATGGCGGTTATCGTTATAACTAAATCTGTTGGTAGACACACACGTGTGTCTACAATGACGCGCTTAAGCATTCAAACAATGAATTGGGAAACATTCTCACTTGATTGTTGTGTTTACCCGCCTTTAGGCTGGTCTTGAACGACGCGTACGTACATTAAGCTACGTCTACACTTGTTCACTTTAACTTGCAACTTGAGCATCAACTTTCTTTTCAACTTTCATTTCAATTATTCATTGACGCATGCCTTAAGTTCCATAGAAAGAGGCATTTAGGTTATGTCCATATCTGGTCGTTAGTTCTCTTCCAAGTCTTGCTGAGTGGCGCACGAAAGAAATGCTATTCTGTCAATATTGCATGTGCTCCTATGAGAAAACTCTTTCTTTGATTGCTATTGATTGCGTAGAAAACCCAGTGCATTTTTATGTTAAAGAAGGTTGTTCCTAAATAATAACATAGCTAATGGATATAGGTATTTCTTTATATAATAAAACGCTTCGCGTATCTTTTTTTCGTGTCCGCTTCGAATGAAATAGGCGAAAAATAAGTCTGGTAGCAGATTTTGTAAATCGATGATCAGGTTGAAGAAGATGGCGACGGCTGATCCTTATCCTTTTATCTGAAGACCCTTCTTGCTTGAAACACTTCTTGAAATTACAATACTATATATGAAGCTTCTGGAGTCCAATTAAACAACTTTTTTCTTTCAGGTCACGACGTATAAATTCGGCAGATGGTCAAGGAAGCGCTCTGGAGGTGGTGACTTTTCACGGGCAGTAGACAATAATTTCTTCTAGCTTATTGTTTTTCTTATTGGACAAAGCAGTTTTCTCTTAATGAGCCAGAATTTCTGCACTTCAAATGAAGCAGATATTTGAGCTGGAAAGGCCCTATCAACGGTATCATTGCGACGGAGCGCTAATATTGTATATAAGCTAATCTAACTGACGTTGCATTCAAGTTTATTGGAGTCTTTTACTCAAGAGTTTACTTTTGCCTGTCGATAAAGAAGACCTAAGGATGAGAGTACAACGGAGGACCAATAAAGAAAATGAAGAAGCAAGTCAGAAAAAGTTCCGAAGATTCCGCCTAAAGGTAGTAGGTAAACATATCGATTATTGCGGGAATTCTTTCACGCACGGGTCTACAAGCAAATAAAGAAAAGTCATTATGCCGCAGCAAAAGATTTAACCTATATACATGCAGCTACCACAGAACTCGGATGGGCACTGAACTGATCAATTCCTGACTACCTCCTATGCTAAGCAACCAGGTTGCTGCAGATTTACACACGTCAAAAGAAGTGCGGGCAGTGTTGGTAACTCACTAGTTGAAACAAAAGCGCACGGTTTCCCACCAGTGGTGGGACTTCATGCCTCTTCCCGTTCCTTTAACAAATAGCTAGAGGCATTAGTCTTGAAAACTACCATTCAATAGCCCATGCATCCTTTCAATTACGAATGCGTACCGCCTTTCAACACCCTGTGCGCTTGTTGAACAGAAAATTGAACAAGTGTAGACATACCTTAAGGGTAATTCTCCCCAAACTTATTGTAAAATAGTCATTTTGGTGATATTTTATAATATCTATCTGATTTAAGGTTATAGAGATTATTGGTAAGTAAGCTACTGATTTTTTATGGTCATATACGCTTTTGTTTGAAAGTTTGTCCAAGCAGTACTATGTCATGCAAATATATACGAGGTATTCGAAATTGATCGTCAAAATTCTTGCCCACATATATTAAATGAATCGAAATCCACAAATCTGACCAAAGTAAACATGTTGTACAACTATTATTTTCTTCGGATATCTATAATTTATTACCTCCGCCAAGGAGGTTATGTTTTCGTGGTGTTTGTCTGTCTGTTTGTTTGGCTGTTTGCCTGTCTGTCACCAAGATAACTCAGTAAGTTATAAACTGATTTGGATGAAATTTACAGGGATTGTTAGGTATGTTAGGAGGAACAGATGATTAACTTTTGGTGAAGATATGTCCATCCGTTTGTTTGTTTGTCTGCCTCTTTTTTCTCAATGTCATAACTCAAAAAGTTATGGATGGATTTTGATGAAATTAACATGAGTTGTTAAGTATATAACAAAGAGTAAATGATAAAGTTTTGGTAATGATTCGTTTGTTGTCACTGTTTTTAATTTCATGCTTGTTAGCACAATAACTCAAAAAACAATGAATCGATCTCTATGAAATTCATAGGGGTTGTTAGTAGTGTTAAAAGACATAAATGATTAAATTTTGGTGCAGATCGGTTTGTTTGTTTGTATGTTTCACTCATGTTTGTCATAACGTTTGTTAGCAGAATAACTCCAAAAGTTATGTTCAAGAAAATTACACGAGCTGTTATTACTATCACACGGCATAAGTGATTAGATTTTGGAGTTTATACAAAGAAAATAATGGTTTCAGAGCCAATTTGAATTTTTTGCTACTGTTGCCTTGCTTGGCGGAGGTATGCGCTCTCAGAGTGCTCTAGCTCAATATGCATTCCATCGGCACCTACAATCAACCTGCTGCAAACACTAGCAGAGCGCATGGCAAGAGGCACGTATGATAGCTTGGGGAATTATTACCCATTCCTTCAGAAGTGATACTTCAAAGTCCACATTTTTCTGAAGGGAAGGTGAGACCTTGCTCTCCATGATGAAGCAAATGCTGCTATCAAGGAGGATTTAGGCCTGGAAAAGAAAAAATATGAAGTAAAAAGATGCATAAATAAAAAGGTGGTCACAATAATTATTGAACACCCTATATATATCCTGGAAATGTGAAGCGCTAGCCTAAATAAAAGCCGTGGCGCTGGTATAATGTATTAGGTTGAAATTTTGTGGCTGCTAACTAATATTAACAGAAATACACTGTACATGGTACTCTCTCTTCTTCTTCTTCTTCTCCTCGTCCTCAGCTTTTCTCGTTTCGAAGTCGCCGCTCTTAGTGAGTTTGCTCCTGTTATCTCTGTTCACTGCATTTCCTCATTCAGCCCAGTGGTTCTTAACCTTTTTGGAGGTGCCGAACCCCTCAAGTTCCATACATGCATTCATCGAACCTTTCGTAGTAGGAGACATAAAATGCGCTTATGTTTTGCTCCAGATTCAAAACATACATATATAATCATATACTGTATTTGTGCGCAAATTGCACCATGCATCATTTGTACACAAAACCGCTGTGTTCAGAGAACAAAACCAGCAAGCAGGGCGTGACGTCATGAATCATACGAGTGGGGGGAAGCAAATCACCGAACCCCTGAAACTGGCTCACCGAACCCCTGGGGCTCGATCGAACCCAGGTTAAGAACCACTGATTTAGTCTGTTCTATTTCATGGCATCTGGTATACAGTCCTGGTATTTAGAGCTTGGTCTTTCTCTTTTTCCAATCCTCACCGCTCCCACGTCCTTCACCTCGGTCGGCTACTGCTTGCCTCCCTTTCTCTTACTGAGATATGACCAATTAATATTACGGTATTTAATCTCTCCTTTTCCTCCTGGAAACCCCAATCTTACAATAACTTTTACTTATTTGAAGAGAGCTACAACAAAACTTATTTTCAGAAGTGTGTCATATTTGCACGCCTTCTACTTTTACACAAATCGTTACCAGAAACCTAAAAAGCACGTGTGTAGGCATTGCGTAAGAGGAACCTAGAGAAGCAAGATCCTGTATCCAAGGTGAGCTCTAAACTTTATCTGTTCCTACTAATCCATAACTGATGCGTCTCCCCCGGTGGTGCTTCACGCGCCTTTCAGCAGTCACCTACTAGTGACTAGGTTCATCCGTCATATAATACTATTTATACGATCGTCAATCCACTATACATAACTACTGAATACTTTATTACCTCCGCCAAGGAGGTTATGTTTTCATCGGGCTTGTCTGTCTTTCTATCTGTCTGTCATCAAGATAACTCAAAAAGTTATTGACAGATTTTGACGAAATATACAGGAATTGTTAGGTATGTTAAGAGGAACAGGTGATTAATTTTTGGTGAAGATCCGTTCATCAGTTTGTTTGTTTGTCTGCCTCATTTTTCTCCACGCTATAACTCAGAAAGTTATGGACGGATTTTTATGAAATTTACATGAGTTGTTAGGTATATTAAATAGAGTTAATGAATAAATTTTTGTAACGATCGGTTTGTTTGTTCGTTCGTTTATCACTGTTTTTAATTTTATGCTTG
>LQNS02278153.1:816664-835384 GCA_001587735.2 Parhyale hawaiensis
GTGACGGGACTTTCAAACAAGCCAGACGGGACAATTTGACTTCACTTAAAATGAGGGAGTCTGGAAATATGGCCCTGCCGAATAGCGAACATGATGTTACTCCATACAGGTGACTGTGATAAAACGCACGACAGCACCGCACGCGAGATGAGAGAGCGTGAGCAGGTCCAGGCAGGTATGCTCGTCGGCTGAAGGGAATGTGCTTTTGGGTGTGTAAGTGGCTCCTGCAACTTTTTTTGCAGGATTGTACATTAATTAATAAGGAATTCTCCTTGCGCATTACGTGTCTGTTTTATAGTTAATGCATTCACTGAGGCATGCATTTGTGGAGGATTTTATTTTTGTGTAATTTATAGGTTATATTACTGCATTTTTTACTGTCTTCGGCTTCGTAATCCTTTTCTGGGAAATTAACGGGACGACTTTTTCGACCGTTTTCAAGACGAGAAATTTTAGCCGCAAACTGCGCCCTGTTTTACCAAGAAAATATTGTTTGGAACTTGCGGTCCGGCAGAGAAACCGAATTATATCAGAAGTGTAGGTAGCTTTGATGACTGAGAGAGACACAGATTCAGATACCAAGAGTAAATGTTCCAAGGCAAGTGATTGAATGGCTTCCAAATATGGGCTGCAGGACGGGAACAGTGCTAGAAATGACTGCCTTACGACTGTCCAAACTACAATAATTTGGCTCTTATTTTTTTTTTGGGGGGGGGGGGGGCATGCAGAAACATTTGCTTAAGCTCCATGTCGAGAAAGTTTTCGGCCAACACAAAAGAATATAATTTCTCGTGTTTGACAGTTTTTGTCACCATAGGAAAGACGGCGAGAATGCTTTACTGATGGGGATGTTTCCTTTGTTAGTTTTTCTTCAAGCCCTAAGGTGAACTGTATGCACCACAGTAGGAGCACGATCCCTAGCCCGGATGGTGAAGTGTGAAGTGGTGTCCCTGCACAGTATTTTTACCCACAACGTTGATGGTCATGTGAACTTGCAATAACGATGGATGGTAATATTGTCGGGTAGTAAGCATTTGCTCCAGTTAGTCCTTATTGGGAAAGTTTCACAGTAACAAACTAAAGTAAAACTTATGAAGGAAGAAATCCTTTCTAAATGGAAATAAGATGCTCCTCTGTGATGACAACGTCTGCTTAATACGCAAGTAAACCGACATTGGTGATACAATTGATGTATCAGGTGTAGCACATTATTAACTTAACAGAAGTCCTCAGGGGTAACTGGCTAGCCCTTTTCCTTCCAGAATATATATATATATATATATATGGGCATCACTCATCCAAAGGCCGTTCGAATGCCTTTTCCAGGAGATATTGCAACTGGCCGCAGTTCTTGCTGAGAAGGTTAGTTTGTAAAGTTAGGTAGGCTCTCTCTTCGTCTCATTTAATTTTTCGCAATAGCTCTTGACCCTGTTTGGGGTGGTTGAACGAATTTGTTCAGCCGTGGCGTATGAAAGCCTGACGTGATACGGCAAAATTGCTAATATTTCTGAATTCACAATGCAAAAGCCATAGAGAAACACTTGGTAAACCCTAAACCCGGAAAGTGATGGAGACCAGTGTTATCATTTGAATTTTGAATTTTATTCGATGTCTCATGAACAAAGAATAGTAACGGGATGAAGAGCAGCCGTGGCTTGGTATTGCAGTGTCATCATATTTATATATACGATATCTATGCTGAATAAATATTTTAGAAGGAGTACATCACAGATATTTTGTAATAAAATGTTCTAAGCTTGCAAATGTTGACTGTAGAGTTATAGCAATGGCTAAAATTACATAAAATTTGCGTTATGCAAAAATGGTGAGAGCTGCGGTCGCGACCAACAACTTGACGTAATAGACGTGACGTGGGTGGTAAATGGTCCAGCATTTTTTTTTTTAGGTCAATACATTCGTGAATTCTTTCGTCCTGCCAAATCGTATCTCATGCTACCAGGTAGCCACACAGTGTCTCTGCGGAGACGTTGCTCTGGTGCCCGCAAGCGCTCAGTACCCTACGGCCTAGAAGATGTTGTACGAGTTTAGCCGCGCTGAGTTACTGTACTAGGTATGTTTTTTCTAAAGTATTAATTCCCGGGAAGAAACTCTAAAGCCAGGTAACTTTGTCATATTAACATATGATTGAAGTGCAGTGAAGTTCGCAGCCATCTGGGCGCTAATGCACCGCATGTTTGAAGAGTTATCCGAAAATTTTCTAGTGTGGCGTATATATATGTCAAGCTAATTGATTTGATGGCGGTTATCGTTATAACTAGATCTTTTGGTACACACACGTGTGTCTACATTGACGCGCTTAAACATTCGAACAAAGAACTAGGAAACACGTTCACTTAATTGTTGTGCTTACCCGCCTTTAGCTGGTCTTGCACGACGCGTACCACATTAAGCTACGTCTACACTTGTTCACTCCTCCTTTCAACTAGAGCTTCAACTTTCTTTTCAATTTTCAATTTGATTACACACGGAAGCATGCCTTAAGTTGCATAGAAAGAGGAATTTAGGTTCAGTCCACATCTGGTCATTAGCTCTCTTTCACTTATCTTGCTGAGTGGTGTACGAAAGAAATGTTGTTCTGTCAATATTGCATGTGCTTCTATGAGAAAACTCTTCCTTTGATTGCTTTTGATTGCATAGAGAAACCAGTGCATTTTTTTATATTAAAGAAAGTTGCTCATAAATAATAACATAGCTAATATATATAGGTAATTCTTTATATAATAAAACGCTTCGTGCATCTTTTTTTTGAGTCAGCTTTGAAGGAAATAGATAGGCAAAAAATAAGCCAGGTAGCAGATTTTTTAAATCGATGACCAGGTTGCAGAAGATGGCGACGGCTAATCCTTCTCCTTTTATCTGAAAACACTTCTTGCTTGAAACCCTTCTTGAAATCGCAACCCAATATATGCAGCTTTTGGAGTCCAATTTCATGACTTTTTTCTTTCAGACATAACGTATAAATTCGGCAAATGGTCAACGAATTGCTCTGGAGGGGGTGACTTTTCACGGGCAGAAGACAATCATTTCTACTAGCTTACTGTTTTTCTTATTTAATGAAGCAGTTTTATCTTCATGGGCCAAAATTTCAGCACTTCAAATGAAGCAGATATTTGAGTTGGAAAGACCGTATCACGGTATCATTGCTATGGAGCGCTATCATTGTATATAAGCAAACCTAACTGGCGTTGCATCCAAATTTATTGGGTGGGGAGGGTTTTACTCAAGATTTTACTTTTGCCTTTCGATAAAGAAGACCTAAGGATGAGAGCACGGCGGAGGATCAATGAAGAACATGAAGAAGCAAGTCAGAGATTCTGCCTATAGGTAGTAGGCAAATCTATCGATTATTACCTTCTCCAAGGAGGTTTATCTGTCTGGCTGTTTGTCTGTCACCAAGATAACTCAAAAAGTTATGAGCAGATTTGGGCGAAATTTACAGGGATTTTTAGGTATGTTAGGGGGAACAGATGATTACTTTTTGGTGAAGATATGTCCATCCGTTCGTTTGTTTGCCTCATTTTCTCAATGCCATAACTCAAAAAGTTATGAACGGATTTTCATGAAATCAACATGAGTTGCTAGGTATATAACAATCAGTAAATGATCAAATTTTGGTAATGATCCGTTTGTTCTTTCGATGTTTGCCACTGTTTTTAATTTTATGCTTGTTAGCACAATAACTCAAACAATAATGAATGGATCTTTATGAAATTTATGGAGACTGTTAGTAATGTTAAAAGACATAACTGATTAAATTTTGGTGCAGATCAGTTTGTTTGCTTGTATGTTTGACTCATGTTTGTCATAACGTTTGTTAGCAGTATAATTCAAAAAGTTATGAACGGATCTTCAAGAAAATTGCACCAGCTGTTATTACTATCAAAAGGCACTAATGATTAGAGTTTGGAGTGTATACAAAGAAAAATATGGTTTCGGAGCCAATTTGAATTTTTGCCAACGTTGCCTCGCCTTGGCGGAGGTATGCGCTCTCAGAGTGCTCTAGTTGCGGGAATATTTTCACGCACGAGCTTATAAGTATATTAAGAAAAGTCATTATGCCGCAGCAAAAGATTTAACCATATACATATACATGCAGCCATCACAGAACTCAGATGGACACATTGTTCAATTTCTGACTACCTCCTATGCTAAGAAACCATGTTGCTGCAGGTTTACACACGTCAAAAGAAGAGCGAGCAGTGGTTGGTAACTCACAAGATGAAACAAAAAGGGCACGGTATCCCACCAGTGGTTGGACTTCATGCCTTTCCCGTTTCTCTCGCGAATAGAGGCATTTGTCTTGAAAACTACCATTCAATAGCGCATGCATCCTTTCAATTACGCATGCGTACCGCCTTTCAACACCCTGTGCCCTAGTTGAACAGACAGTTAAACAAGTGTAGACATACCTTAAGGGTAACTCTCACAAAACTTACTGTAAAATATTAATTTTGGTGATATTTAATAATATTTATCTGATTTAAGGTTGTAGAATTTATTGGTGTGTAAGCTACAGTTTTTTTGCTACGGTCATACGGCTTTGCTCGAAATTTTCTCCACCCAATATTATATCATGCAAATATATACAAGGTATTCAAAATTTATCGTCAAAATGAATCGAAATTCACAAATCTGACCAAAGTAAACATATTGTTCAACTATTACTTTTTTCGTATATCTATAATATATTCAATATGCATTCCATCGGCATCTATAATCAACCTGGTGCAAAATCTTGCAGAACGCATTGCAAGCGTCACGAATGATAGCTTGGGGAATTATTACCCATTCCTTCAAGAGTGATGCTTCAAAGTCTCCGCATTTTTCTGAAGGGAAGGGGAGACCTTGCTCTCCATTATGAACCAAATGCTGATATCAAGGAGGGTTAAGGCCTGGAAATGAAGAAAATATGAAGTAAAAATATGCACAAATAAAAAGGTTATCACAATAATTATTGAACACCCTACATATATATCCTGAAATTGTTGAATGCTACATTCAACAAAAACCGTGGTGCTGGTATGGTGTTTGGGTTGAAATTTTGTGGCTGCTAACTAATATTAACAGAAATACACTGTACACGGAACTCTCTCTTCTTCTTCTTCTCCTCAGCTTTTGTCGTTTCGAAGTCGCCGCTCTTAGGGAGCTTTCTCCTGTTATCTCTGTTCACTGCGTTTCCTTCATTTAGCCCCCTCAAGTTTCATGCATGCATTCACCGAACCTTTTGTAGTAGGAAAAATAAAATGGGCTTATGTTTTGCCCCAGATTCAAAGCATCCGTACATAATCATATACTGTATTTGTGCGCAAATTGTACATACTCCATTTGCACACAAAATCCTGTGTTCAGAGAACAAAACCCGCAAGCAGAGCTTGACGTCACGAATCATACGAGTGGGGGAACCAAGTCGCCGATCCCCTGAAACTGGCTCACCTTACCCCTGGGGCTCGATCGAACCCAGGCTATGAACCACTGAATTAGTCTGTTCTATTTCATATCATCCGGTATACAGTCCTGGTATTTAGAGCTTGGTCTTTCTCTTTTTCCCAATCCTCTCTGCTCCTATGTCCTTCACCTCGGTCGGCTACTGCTTGCTTCCCTTTCCCTTCCTGAGATATGCCCAAATCATATTAAGGTATTTAATCTCTTCTTTTCCTCCTGGAAACCTCAATCTTACGATAACTTTCACTAATTTGAAGAGAGCTACAACAAAACTTTTTTTCAGAAGTGTGTGATGTTTTCACGCCTTCTACTTTTACAGAAATCGTTACCAGAAACTTGAAAAGCGCGTGTGTAGGTATTACATAAATGGAACCTAGAGAAGCAAGATCCTGTATCCAAGGTGAGTTTTGCGCTTTATCTGTTCCTACGTCATCCAGAATTCAAGCATCTCCCCCGGTGGTGCTTCACTTGCCTTTCGGTAGTCACCTACTAGTGACTAGGTTCATCCGTCACATAATACTATTTATGAGATCATAAATCCACTATACATAACTACTGAAAACTTAATTACCTCCGCCAAAGAAGGTTATGTTTTCATCGGGTTTGTCTGTCTGTCATCAAGATAACTCAAAAAGTTATGGACCGATTTTGACGAAATTTACAGGAATTGCTAGGTATGTTAAGAGGAACAAATGATTAACTTTTGGTGAAGATCCTTCCATCCGTTTGTTTGTTTGTTTGTCTGCCTTATTTTCTTAATGCTATATCTCAAAAAGTTATGGACAGGTTTTTATGAAATTTACATGAATTTTTAGTATATTAAATAGAGTGAGTGAACAAATTTTTGCAACGTTCGGTTTCTTTTTTCGTTCGTTTATCACTGTTTTTAATTTTATGCTTGTTAGCCCAATAACTCGAAAAATAATGAATAGATCTTTATGAAATTCATAGGATTTTTTGTAATCTTTGAAGACATCAGTGATCTAATTTTGGTGCAGATCGGTTAGTTCGTTTGTATGTTTGACTCTTGTTTGTCATAATGCTTGTTATCGGCACAGTTCAAAAAGTTATGAGCGGATCTTCAAAAAAATCACTGAAGCTGTTAACACTATTGAAGGGCACAAATGATTAGATTTTGATGTTGATACAGAGAAAATCTCAGAACCAGTTTTAATTTTTCATAACCGTTGCCTTGCTTGGCAGAGGTATGCGCTCTCAGAGTGCTCTAGTTTTATTTAGTTATTTGTTGTTGCCGTACTTGGAAAGTAATCGAGCAAGGAAGGTTCACATGCTGCTACACAGGCCATTATGAAATGGGAAAATGTATCTTCATGTTTATCTGCGCTTGGTTTTATGAGTGTGGTAGAGCCTGTAACTCAGTGGCTCATAACCTGTTCTCTGGTCTTCCAGAAGTCATTCCAGCATCAGGCCGTATTCAGTTCAATCAGTTACGTTAAGGTCTTCTAATCTGATTAGCTTTAATCCATGTCCATAATCAATGCCGACTGTACTGCCTGATTCAATACCTTAAGCAAGTTAATGGCAGACCGATTACGCTCAAGACAGCAGAACATTTAATTCTGCGAAAAATAACTGATTTCTGAACCTCCTCAAGCGAAATCGTCTTGCTAGCATTAACGCCTGGAACTCGATCTAAAGCGGTGAATTTTGCTCTCAAATTTGAAATTCCTTAATGTTTAAGTTTGGAGTTTTTGATAATTTCCACGAAAGCAGGCGGTCGAAGCCACCTTCAGTCAATCTAAAACTAGAATGCCTCGTGGCGTAAGACCATCACCCGCGGTAGGGGCGAATTCAACGGAAGTCATTTTCGATGGCTAATCTTAGTTTTTCATATAATGCTGTGTCCAACAAGATTACATCGCTACACCCCTACTATACGGTATTACCTCCTTAAGAAATAACATAGGAAACAATAGAACGTCCCGTGCTCCAGACGATCTGCCGCGGTGGAGGCAACTTCGCCCTGGTGGAGAAAAATTCAACGCCGTCATTTTTATGGCCAGCTAGGACTAGTTTTTTTTTGGCATGGGTCACATCTAGGTCAAGCCACCAAACTCCCTACAAAAAATTATGAAGATTGCTCAACTCCTTCTACCTGTTTTTGGGTGGACAGGCAAATATATATCTATGCAAATATACATATATATATATAACCCGATATGAACTATTAGATGGCCAACAATTTTTTTATACGGACCATCAGATGGATGGCGTCTCGTTAGAGGTACCATAAATCTGGTACGTCTATCGTCTCGGGCAGTTTGTCTAGTGTTTTAATGTGTTTTAAAGTATTTTAAGCCCGTATATATCATAGAATATTATCAGAACCAGTCCTTGCTTTACCTAACCTACAAGGTTCTCGGCCTAACCGATGACTTCATTTGTTGGTTAGCTATTCGTTACTTTGCGTCAATCTTTGATTAGCTTTACTTAGCGTCAATCTTTGATTGACCTTACTTAGCGTCGTCATTATAGCGTTTATAGCAAGATTAATGCTATTTGAAAAAGGGATGTACCTCTATAAGGTTAATTCGACATGTGTATATATATATATATATATATATTCTTAAATCTTCAACGAAAACATTATCACCTCTAGTCGTGCACGCGTGATAAAAATTTCAAATTAGATACTTGAGTGTACTGCTACGCAGGGAGACCCTTCACTAATGAGCGGTTTTCATTCAGCCTGTATAAAGAATCCAACGCAATTAATAAGTTAAAATTAGGTTGAAAAAACTGTCTTTTACTGTAAATTTTCATTATTTAATTAAAGAATACTACCTGATCCTTCTGCAGCTATTACTCATTTGAGAATTTTAGAGTATGTGTTAAACCGGTTTCTCACTAGCGACTTTCATCAGGCTATCCCCATAGAGCCAACTTAACTAATCCGCTGACCCTACCACACGCGGCTTCCTCTTGCGCCTAAATGAACTACACAAAAATTGAAGAAACTCTTAGCCGTCGCACAAATTCTACACTGCAAGCAGCAAGTGTCAATGATAAACTTCTACAGTCTATCCTAATTTCAAGGGAGTTTTATTCGGAAGGATTTACGGTATATTTAGCATTCGTACTTAACACAATGTTCAAACACTTCAAGTTATATATATTTATTGTATATATATATATATATTATAGTCACGGTAACGACAACGGAAGTCGCTAGTGTGAATCCAGCTAAAGTGCCTGATATTCCCATCCTATCGAATTCCACATTCCAGGGGAAGTATCACGATACTGTAGCTGAGTGACTATATACCCCATACCAATTAAGTTCACATGCAGAGATGAGTCTGATTCGATTAAGAGAAAATAATGCTGAAGACAGGGACCTTTATTCTGTATAACGCATCCTCGTCAATTAATCATTCCATGTTGCCTGGATTAGAGTTTCCAGTCAACCACTTCAGACATTAAATTTCAGTGGGAGCTTCGGCCCTGCCATGAATGTATTAACCATGCAGAAAACTTCCAGTACTTCAAACTGAACGGAACCTCAACAAAAAGGGCAGGGCAAAATCGCCTAAAAAGAACGGCTCGCCTCCACTCAATAGACCCCCAGAAAAAGGCAGCTTCAATCCCCCCAGGAGACCCCCAAAAAGAGTGCCATTTTCCTCCCTGCGCCGTGAAATAAGACGACTGCCTGACTCGGTAATGTCTTCAGGGGCTCCTTACCAACTGCACGCTACCCCAGTTTAAAATTCATTGCTAGAATTTCAAATTGGAAATGCGCACCTTTCCCTGGAATTGCTCTTTTTTATGCAGTACGATTATTTCCCTATTGTGTGTGTTACAGGGAATTTGTTCGCTTTGGATGTCCTGACCTCGCCTTCCAGAATAACTTAAGGCCACACACGGCTATAGTGCAGATATGGAAAGGACTTTACCTGAACGTTCTTAAGTCCTAAGTTTGAGAGTCTTTGTGTAGAGCAATGACATGGACACCATGCGCCAGTGAAGGCCCAAGTGTTGGTCGCTTGTCGATGTTCTGAAGGAAGATGATAAGCGTATTGTGTGAACATTCGGTAACGTCTTAACGCAATGAGGGTGTTTGAAACACGTTAATGAGCACATCTGAGCACTTTAGGTGTCTAAGGGTAATAATGTGAGTTTAGCGACGCGCAGTGAACATACTTGATTGAATTCATTCGGTTAAGTCTTAACGTAGTATATGTATGCACTTCACGAACTATCACGAGATTAATATGCATGTATGGCGAAGACTGAACGTAAAGCATGCAATTTTGAAGAAGTACAGTATAATGAGCGAGTGACATGATCGACGAAGTGTGATACGTATGTTGAGCGAAGCATGTGGACTAAGAAGCGCAATATGAAGATGGAGAGAGCTGTCAGACGATATGATGTTGAAGAAGAGTTCGACATTTGCTATTAAAAATTAGCAATAGTTTTTTTTTGAAAGGTTTTCGCATATGAACGTGGACACAAGACTGTCAGAAATGATGAAGGATAATTTAGTTGGTAGCAGATTGTGTTCTCATATGTTGCTAAGTTTTCTTAGAAATACTGAGTATGTTAAAAATTAAATCAGTGCATGTATTTGAAATATTTCTCTTCACTAGCTTCAGGGAGTCAACAATTTAGTAACGATTCTTAACGTAACTATATTTTCATCTATTATCAAGTCTATAAGCGGTTTACCTGCTGTAACTTGGCTATTGTAAAGGAGCCAGGGTGCGTTTTCTGAAAGAAATGTGACATGTTCATTGACGAATGATCCTCACAAGATGAACTAAACATTATTAAAAAAAAGTTCAGAAACATGCGTAGATTGTAGTAACAAAGCAGTCAGAATGGTAACTGTAGATTCCTTTGTTAACGAACGGGTGAAGACAGGACAAGGGTGTTTGGTTCGGTAGAGTTGACACGTCGCTGCTTTAATTGCTACGTCCTCCCCTTTCTGGAATACAGTACTCCTCCCTAGTCTGGGGTTCTGCTGTTGACTGTCATCTGAGTTTGCTTGGCAGAGTGGTTCGTCGATGGGCTTTCATTCTGGATGGTGTTGTGTCTTGTGCTCTGGCGCATCGTCGCAGCTTTGGTGGGGTCTGGTTTCTCTATAAAATATGCAATTGCCCTAGTCGTCTACTGGCGGCTTTTCTTACGGAGCTATTTGCTCGGGTGAGGTATACTCGACGTACTGGTGCTCTTCATGAGCTTGCCTTGGAACCGGTGCGATGCCGTATAAGCCAGTATCTTCGTTCGTTTTTTCCTTCATATGTAGATGTTTGGAACGGTCTTGATGGCTCTGCTTTTGGTGGTGCGGGTATTGGCAGCTTTCAGCGGTCTGTAAATAGAGTTGTTCTGTGATCTCTAATCTTCATTTCCTTTTTTCTTTTGCTAGGCTGGTTGCGTGGGGGCTTGTTAACCTTATGGAGTTTCCTCCGTTCTTATGTCGCCAGTCTAGTGTATCTTAATGATAATAATAATAATGTACTGTAACAACCACGCAACAATGAAGTTTCTCACACTTTACCAAAACGTTTGAAGAGATCCATTGAAGAACAACGCTGGTGTGAACTAGGATAGATACATTTGTCGATTATGAAGTGATCAGATTATAAGCACCATCAGCTGAGGTGAAGCTCATATCTCACGATTATGTCTCAATAAATCGTTGCAACATTTGCTGACTTATCCTTGATGTTAAAAAAAATCATGTTGACATCCAACTAAAATCTAAAGCCTGCACTCGCGATGAAACACTTCTTGTACAATAATAAAACCTACACGCGTTCCTGACTGCCAAGCTTGGGACGGTTTAGATTTTCAGTGCACTGTGCTGGTGTCGATGATTTCAATACCCACCGCAATTATTACCTTCTTATTTCTTTCTATCCGTGCTGAACTACTCAGCTACTCCGTATTGTCTGACATTCAGTATTGTTCTAAAGTTTGCTCTCTAAACTGTTCTAGCATTTTCGTTATTGTAAAAAAAAGAGCTGCCCTTCAAACTTTCAAGTATCGAGAACATTGTGCGACTGCGAAGAATTGGTCTCTTCCCTCTATATTAGCATATGGAATTATGTGAACACCCCTGTAAATCACTTATGGTAATGCTCAGTATTATCGTAGAGGAACTTGGGCAAGCAATTACCTAAGTAGTTATCATATAGTTCACTTTCAGCATTTGCAATGATAGTGTAAACTGTAAAATGATAAGCACGCAGCTCGACCGCGTTAAACAAGTCAATTAGCAGTTAAGGTAGCTACATGTATTAAATAAGATACTGTAGCTGTCACTCATAATGTGCATATTCAAATGAATCATTTTAATTTGGGTCAATGTAACATTTCTGTATATCTTAGCCCCTCGAGGGTCATGCAATGGGTCATAGGGGTTCTGTTGTTAAGTTCACCCATCCTTTCTTACGGTAGATGTGCACTGGGCCGGGTTCAGAGGTACCCTATAGGTTAATTTAGCCTTTGTTAGGCCAACGGAATATCTTTTTTTCGCAGACTCACTTTGCTCCCTTCTTTTTTCATACCTTAATCATACTGCTTACTTATAGTCCTCATTTCTTTCTTGACTTGTAGTCTAGTGTTGGTCATTCTCCGGTTATCGTGTTTAAGAGCAAAGTGACCACAAGCATAGAGAGTGATGGAGTACACCACAGAGCTTGAGGGTCTTAACGGCATGTAAACATACAAATGTTATCTGGCTCTCTAACTGAGGGCTTTCCAGATAGCAACAACAACTGCTGCACTGCAGAGTACCCCAGCAATTGCTCCATACGACGATGTGTCACCGGCAGAAACGTTTATTGTCCAATTTAAAGAATCCGTTTTTCCCTTCAGGTTCCCTAATACAAGCCGAACAAAAGAAGGAGGTGAATTACCATTCAATTCAGTGTTTAGGGCAGCGCAAAAGTTTGTGTTCCGTGCCTCGGCCGCCGCCTAAAGCAAATTAAAGTCTGTATTTGCGTATATCAGGAGAGCGCCTTGCATTACCAGCACGTCCAAAACGTGTTTATTGCAAATGAAAATACAAACAGGTTACGATTGCCATAAATCTTAACAATTTGCAGTTAGCCTTGTATTATGGGACTACTTTTTAATGGCCTCGGAGACAGTAGTGCCGCGCGTTGCTTTCTAGGCAAGTCTCTTTTCAAAATTTATGTCCAAAGTTAATCATGCCAATAGCGCCGCGAGTTCATATGCAGTAAAATGCTGGATGGAATGGCGTTACCATATACTGGGCAGGGCTGCTTATGGAACGGATCGAATGGAACTGCGTGATGCGACCTTTATAAGGTGTAACATTTTGCTGCCTCCGCTCCACCTAACGAGTCTATCTGCTTAAATAACGAGTGCTGGAGGCTCGTTCCCATGCGAAGCTGGTGCACGGCTTTCTGCCTCCTGATTAAAAAGTTCATGGCATTGTTCACCTGCGTGGAGATGCTCTGTGTCTTGATAGCATATAGGCGTCTGTTGCAGCACGTCGACTGGAATAAACTTTGGAATCATGGCCATCGCATACGACACCCGTGGGTAATTATACGATTACCATGCAGTGAACTCTTTTTGTACGTTATGTAATACGTTTTACTGATTCTGTCATTAGGGTGCTGATAGTATCTATTCCTCCCAGATGTTGGGCAGTGCCACTACTACAGATGCTATCTTTGAATCAACGTTAGACATTTCATCCAATTTAAGACCGTGCGATGAAAATTTTCTCTACTGTAGAGTAATTCCTTAAGTTCCCTGACTAATATTGGGCTGAAAACTAAGTCGTTGCCTATTTATAAATAAATCTTGGCGAAAGGTTTAATAAGAAATAGCAACTAACTAATCAGTAGTATATTCCCAGTTCTGTTTATAGCTTTTCTCAACGTTCAACAAGGTTTTCAATACCTTGTTGATAAATCTACCCGGTTTTGACCCCCCCCTCCCCCCCCCAAAAAAAAAAACAGTCAACAAGGCCTTCAATTCTGCATCACTATTAAATAGAGCTCTGTGCATAGCATTTACTGATATACAGGCATAAAGAAATTGCTGCTTGTGATGACCTTGAGTTGATCGGTGACGAACAAGCAAACCGGAGGGATTTTTTATTTTTGTTGCTGTCACGTAAAACATGCGGAACTCATGATCCATACTTCTGAGCCTTTCCCATCGAGTCAAGATGCTTCTGTACAGCAGTGTGGGAGCATTCCATTTTCTCTCCCAGTTCCTTATCGTTTGACGAGGATTTTCGTGTAAAAGATGGTTCAATCTTTCCTCATCGTTCACAACTGGACGAGCAGGACGAGGTGAGCTTGAGGTCAACATTTTTAATTTTTGAACTTGGCATACCAATAATGAGCGGTCCTTTCAGCAATGACAGCCTCTCCATACACAGCGCAAATATCTTGAGCAACTTTTGTGGCTTCAAAACCTTGGTCGAAAGCAAAAAAGGAGATGTCGAAAATGCTCATTTTTCTCCCCTTTACATTTCATTATGGCGGGCTCAAAATAAACAAACGTTAATAAAGCATACTCGAAAACAAGTGAACTGCAAATATTTTCAAAATATAATTTCTGAAAAAATAGATTTCGTTATTGAAAAAAATACCATACCTTTCCAAAGGGTAAAAAACCGGGAAGAACTTTGTCTCCAACCCAACAATACCAAAATTCATTCGCTAACAGTATACACAGCGGACTCTGATTGATAAGACACCTTTTGGTCGGTCAATCTAAGCCGATGTGTTCTATCCTGCCGGGATAGAATGTTTGTCGTTTCCTATGAATAATACACGCCGTAGAAAACTAATCCACGGTGGTATTGAAAGAGAAGAAAGGCTAAATAACTTTGTGAAGATGGATTCACACTCATGTCGTTTTCTCAAAATACTCAGAGCGCAATATCCGAACTAAAATCTTAGCGGTAAAGTCGGATGATTGAGGAATTGTCACTTTTAATATTGTAGTTATAATTTTCAGTTAGTAGTAAATTAGAACTAGGAAGGTCTCCACTGATCTGTTATTTACATTGAAACAGGAAAGCGTACAAGCGCTCTCGTCAGTTGCAAAATGCCTTTAATCCCTGACTGAAGTAAAATACGTTTAACTCTCTTCTTCATGATGAAATAAGGCCACGTATTTGCCTAGATTCAGGGATACTCAAGCAAGAGAATGTTCATTTGTATTTTGATGCCACACAATTTATTCACACTAGCATAAAAATTTAATACAAATTAACATGTTTACGTGAAAGATGAAGTATTTGGCTACCAAAAATCATCCAATCATTAACATAAAAGATAATTGATACACAAATATTATTAATATTTGCAGGTCTATATAAATTTCTTCATATTTTTTTTTCTATTAGATGATTGGCTCAGGGAGTTGAGTGTGCTTCAACTGCTACTTTGGCTTCTTTGTCAAACTACATGAGGTAAGGTTAGTAAGGATTAATTAAGATTAGGTTAAGTTGAAGTAGCTTGAGTTAAGATTGTGTAGGTCAAGATATGTTTGACGAGCCTAGATTTTGTTCTGCTTAGTTTATTGGGTTCCTTTGGATTGGAAGGAGCCGACATCAGAGAGAGTGGGCGCCGGCATTGGCTGAACGCGAAGTGAAGCTGGGTTAGGTTAGGTTAGGTTAGGTTAGGTTATTGCCAGCTGTTGGGTTGGGTTGAAACAATTCGCTATATTCGAGAGTAACGCTAGACGATTGAGATTTTCTCTAAAGTTGGAAATATGCTAAGACATTAGCGAAGTGGCGTAATACATTCATCACAGCGATGCTATTGTTATACAAATGGCAGCTTAAGCAATTTCTGTCATTGCATTGAGCTAAGTAATATACTTTATACATCTTGCCTAAAGCGCAGTTTTCGTCTAAACAGAGTATCTGTGTTAGTAATGAATATGTTTGGGTTTGGTTCTCGTCATATAACACATCGGCAGCGGCGTGCGCTCTTAAACGGCTGGCACCTTATACGAACAATATATTATATCTTAAAAAGTAGAAGTTCTTTTTATTGTAATTATATGTAGTATAAAACACTATTTATACTGGTTTTTGCAACTGCAATGCTACTTGTGAAATTTTTTGGCCATTTATTTAAAAAGACCAGTGATTATGAACGCTGTCATTGATTGTGCCGGTTTCAAATCACCAGCCACTTCTCCTATAAAGAAATAACAAAACCGTTGTTTCTTTATTCCTTACTTACATAACGAGCCTAATGTACCTGGCTGTCAAAAATAGGGGCAAAGAATTGGCGATGAAGCCTTTTTTATTGTTTTTACTAGTGACACTGATCATGAACAAAAAAATCATTGTGCCTTAACACAACAGCATTGATGTTCTGTTTAAGGTTCCTGTATTCATCGTGAACATTTGGAATAGACTGCCTTCGGAAGCTATCGCAGCGTAGACTGTCAACACGTTTGAAAATTGTCTAGACAAACACTGGAAGTAACACCCTCCACAACCGCGAACACATCTTCAGAACTCACCATCTCCTAACGCCTTGCCCTCGAGGCGCTTTGTTGTCTAAGCTAACTAAACACCCGAAAGCCCAACGAATCTGCCATAGCCAATCATACTGTAGTTTCATAATCATCTTCTTGACTCATATTTTCCCTTAGACTACTAATTTTTGTCAAATGCTATAGCTCACTGACGGCCGGAGCGTGAGTCTCTGCCTCTCTCTGGAAATGGGGCTATTGGTCCGTCTACTATAAGCTGTCTAAGTCAATACGCGGGTAAAGTATGAACAAATGCTTCACCATTAGCTAAAGAAGTATCTGGCCTCTAGTGAATAAATGAGTAGATAAAGACACACAGCTCAGCGTTTATTACTTTGATTGATAAAACATACAAGCGCAAACACAAGAAGTACTTATACTGTTGACAGTTGAAATGAAGTGATAAGAATTTCGCCACTGCAGAATAAACTGCCATTTACATCATCTGCGTCAGCTGTGACATGAACTGACAGTAAAGAAAACGTTTGTTTCTTAGTCCAGCTTTGAAAGGCTATTAGAAATAATTACCTCTAGCTTGAAATCACATGGTTAATACAATGTTGCACTCACGGGTCTAGTGAGGAAAGTAAGAAAGAAGTATAACCATCATGTGGAGCTCAATTCGTACTTGTTCTGCATGCGTATGTTTGTCAAGATAAGAACTCTCAGGAGAATAATGAAACAATCGCCGTAATTTAAACTAATCAGTTATTCACTGTGCTCTAACAATTGAACTTGCAACACCTATTTTGTGATATTCTAAAAACTTCAAACGGTAATAGCTCTTGAAATATGCATAATAAACAAATCTTTTCAGCATAAGTATTATCATGATTACGAGTATTTCATAAGGAATTAGAAAAGCATTCCCAGAGTCCGCTGCCGAGCAAAATAGCGCGTACGAAAAATTCATGTTGGTGCTAAATCCAGCATTTTTTATTATTATCACCAAAATTTAATGATCTAGGAACTCTTCGCAATTCATGCAAATTTCACTAAAATCCCTTGATAACGGTTTGAGTCTCGTAAATTGCATGAATTTCCGTCTTTAACATTTTGAGCTACTCTATCTGGGCGACACACAGACAAACAAGCGGACAAGTGGACGAGCGGACGAACGGATGAACCGTCAAGTAGATATAAGCAAGCAAGCAAGCAGGCAAGCAAGCAAGCAGTCAAGCAAGCAAGCAGGCAAGCAAAGCAGACAGGCAGAGACTGACAAACTCCACCAAATACTTAATGTCATTGTCCATGGCACACCCGGTTTTCGTTATACGCGAATTCATAATTATCTGCGAAATTTGTTGAGAGTGGCCGATTGCATGTGACCATTGATTTACTTCATGCGAGGGAATTTGCTGTTGATGTAGCTACAACTACATTAAATTTTTTCTCAATGTATGCTAGCAAGGCTCAGAAAAGGCTTCGAGAACAGTGACTATGTGGCTGATTATTAATCTCGTCTTATTTTTTTCAATAAAATTCTACACATATATGCAGCGTTATCTTTTCTCCTCATTAGATTGATGCCAAGAGATATTGCCGGATCTAAATTTGAATTTCAGTTGATGGCGGCACCTGGGTAGTTGCTAACAATTACCAAACCGTACAATTACTATATCACTACCGTAAGTATATAAATCTCCGATGACAACTTACGATAGCTTGTATTTTACATCAAGGGTATAGGAGGCTACCGATAACGTTGTTACACATCTCTGCTGGTTCTCTTATACATCTTATAATGGCTGGTGCTCTAGTGTGTCGAAGGTGTTGCCAATCTGTGTATCTTGGATGATTACAGGACCAGATTCGTAATAGTAGTTAATTTCTAAACTCATGTCACTGGAAAGGTTTGGAGCGAGTATTACACAAGTTAGTTACCTTACAACATCTTCATGTGACGCATACGTCTCATTAAATTTTTTGGACGCCCTTGAAGTATCAGGAGTACGAAACAACGGTTTTATTTTATTTATGTTTATATCTAGATTGAGAATCTCGGTTCAAGTGGCTAGCATTAGACAATGAGAACTGGGTAAAATTTTACTTTCACTTACACATGTTTTTTTTTTGGGTTTTTATTGCTTTCAGTATATTAATTGGGTCAATTTAAGACAATTTACATGAATAACGTTTCCGTCGCAAATGCTTAGTTTTTGAGATATTAGACTTTGAAGTTCCCGTTGTTTTCCTATGGAAAATCACAAACCTGGCCTTGCCTAACCTAACCTAACTTAACCTAACCTAACCTTGTTTAACCTAATCTTACCTAACCTAACCTTACCTAACCTAACCATAATTTCGCTTGTTTGGGACCGCTCGGTATTTTCTCCCATAGAAAAACAATGGGAACTTCAAAGTCATATATCTTAAAAACTAAGCATTTGCGACGAAAACGTCATTCATGTAAAATGTCTTGAATTGACTCAATTCACATACTGAACACAAAAAAGTCATGAAAATCATGTGTAAGTGAAAGTAAAATAATACCGAGAACTGCCAATACTGTCCACTGAACTGCTGCAGTGATTTCCAGATTGTTGCAACTATTCTGTGAGAAAGCAATTACCCAATCGCTGCTAAAAATTAACAGCACACAATGGAGATTGTTCTCCTGCCTTCCACCGGGAAGCTTTTGATTGCTCGTAACGCAATCAGCATAGTAAAATCTATGCCGTGTCGAACACATGCCGACGCTGCAAATCGTCGATGATGGATGCATGTGGACAAGCATTGTCCGTTCCC
>LQNS02278153.1:882694-892956 GCA_001587735.2 Parhyale hawaiensis
AAACTTCCATTTCTTACCGTGCTGACGATTAAACTTCATTACAAGGCTGAAAATTAGGTTAGCGGAGCCATGATATGGGAAAAAGACCTGGGAATTGAGACTTGCACCGTGTGTGGAGACAGCAGCTCTGTACTCATGTATAGCGGAGCAAAGTTCGTCATTGGGACTGAAGGAATTAAGGACGCTAGCAACAGGGCAGCAATATATTGGAACGTCTGAGCAAGTTTCGGTTGTATCCTTATATGTATAACGGCAGCTGTTCAGTCGTTACGTCTCTCCAGTCAAGTACGGGGTGCTGTATAATATGCATTGTATATGCTCCGTACATTACTATAGTACTCAAGGCTGACGTCTCTGCTTCAAAGTGGTGCTGTATATCCTCGGGATATTACTACTAAACGGTAACATTTTTATTCATATACAGCACTATTCATATACATCACTATTCATATACATATAGTTTCGCACTGCCATCGATTACGTTGATGCTTTTCGAGCCTGGCTTCCACGGTGACGTATCAACAAAGTTCATATTGAAGAGATGTATTGTCGTATAGCTGAAGTTAAGCACTTTTTCGATACTCAATAAAGATTTTGAGAATACTGCTCCATACTAACTCTATCAGCACATCAAACAGGAAGTGAGTTTACTTCTTGTTTCCACTGTTAGTTGACACTACGTAAGGTCGCTGGAGAGCAGTATTTTTTATAAAACTTTATATTTTGCTATAACAACAAGGACGATTCGAGTAGTGCATGAAATCAAATAAATAGGAGAAACTTTGACTAAGTTCACCGAATTTAGATAAGACCGCATCGAATTTCGAGATTTAGGACCTGAAATTTGTTAAAAGCGAGACATAGCCGCGGCACAAGGAGAAGCGACATCCACTATGGTCGCTTAATGAAGGACTGTACACTACCGTGAATAGACGCCATCACAGATCGTCAAGAGCCTGAATGTTTCATTTCTTCCCTCTAATCACCGAAAAAAATGCATTACTTTTGCGCTCTTATTCATTCAAATGTGAAGAAATATCCAAAACTTTGCTTATGAAATTTGCTATGAGCAAAGTGGTTGTTCTATCAGCAAATGTTTTGGTAGTAGGGACGCAGCAAACGTTAGAACATTTTACCCCAAGTTTGGAGAACGAAGAGACCTGCTGTAGTAATGGCAGTACTCACTAATATACGCGAGGTTCAAACTCAAACCACAAACGAATCGTACGGCACCTGAAGCGAAAAAAAAGGAGAACCATCTCTACTATCGCCGTGTAATAGCACAAGACGTTGTGTTTCTTAAAATCCCTATTAGGATATAAAGTTTAATAATATGAAGTCGACGTTATTAAAATTCTTTAACGTTTTGGGATAAATGATCCCATCATCAGAAAAAAACTATAAAGAACCTATAATCCATAAAAAATAGAAAATTTCTTTATTTCTGAATCGGGGAAGGGAGCATGGGTGCTGTCGGGGTTCTGTCAAGGATATGAAGATATATTTTTGAATGGCGTTTTCGACACGTGGCCAAATAGTCCTCGCGAACATTGAAAGTTAAAGGGAATCAAAAAGGTAAGCCAAGAGCTATCTCATACGTGCACACCATACGAATTGTAACCTGAAAGCTTTTTTAGAATAATGTATTTATTACCTGCGCCCTGGAGGTTATGTTTTGCCGAGTTTGCCTCTTTATCTTTCCGTCTGTCTTTCTGTCTCTATGTCTGTCTGTTTCTTCATGTGCCTATCTGTTTGCGAGCAAGACAACTCAAAAAGTCATAGGCGCATCTTTACGAAATTCACAGGGATTGTCAGATATGTTAAGAGGAACAGATGATTAACTTTTAGTGAAGATCCGTTCAACCGTTTGTTTGTTTGTTTATCTGCCACTTTTTCTCGGCAGCATAAGACAAAAAGTTGTGAACCGGTTTTTATGAAATTTGTAGTAGTTGTTGAGGTTCTTACTGGGAACAAATGACTAAATTTTTGTGATGATTTCCTTGTCCGATTGTTTGTCTGTCTCTATGCTCAATTCTGCCAAGGAGGTTATGGTTATTGTCGAGTTTGTCTCGCCGTTTGTCTGTCACCAATATAACTCAAAAATTAATTGAGGGATCTTTATGAAATTTACAGGTATTGTTCGGTATATTAGGGAATACAGATGATTAACTTTTGGTGAAAAACCGTTCATCCGTTCATCAGCTTATATTTATTTTTTTCTTAATGTCATAGCTCAAAAATTTATGGATAAAATTTTGTGAAATTTGCATGAATTAATAGGTGTATCCCGAAGAGTAAATGACCAAACTATTGTGACGGTCTGTTGATTCGTTAATTTGTCTCTGTGCTTGATTGCACGTTTGTTAGCAAAATAACTCAAATAGTTTTGAACGGATCTTCATGAAATTAACGTAAATTGTTAAAAATGTTCAAAGACACAAATGATAATCGGTTCGTTCGTTGTGTCTTTGACTTTCATGTTTATCAGTAGTATGACTTAAAATTTCATGAACGGAGCTGCATGAAATTTGTAAGAATTGTAAGAATTTTAGTTATGATCCGCTTGTTTGTTTGTGTGTTTGACTTATATTTGTCAGACCATAACTCAAGAACTAACGAACGGACCTTCACAAAAATTACAGACCCTTTCATTACTGTCAAAAGGTAAAAAAAAACAGATTTTGGTGCTGCTAAGGAAGATATCACAGTTTCAGAACCTATTTGAAATTTTCCGTAAAGTTGCTTTGCTTGGCGAAGGTATGTGCTCTCAGAGTGTTCTAGTTATTTTTATGTTTTTACACTAACGTACATCAAACAGTTATGAACGGATCTTATTGAAATTTGTAGGAACTGTCAAACAAGTTAAAAGACACAAATCACCAAATTTTGATTGTGATCGGTTTGTCAGTTGGATGTTTATAAAAATGTTTGTCAGAAGTATAGTTAAAATAATTGAAAAAGTTATTAGTGGATCTTCATGAAATTTGCAGCAAATTGTTAGAAATGCTGAAAGGCCCCAATAACCAAATTTTGGTGATGATCGATTTGTCCGTTTGTACGTCTGAGTAATGTTTGTCAACACATTATTCAAAAAGTTACAGTTGGATCTTGAAAAAAAAAATTAAAAAAGCTATTATTACTGCAATGAGACACAAACGGCCAAATTTTGATAGTGACCAAGAAGAAATAGTAATTTCAGGACTAATTTGAATTTGTTGTTAACGTTGTCTTACTTGGCAACAACAACAAACTAATATATTTCTCATATGGAGACTGTGTCCAACAAAGTTTGGACACAGTATCCTGAGGTTTTCATGCTTAGAACTAACATAGGAGTAATACTAAAAAATAACATAAGAGACAATTGGCATTAAGTTTACAGTGATCTACTAGTGCAATGCCTGCATTTAAATAAGGAGATGATATTGACATTATTTTCCGTTAAAAGGAGCGTTGGTTACACAAAGGTGGGGTGAATTTTTTTTTTTTAGAGAGAGTATGAGATGCAGTATTCAGCCTAAAGTGGGCTAGGACCAGTGGTTGCGTGTTAGTAGACGGTACGGTTACAGGGATTAAAGAAAAAAAAAAAAATAGGGGAAAAGTGCGATGAAAAATTTAGAATATATAGACCAGCTAACCATATTCAGGAGTGAATGAGAAACGGAGATGTATTACAAGAAATAGTTACTAATGATAATAATAGAAAAAACTTGGAATTAAATAGAATAGATAAATTATATTGAAGTGAAAGAAACGCTGCACATTTCCAATTAATTCATTGTATAACCATGATTTCCCTATTTGTGAGAGACAAGGATTTATTGCTGTAAAACAGCCTGTGGAGCGTTATAAGAGAAAAGTAAGCAGAGATCACGTTAGAAGATATGAAGTAACTAAGATGTTTGCTATGCTATCATGGTTACCTTAAGAATTTTCGCAATGAAGTAGAGTAAAAATAAATTATTTTCCCATATGGATACGATACTCAAGATATTAGGAGGGCGCAGCACCATTATTATTATTATTATTCAAAACAAGCGAAGAGCCGCGAGAGTAAAAGGCAAGGGCCAAAAAACACAAGGTCCCCACGCCACCATGAGTGTTTAATTCTTAGTCTTAAAGCTAACACCGTAACATGAGTGTTTTTATCTTTATGCGTAAAGCTAACACGGGACAGAATGTGCCAGAAGCCAGATTTTGTTTAACGTCTTCATTCTATGATAAAAATCAGGAAAATGTAATACTAAAACTAGATATACTAAAACAATGTAGAATGCAACAAGATTGGCCAGAGTTTGTTTAACGTTTTAATTCTATCTCTGATGACACAGTTCGATTACTTTACGCCCGCGCAGACGGTCTCTTCCATGGTCCTCTGCGCTTACGGAAGATGGTAGAAACCTCGTGGTATAGGTCGGCCACCTCAGTTAGCGGCCCACCTCCCGAAAAAGAGGGTGGGGGGAGTATTGAGAGCCTATCTAGGGAAAAACAAAAATCTCGTCAGCAGGAACTGCGGCAAGCTGCAACATGTTCAACGGAGAAGGCACTTGGGACCCTCAATCTTTTGGCAGGTAAAGGGCCCCGCCAGCATCTGCCCCTGGAGCGGAGTAAAACAATAATAATAATAAAATAAAAAAATATTATATAAACTAAAGAAGAAAAAAATGTTGAAAACAATTTGAAATATACGTTGCACGTTTGCGTAATATTGTAATGCCTCTTAGGACAAAGATGGAATACAATTACACATCAAAATAAACATAGCAAATCTACGAATGCGCTGCATGCCACACAACATCAAAATAATCATATTTAGTCAGCAAATGCGCTGCATGTTACGCAACAGTGCGTTTGTGAATACATGACAGACTGAATATAATCACACTTCAAAAGATTTATAGTAAGAGGAATACGCTCTCAGAGCGTTCTAGTTTTATGGTCATTCGAAAAAGTACAGCGTTCATCAATGTTACATCATTTCTGAAATTCGTCTTAGAGGAACACTGACAATTTTTGAGGTCATTTTTGTACAGCGATGATTGGTGTCTGATGACGTCGTGTCTGCGCTACGGGAAGTACGTAACCAACCGGAAAGACTGCTAGCTAGCTTTGGTTGCTATTGAAAGACATTCATTATGCACGAATGTCCGTCTTGTCGAACATGAAGTTACTTATAATTCTCTCTCTTTCTCTCCCATTCACTTATATTTTTCTAATTGGGATCTCATCCACATTTTCTAAATCAAAAAATTTTCGGAATTCATAGCACCATCCTATTGTTAAGAGTTACATGTTCCGATGCTCACCTAACACAAGAACTAGACCCATGTGCGACCATTTCCAACTGTCTGAATGTTTCTGTACCGCTCACGGCTGCCGGTTGTAGACTGGGGTTTGGCAAAGGTCGCATTTTTTCAAGTCGGAACCCTCTCAACGAAAGGATGCTTGACCGGCTCGTCAGAAGGATATAAGTTTAAGGCAAAAGGGCCAATATTTTTCACCAAGACCGGGATCTGGAGTCCCTTTTTATCTCTTTATTACCATTAGTCACGTTATATCTCACGACTCCACGTTTCCTTTGCTCATAATCTTTATTTCCCCAGATCGCAAGCCAAATCGGAGGCTTCGATAAAGTTGGGCGAAGGCGCGCAGTTCTGCGCCTTACGGCGCCCGATGGTGGGGCGAAGATGGCCAACTGCGCCTCGCCGCCGCTGATGCGCCTTTCGTCATCAAATACCATCTCCCAGCGATCTCCTCCCAATTTAGCACATTGACTCTAAATTATGATATCTCTGTGTCGTTAATTTCACTCATTTATTATGAATTAAAACATTAAACAAGAGCTGAGCTTAAGAACAGAACGCCGAGGAAGCAAAGGGATTAGCTGTTCTTTTTCCGCATGAGCCATTAAGCAGCGGATGAAATTTTCTGATGGTAACGCAGCCAAATTGCTTCCAATGGTTACTATAGAGGTATGTTTTGGTGCTGGTGTACAGTTCGATCGCAATGTGTCCTCGTTATTTGGCCTGAGAATGAATGCAAGACTGGGCTTTGTAGAGACAGACGAACTATGGTAAACCATTTGCAGGAGGCTGCAAACATTTTTTTAAACAATGTTGATATTCTCTCTATTTTCCTTATAACCAAATGCTGCGTTGTATCGATTTGATGCTGAATAAGCCAAATACATTCAAATGAAATTAATGATTTCGAAAATTTATCATTTCGAGTTAGCAAGCTCAGTCACTTATGTCAGTCTACAGTACACACAATGTTTGCTGGATTCATCATACAACAGTATATTATTATGTGACAGGCCAAAATTACTGAGATTTCAGAAGTAAAAATTGTTAAAAGAGGATAGATGTGTCTGGTATTCGTTGCGTTTTGTCATTTGTGTAAATTTGCTTCATCAAAAAACATTATTGACGGATACAAACGGTGCTGTTCGTGTCTGCCTCATGTGACGATTGTAACTGTGGAGAGGCTCCCCTCAGCTGATCTAGCGCGGTCGCTCAACTCTGTTAGTAATATATCTTTTTATGCCAGCTATAACATTGGCACCATACATACCCCATCACCACCTTGTCTGCTGCTTATTTCTTATAGTGGACTTAACCCAATATTCGACCCTTCTGGTTCACATCCGTCACACAATTAATTAGTTTTTATTCATGAGACGCTTTCGTCTCTTTTAAATTTTGTTGTCCTAGCAGTACAAATTAACATCAATAATAGTGCTGTCACTGTATTAGTTTACTAACCAATTATATTTTTCAACACGCGACAGTGCCATATATTCCCGATATGCTGCTGCTTTGCGGTGAATTTCAAGGATGACAGAAGGAATTTTTTTAAACCTATTACGCACAGAATTATCCATAATAAAGGCCGGTTCATACGATAGTCTATTGAACGTGCTTTTTTATCTAATCATATGAATGCGTTGCAGTGTCTTTTAAACTGGACAAACTTGCAAATCTTTTTCAATTTCAATCCGCCCAGATTTTGTTGTTATTGAACTTTTCTAAAGATAGTTCAGCCAATCACATTGGCAGCTGACATTTTAGAAAATATTTTGGAGGGCAGACATGCCACTGTGTTCACAAGAACAAAAAAGAAGACAAAACATTCCGGACGATTAGCTGATAGAACGCATGAATTGAAAAGACTAACGTATAAACCAGCCCTCAGTTAGGTTTGATATCGTTTGCGTGTGACTTCACGTGCGGTGCACGTGTAATTCCCGATACCGGATCAACTTCACTCGTAATTGTTGTACTGGCGTTACTGGCATCGGTTGCTTAGGTTTTCGAATAATTAATTACTGTCCTAGGTCATCATTTTCGGTATTATGATGCCACGTGTAACTCATGTATCCACTCTTCATGACGGTACTTTTTATACTCTTTGGAACTCCAACCTTCTTGCCTCCCCACACGTACCCGCCCTCTCTCGCCCAGTCACTCAAGATTCCGTCGGCGCATCAACTCGTTCATACTTGCTTATAATTCTGCCTTCCTCACTGTAGCGCCAATCTAATGTTGAAACTCAATTTGCGCTCCACTTCTAGCGCTTCAGTCCGACCGCTGCCTTCTCCACCAAGTCTTGGAGAGCTGCCTGGCACGTCTGTATTGGGCGGGAGATGGGCTACAGAAGTAGTAGGTTGTAGGGCCTAATGCAGCAAATGTAGCATTCAAGGGCTAACTAAAATATTATTGCTAAAATGGCTGGATAACCATTTAACTTTTAGGACGATTTTTACGTATCTGATTATGTTCGAAGACTGTCTTCGTAGTAAAGGCGGGGTTATAAAGGTAAAATAATTTTGCTGAAACGTCAATGTAGGCTTTCTTTAAAATCTTGCTAATCATCGTTGTGAGTTGGTTCAGAAAATGACATGAAAAGTAGTCAGACAAGTAGACAGCCTGCAGATTAATACGGCTTGAAGTTTGTTCTTACGAGCAAATACTAAACAGTGCACTAAATGATAACGCTCTGATGGCATTAGTGGAGCTAATACAAGTATAGGGGCACACTATATCTCTGTCCTGAAAATAAGCTATGTTTAGTAAGTGTTAAAGCCTTTTACTGATTTTAATAACGCTGATCGTGCGCGTTCATCAGTGCAAGTTACTGGCTGTACAGTAAATCAAACTTTCAATAAGCCAAAGAAACATAATTTAAATCCTCATTGTTTTACAAGGCTTACTACATGAAATGGCGTCATTCAAATAACCAATTTCCGACTTGTTAGCGTGGCTCATCTATGTAAGCTAGAAGCATAATGCTGATCAATGTGCACTGTGCATATTACACTTATTGGGGTGCTGGTATGAACAATAAGTTAGTCGTGTGGCTGTATTATGTCATACATGTGCTAAAATGCGAGAGCTGTTTCAACATAGAGTTAAAAATTTTACTCAGCTGAAATTGTGAGTTTTTTTTATTTTCAAGAAACGTCGGCCGCGTCTCCAGTTGTCAGTGTACAAATTTTGGTGATTTTACTGATATTTTGAAGGTAGTTCTTTCATTAGCTAGCTTCACTTACACTAATAATATTCCATAACTAGTGTACTCGGCCGTCAAAAATGATGTTGAAGAATTGTGATATTTCTCCGTAGCTACACTTTTTTTAACTAGAGCACTCTGAGAGCGCATACCTCCGCCAAAGCGAGGCAACTGTATCAAAAAATTCAAATTGGCTCTGAAACCATGATTTTCTTTGTATCAACTCCAAAATCTGATCATTCGTGCATTTTGATAGTAATAACAGCTTGCGCAATTTTCTTGAAGGTCCGTTCATAACTTTTTGAGCTATACTGCTAACAAACGTTATTACAAACATGAATCAAACATGCAAACGAACGAACCGATCTGCACCAAAATTTAATCATTCATTTCTTTTAATATTAATAACAACTCCTATTAATTTCATGAAGATCCATTCACTGTTTTTTTTAATTATTGTGCTAACAAGCATGAAATCAAAAACAGTGACAAACGAACGAACGAACGCACGAACGGATCATTACCAAAATTTGGTCATTTACTTTTCATTATATACCTAACAATTCACGTAGATTTCATAAAAATCCGTTCATGACTTTTTGCGTTATGGTATTAAAAAAAATGAGGCAGACAAACGAACAAACAAACAAACATACGGATTGACGGATCTTCACCAAAAGTTAATCATCTGTTTCTCCTAACATACATAACGATCCCTGTAGACCTTAACAAAATCTGTCCATAACTTTTTGAGTTATCTTGGTGACAGACACACCCGACGAAAACATAACCTCCTTGGCGGAGGTAATTAATGCGACTAACAACTTGGAGGAACATAAGAGATGAACGTTCTCTTCTTCACACCTGCTGAGCAGTGAAACCTTTCTTTTCTTTTTCTGCTATAGCAAAGGGTAATTGATTTTTGCAGGCAGTCAATCATCACTCACAATATTAATTTCGATTAGGGATCATGGATACGCTGGGACATCATGTACGGTACGTTGAAATTTTTTCTTTCAGTGAATGCTGTTACGTCGACGCAGAAAATTAACTGTCAAGAATAACTGAATCACCGAAATTATCTGTGGGAAGAAGCAATGAATCATTACGCATGAGAGTTCCAATGCAATGATTAGATATCTTCAGTGCTTCGATTTCAAAGTTGGCCACGCAAGAAGTGCAGTCAAAGTTAAAATTGAAGTAAACCTTTTGCCATCATCCGTAAACTGGCCTAGTTTTCGTACATTTGCTATGTTCAAGCGTGCAGAAAATGGACAGAGAAACAAATGAATACCCAAATAAACAAACAAATAAATACACATTGGCTTGTACTATGTTGTAGTTATGGAGAGAAAAATTTACATGAGCCAAATTTTACTCGGTAGCGGATTGAAATACAATAGTTAAAATTTATTTTTCGTCATGCTGAAAAGAATTGCTGGTTTTATGCTTATTTCTACGCAAATTTACCAATATCTAAGGGCAGTCACTACTGCCGCAACCTGACAAACTACAGCCGGATTTACGTGCTGCCAAAGAGAAGCACTGGGGAGCTAGCGCTCCCTCGCACGCTCCTTCCAGCGCCCGGCTCTCGCCTGCGAATTCCTATCACGTCTTCCTTTAATTAATTCATTCAATACTTCAGGAATTTCAAACTTCTCCCGAAAAAATTGGGCAGTCTTTCGAAACAAAAATGTCAAACCGAAGAGGGTGTAAAATTTCAATAAAGAAACCGAGGGTAAGCCAGAAAA
>LQNS02278153.1:897448-908099 GCA_001587735.2 Parhyale hawaiensis
GAGTGAAAAATTCACTCAATAACCTATACGTTTGCCTAATGCCTCAAGGCCGGTGCGAAATCTCCTCTTCTCTTATTTGATTCTTGATTTTCTTCTTTTCTTCGTTGATCCTTTGTCGTGCTGTCATCCTTAGGTCTTCTATATAGACAGGCAGAAGTAACATCTTGAGTAAAACACTCCAACAAACTTAAACAAAATAGCAGCTTATATGCAATGTGTCCGCTCCGTAGCAAAGATACCGTTGATACCATCTTTCCACCTCAAATATCTGTTTCATTTGATGTGCTCAAATTTTGACCTATGAAAAGAAAACTGCTTCGTCAGAGAAAAACAGTAAGCTTGAAGAAATAATTGTCTACTGCCCGTGAAAACTTATGTTTCGTCAGTTTCGTTGACAATTGCATCAAAGTGGGAAGTATAGCTCATGCAACGAAATCATCTGTGGGAAGAAACTACGAATCAGGAAGCATGAGAGTGCCAACGGAAGCTTCAGATATCTTCAGTGCTACGATTTCAACTTCGGCAATCCAAGAAGTGCATTCAGACAAAAGGTCGCCCTATACTTTGCCGTAGATTCGTTGTATGGAGAAGCTAATACTCGTACAAATCAGACTAAACCTGCGATGTCTTCATTGTTGGAATTTCAACTGACCCTGCTTAAGGTACGTTTGCCATCTTCTGCAACCCGGCCTATTTTCCGCCTATCACTTTCAATAGAGCTTGAGAGGACAACCAGAGCCTCCAACCTGGGCTAAATTCCGCCTATCTATTTCGTTAAGAGCGTGACACCGAACATATAAATATATATATTTATAAATAAACACACGACGGTCATTCTTAGTATTAGATAGTATTAGATACTGCATGTTGGAGAGCTATAGCAACACCTCAAGAAGCCTACCATGGCTTCCAATAACTGGATCCTCCCGTAAAAATTTAATATTTGTTTTGTGTGCTGTGTTTTCACCGTCTACAATGCAGATGTGCCAACCTTTGAAGCCCTTGTACAGGAGGGCTCGGTGCTCCTGTATTGGATTTGGAGTCGACGCAGCGGACAATGCTTCAAATTTCAAAAACGTTTGCTTGTTTGAAAATTCTATATGAAGCTTTGGAAAATTCGGTATCACAGCTACATCTTACTATGTTTACCAGCCTAAATTTCTGCAAAATCTATCGTTTTGACTTTCGACGACCATCTTCGATCCTCCCACCTGATGAGCTGAGGACAGCGAAACGTACGTCGTGGGTTACCAAATTTCTACTTATTGCTTCTTATCGTATTCTTCAGTATTTGATGTAATGCCATCTCAAGAAAATACTACTACCAATAATAATTATCTTGGAAACTGTATAGTAATGACGGGTGACATGCAACAAAAGATACGGTTGCGGTGGTTTTTAGTTGATAAACTTTATAGTTTGCTGAAACAAAGCAATTGATCTATACATGCAGTTAATAATTTCATCGAAGCTTCATCAATCTTTCAACTGATTACCTCCGCCAAGGAGGTTATGTTTTCGTCGTGTTTGTCTATCTTTTTGTCTCTCTGTCTGTCACCAAGATAACTCAAAAAGTTATGAACAGATTTGGACGATATTTACAGGGATTGTTAGGTATGTTAGGAGAAACAGATGAGTAACTTTTTGTGAAGATATGTCTATCCGTTTGTTTGTTTATCTGTCTGCCTCATTTTTCTCAATGCTATAACTCAAAATGTTATGGATGGATTTTTTAAAATTAACATGAGTTGTTAGGTATATAACAAAGAGTAAATGACCCGATTTTGGTGATTATCTGTTTGTTCCTTCGTTCGTTTGTTACTGTTTTTAATTTTATACTTGTTAGCACAATAACTCAAAAAATAATGAATGGATCTTTATAAAATTTATAGGGACTGTTAGTAATATTAAAAGACATGAAAAATCAAATTTTAGTGCAGATCGGTTTGTTCGTTTGTATGTTTGACACATATTTCTCATAGCGTTTGTTAGCAGTATAAACTCAAAAAGTTATTAACGGATTTTCANTAAAAAAATAATGAATGGATCTTTATGAAATTTATAGGGACTGTTAGTAATATTAAAAGACATGAAAAATCAAATTTTAGTGCAGATCGGTTTGTTCGTTTGTATGTTTGACACATATTTCTCATAGCGTTTGTTAGCAGTATAACTCAAAAAGTTATAAACGGATTTTCAAGAAAATTTCGCAAGCTTTTATTACTATCAAAAGGCACAAATGATCAGATTTTGGCGTTTATACAAAGAAAATTATGGTTTCAGAGCCAATTTGAATTTCCTGCTACCGTTGCCTCGCTTGGCGGAGGCATGCGCTCTCAGAGTGCTCCAGTTAATTATATGAAATTGAACTTTGCGTCACACCTAGAAGAATAATAATTCATGTTTCTTACGTTTAAATTAATACAGCATACCGAACTAAGCATAATTATAGTGAATCATCATTTCAGCTTCAGTTCGCTGTGAGCACATGCGTGTAAGAGTTTTGCATTATAACTTCATCAGGGAAGGTATCATATCCTCAAAAAAAGCCCTGTTCCAGTTGCCATCTTTTTAACATGAAGAGCCATAATTTGTTCTCATCAGAGTATCGTCTCAAAGTCACTGTTATTCCATCTTCTTTCGCGAAATGAAAATAAATATGACTCTTAGGAATGTCTTCCGCATGTATGATTAATGTTTTTTACACACATTCATTCAACTCATTGCTTCCCAAATTTCATGGGACAAATGCAAGCTAAGAATCTTTGCTGCTCTGTTATTATCAACGGGAGGTCAGTAAAAAAAACTTTAAGTGCAGAAGGGAGACCCACGAGTTTATGAATTTATTGTAAAACTGTGCACTGTCCCAGTTATCTACGTTTTGGTACTTCCGATGTATCTTCTTATATTGTAAACTCCTTTGTTTTTCTCTCAAAAAGTGAGAAATCAGCGTCAGTGTTTCTAGCCTATGTTGTAGAGTTGGCTTAATTCTGGCATCTATTTTTTATCAGTGAAAAATATACAGAAGACGATTTATGCATTAGTATTTTAGATTGATTTTTTTCAATAGTATTGAGCTCTTGTTGTTGTAAACATTCAAAAAGTATCACGTTCACATATAAGTTCGTTGAATAGTAATTCTCAGAACCATACTGTAGTAACAATGTATCAAATAATAAAAGGTTTGTGAACTTTATACAGTACATTTCTATAGTAACCTCTACCAATAATATAGACACAGACTGCAGTACCGGTGGCTACACCAAATATGAATCTCTAATCCGTATACATATGATCATATAAAAATTATATAAGGGTCGGTACGTAGAGATCTCCTGAGTCTACCGCACCATCACTGAATATCATAACATGACATAAAAACGATGAAACTCCAACTCTAATCCATCTATTATCCAATGCGCAAATAAATAAAAACATATCAGTAGTTCATTGGTAACAAGTTATAAGTTGCAGGCACTGGATCCATTATTGCGCTGTACAGTAATGGCAGAGAAGTCAAATCTGTTCATGATGAAAAGATTTGATTAGATTAGAAAAGTAAATGGAAGTATCAGTACACAGTTCGTTGGTACAACACCAACTATTTCGACTCTATTAATGGAAGGCACAGCAACGCTGAAACTCTAAACTAAATCGCCAACAATCAAGCGTTAACAGGGGCATTTGTATCTAATTCGCTTGTGCAGCACTAGCTATCAACCCCATTACCAGAAGGTACAGCAACGCTGGAGCTCTTAACCACAATGCACACCTACCAAGTTTTAATAGAAGCATCGGTACCTAATTCCCTGGAACCTACACACTAGTTCCAGACCCCGGCTCCATTACCACAAGGTACAGCAACGATGAAGCCCTGAGCTCTAATCCATGCTCGGTCACCGCAGGATATTCAATATCACTCACGAGAGTTGCTCTTGGCTTTTTAATCCATCCTCTCAAGGGAAGCTCATAATTTCATGCAATTTTTGACGATTTTTCAGAATTTTGAGATGGAGGGGCGCCGTGCTTTTTTCCATTGATATTCCTCGAACTTAATTTGTCGGACGTGTTGCATATTAATTGTGTAACCAAGACAAGGATGGCCCTTCACATTGATGAAAAATGAATAGAGCACGTCAGAGGGACGGAAAGTGTGCCGAAAAATGTGACGGCGATGGAGAGTTTTTGTGGAATGCTTGATGAATGACAGAAGATCGTTGGGAGGCCCGTAGAGGTGACGCTCAACATTGAGGGATGATACCGTGGTGCTGAAGTATCCCCTTAAATTTATTTACTTCTTAAGATTAACAGCGGCGACCGCTAGTAAGTTCACTTGCTGGTTTGTTGATGCCCAGAAATAACTTTGAAGACAAGGCAAGCAAGATTTCTACATTATTATTTCTTTTTGAAGGATTACAGCGGTTTAGTTGAATTTTACGGAATATTTGGCCGAGCTTTCGACATTCTACACGAAAGTTCTTTTTGAGGCAAAACTTGAAGACTCGTGAGTTGTGATGTAACTATATGTATATGGCAGACACTATGCTTACTTACGGAAGCATAGTTTGTCTAAAATTGGTTAGTTGAAGTTCAGGCGTAGAAGTTAATATCAATGGTTTAAGGATAGGCTTGTAAAGTTTTAGAATATGTGTTGTTATTATTTGCATTTTTACCATTGCATACAGTTAATAGTCTACGTCAAGAAAGGGGCAAGCCTATGCAATCATTACGAAAACATGATCTCACTAGGTTTCTGTGCACCCGAATTAAATAAGCCTGCTTATTTTTCATCTATGTTATACTTCTACTTGTCCTTCCGTTAGTTTGTTACTTAGTTAGCCCAGTTAGTTACTTAGCTAGTGCGACTGTGACGCTGTCACAGTATTAGATAGGGGATAGAGGTATCTTGGTAGGACCTGGGAAGAAATCAATAGGAGGAGTCAAATTCAAATGTAAGCTGCTATGCTGCTACTACTCGCCGGTCTTTGAAAGGTTCAATGGCTGACTTGGGGAATATTTTTTTTACCTTCGTATGCATGATACGGGTGCGACGGCATCATAATTGCGCAACAATTGTTCTGTTCTGTAGAACTGCCACAGGTTCGTCCAGCATTATATAGGGAAAATTAGGATGATATAAGCGTCTGAGATATCATTGAAGAGCAGTGTTTTTTTTTGTTTTTGTTGTGTGGAATTACTACACTTTCCAGTTATTGTCTGACCATTTTATCAAGGCAGTTCAGTCGTGGTCAAATTCCTCTCTAGCGTTGCCAATTCTATGGGTATTTCTGAGATTATGCATATAATTAGCCCCGCCCACTACCTGTATATAGAGAAATTTCAGCAATACCAACAGAATTGGCACTGCTACAGAGGAATTTGACCACAACTGAACTGCTTTGATAAAAGGGTCAGACTATAGTAGCTATAATTTACTGTCCCCGCCCCGAATAAATCAAAGTTGGCAGAGGTTTTTCACTAAGTTTGAGAATACCGTTAACTGTAGTTATTATTAAATTTGTAAGGTTTACTTTCAGCAGCTTTAAAAAAAAAAAAAAAATTAGCCTCTTATAGCGCATTGTCATCTATCTTCAGAGATGGATGCTGGGATAAAAGTGTCCGAGACCGACTGCTGTTCATAGCATTAGTCGTGCTCGCATTTAGCATCATACTGCAGGCTGAGAATCATGCACTAATGCTCGACAAGTTCCTATTTAGAGATGGGTGACCGCATCACGCGTGTCGAGGGTTCGAATTAATTCTATCAAAGTAGGATCGTCGCCATTGTTGATCATCGTGTTTTCCGGCGATAAAGCCATGTTACTAACATGCAGAACAAACAGCAAGGGGCCAAGTACGCTGCCTTGAGGAGTGACTGGAATCAACGTGTCGGAGGCTCTCAAATTTAGCCATTCATTCCTATGCAATTTTTTTGCACTAATCCCATTACACGGTTATTTCGGCATACGCACGGATAGGTGACATTGTAATGCGCGATGTACACTTTCCTTTCAAAAGAAATTAAACCATTAGGTAAGTACCATACATAGCACAATATGCTGGGAAGGGCTGCCAAGCAAAATGCACTAAAAAAACAAAAAATTCACAGGTCGACCGAAAGCGTACTGAACGATTTGGTACCAACTGTCTGTCTCCAAACACTTAATATAGCGAGTATAATTTGAAACCGGTGCAACCGATATCGAGCGACATCACCTGTCGCATTATACTATGCAGAGATGGGTAGCAGATTCTGAAAAATACTGACCTTGAAAACTTGACAACAATATTCCATGCCATTCAGAAGGGGAAAAACCTTTGGCTACGGGTAGCATGTTCGACATTCCTCAGAAAAGTTCATGTCATGCATCTGGTGTCAATGTTTTTCAAATCGCCTCACGGCCAGAGGCATTTGTGTTGTGCACTTCAGCCAGCGGCGTCACGTGCGTTCACCGACTTCGTTTATTGAAGCCGGTCACGCGTCGCAGAACTTCCTTCGTCTCCGAGGCAAAAATTGGCATTCATAAGCAAAGTGTCCCGATGAAAAGCATGTTGCACAAAAATGCCGCCAAAATTCCAATCAAGTTTCTTGGTGTGCGGCTATTGCGCGTCTTGACGGAATAGCTGATGAGTGGCAGGCAGCCGTGGTGGTGAACTTGAGGCTGGAGACGTGTGGCGGTCGGAAGTGTCGAGTGGGTGAGGCAGCGACCCGTGCGTGTAGGAGTTTCTGCTGCTCCTGCGTGCAAGAGTTTCTGCTGCTATGTACAAAAGTTTCTGCTGCTATGTACAAAAGTTTCTGCTGCTATGGGCAACAGTTTTTGCTGCTATGTGCAAGAGTTTCTGCTGCTACGTATAAGATTTTTTGCTCCATCTGGGTACAAGAGTTTCTGTTGCTGCGTGGAAGAGCTTCTGTCCCTCCCGCATTCAAAAGCCTCTGCTCTACTTGCATGCTGAAAGGTCTGCAGCATAAGCTTGTCAGAGGTCCGATGTCTAATTTTGCGATGGTGTTTGTACCATTTATGAAGTAGGCTCAGCTGTCCGAAGAATTACAGAAATGTCCTTGAAATTGTAAGCTGAAATTTTGATAGCAACTATTAAACTAATTTTGATGAGCATTTCCATGCCAAATGTTCAACGTAATTGTTTTTCGTAAGGTAAGCATTGTTTGAAATATTTCTAAAGTACGGTACGGTCATCCTCATAAGGTTGATAAAAAACAATTTTGATGTCTTGCCCAATAACTTTTTCTAAAGCCTTTGTTCTCAACTTGGACATGCATGCGCATGCCCGAGCTATTGGTTGGACAGCATTAGTCCAATGATGAGAATATTCCAATTATTTCGTGATGTTTGGTAGTGCGCTAAACCAAGTTCCCGCGACTAAAATTAATGACTTAAAAGTCTATCGATTACTGCGAACGGCCAATACTTGAAAAAATTTCCTGCTGGTTTTTGGAATAAAAGCAGCAATAATTTGAGAACTAGGGTACAGGCTGCTAAAAGTTTGTAACGGAATGTGCCTCGCTACTAGTTTTTTATCTTACATATACATAACTAATTTTTTTATGGAGAATGCATCACACTTGTGCCGATTTTATCATTGCTAACTAGAGCACTTTGGGAGAGCATACCTCCGATAGCCTAGATAAGGTTAGCAAAATGTTTAAATTGACACTGAAACTATGATTTCCTTTTTATCAACAACAGAATTTGTTCATCTCTGTTTTTAACAGAGTAATATTCTTGAAGATCCGTTCATAACTTTTCAGGTCTATGTGCTGACAAACATGATTCAAATACGAACAGACCTACCGATAATCACCAAAATTTGATAATTAATGTCTCTTTACATTTCTAACAATTCATATGTATAAATTTTATAAAGATCCGTTCATAAGTTTTCGTGTCCTTTTACTAACAAACACAGAATTAAACACAGAGACAAACAAACAGATCCTCGGAAAAATTTGGTCACTAAATACCTAACAACTCGTGTTAATTTCATAAAATGTTTCCGCAACTTTTTGAGATATTTTACTAAAAAAACAAGGCAGCCGAACAAACAAGCGAAGAAAAACAAACAAACGGTTCAACGGATCTTCACAAAAAGTTAATCATCAGGTACTCATAACATTTCTGACAATCTCTGTAAATTTTGTAAAGATCTGTAACTTTTTGAGTTACGTATCTTGATAACAGACAAACAAGAAGACAGGCAGACCCGACGGAAACATAACCTTCTTGACAGAGGTAAATACAAAAAAAAGGTAAAGGTCTTCGGCAATGCAACAGTGCCGTTTCCACCACTTCGGCTTAAAGTACTGTAGTATCTTGGGTAAAGATTGGTAGACAGATCGGGCCCAGAACACGAGTAACGAGCAGTTCTTTGCTAAAGTCTCGTTTGTATCGGTAGTACCATCTCCAGATTTCAAGTAAAGAGCTCTTAGACGAAGAAAGAAGACTACAGCAACGATGAACGTGAAGAGCATCTCAATATGCCAATAAACGATTAGGTATTTGGTGCAGCGACTAGAAACATTTGAGATTGAGCAGCTTGGGCGAGCAGTTTTCAGACACAAGAGTAAGGCAATAATTTCATATAATGAAATCGGTTTGCGTTTAATTAAGTTTAATTCGAAAGCAGGAGTATTTCTTAGAGTTTTCCAATAACTTGCTTCAGAGCGCACATTGTATTATCTCATTAAAATAAAATTTTCAGTATTTCAGTGAAATTAATGAGCAAATTAATGCGTTATGTCATTGAAACCAATTTATTTTCTCCAATTCACTGTTAAACGAACACACACTTATCATGTCGACTCGATATACTTTTTACTTACTCCCTTTACTCACTCACCAACAACACAGCTCAAATTTTCATTAATAAAAGCTAACGTAAAAAGCATACTGAGTTAAAACGAGATAAAGGAGAGTAATAAATAATGCAGGGCTTCATTGACGGCGTGATATTCAAGGGACTAACTTCTATTGCACAAAATATAGCTGCACATTGAACTATTTTATCCGCATACCTGCTTCACTAACTACACCACCGCCAAGGGATTGTGTTTTTGTTAAAGTTTCTGGACGGATCGAATTTTTCGTTTCGGTATGGTATGAGAAGCGGATAATTAGGTTCTGGCGATAATTCGTTCAGACGTGTGTTTGTTCATTTATCTGTTTTTTTTTTTTTTTTTGGCCATAAAACTCAAAAGATTTCTAACCGATCTTGTATGAACTGTGCAGAAACTGTCAGGAATGTTACAAAGAAAAACTTTGGTGATGATATGCAGAAGCGTTTGTCCGTTTCTCTCTCTTTTTTCTTTTGTTTGTCAGCAACATAGCTCCAACAGGTATGGAAGTATCTCGTGAATTCGGCAAGAATTTGTACAGGCTCACGTTGGGGTCTTGCTAGGTAACCTCCAAACCGGCCCGTATTCGGCATAGATACACTGGTTCGCGTTGCCGCTGCTCGGCAAGCCTCACCAACATAGTTGTCTATAGTATCGTACAAGTGTTCCCAGTTAGAATTGCTTGCAGACACTCTCTATAATAGCTGCAGGTATGTCTGTAGTGACCTCCTATCACTTGTATCGGGGATACTGCTGGATTCCCACTATCTTCGCGAACAACCGTAGGATCGCCAGGCGCTGGCAGTGAGACACAGAGGAACTCGTATTCCATATATTCTTAGTATATAGCACAGGTTATCACTGACATTACGTTCAGGTAGTCTATAGCACTATACAATGCCTTTATTGTTGCACTATGCTAATGTCTCTTGCACAAGCACTCTCTATATATTAGACCTTTAGTGTAGACAGGTCCTCTAGCGGGATTGAGTGTCACACCCGCGCTGCACCGACCGGATGGTCGTCGGCATTACAATAATCAGGCTGCTGTATGTTCCAGCCAGTATTTATAGCTGTTAAGGGCGTATCACATCTTCTGTGCATTGGCGCCGTCACAAATTGTTAGATATGCTTAGTGAGAAGAAAAGTAATTTCAATGATGATCTATAGGTCCAGTTGTGAGTTTGTCCCCCTATTTGTCTCTTTGTTTGTCAGAACATGTGGACGGACCTTCATAAAAGTTTCCAGAGCCGCTAGGAATGTCAAAAGGGCCACATGATCAGGTTTTGGTGATGATCCAGTAGAATTCTTGGATTCAGCACTTATTCGAATTTTTGCTAACAATGCCCTGCTAGGAGGAAATCTGCGCTCTCCGAGCCCTTCTCTAATTTGTTTTGCTTAGTTCCTGGCTGCGAGGTTTCGATATTCACTTAAAAGATTTATTTTATGATACATAGTATGAAGAAAACAGTCGACAATCACAGAGGAACTATGTCTGAAGCGAATCATACCATCGAAACTATGATGGAGCACCCGTCGTCCACAAATTGATCTGGAAATGCATCGCTTACGCATTAATCAATACTACTCAAGAGGTTTGCATATAACTCTCGCACTTCACTGAACACCATCCTGTAATATATTCAATAGCGCAAGTCTTGGTCGACTTCCTGCTGTCCAGACTTATCCGAAACCGCATCTTGTGTGACGGCGCTGCGCATCTATATAATGGCATGCATTTGTATATATTAGAATAAGACGGTGGGTGCAACCCTTTGGTTGAGCCAGGACCCCTTCCAT
>LQNS02278153.1:979909-1001584 GCA_001587735.2 Parhyale hawaiensis
GGCATACAGTACTTTAATTTTTGCTAAAGAAGGGATTGCCTAGGACTTACAATGGACAGTCTTATAGGTACAGTGTGTTAGCATAACGGTGAGAGAAATTTTTCTTGGTTAGTAAACTCTGTTTTGTTAACTGTTGTACACAGTGCTTTAACTTTTGCTAAAGAAGTGATGACATGTCAGCAGTGCAGCCTGATTGTTAGGCAAATGTTGTAGCTAACTCTGGTTTAAACTAGGTACCTACCTAGCTTTAGTTCTATTATACAGGGAATAAAATTCAAATTTCTAAAACTTTTGTCCTTTTCCTAAAAACAATCACTGTACAGAATTTAGGACATGCTGCACGTTAGTTTCAACATGTTTGAAATCACTCATCACCTCCGGATAATGATTTTGCAGTATCTAGTGGGGAATCTCTATGCCAAAGAATGTAGAAAGTTTTTTATTAGATTGGATATAGTCCTAGGTAGTAAGTTTATGTACTTGAAAAACGATCCCAGCAGTCATTGTTATGAATTCTCTATGAAGAAACGTAACCTATATATTTAACATTGATAGGCATTTGAAGGTTGAGAATGGAGTACCAAACCAAGTTCAGTACCGATGTACGTACAGTAGCTGATAGATGCTAGATCTCGAATTGATGAAATGTACAACATTGCTAGCTACTTTTCTGAAATCCCCTACAAATGCTTGTTCATCATCATACATTAGCCTATTGTAATGTTGCAGTATGTAACGCTTACTTTGTTACTCTAACAAATTTTTTGTAATAAACTGTTTGCGTCTATCTTTTCCGTTCACTTTCATCCTTTCGTATAGTTTCCGCTAAACACTTATGATAATGTTGAATTATGTGATTTCTAAACTGCTGTAGCTTTAGAAGGGAATTAATACTTCTCATAAATAACCATCATTCTTTTAAAACTTTCAATGTATTAAAATGACTAGAATAAAGAACATTTCCGTATAAATAAATCATATAAACATAGAAACAACCCGTATATAAATGAAATCATCATAGAAATGATTAGTCTATAAATAAAAGCTACATAGAAAGATCCGTATATAAATGAACTTGCTCAACAGTTCATCTTTAATAGTTTCTTTTAAGCTAGGAGAGTTGAAAAAAAATGTAAAAAGTTAGTAGAGTTACAACTTATTGAAAAGTAGCTACTTGTTTGCTGAGGCAAACTTCATGCTTCATTCAAAAAAGGGGGATTATAGCACTAGCGGTAAGCTTCAGCCTACAAACACCTCTTCATTCTTACTATGCGTGACAAAAGCCCTAAGTTGAGAGACCTGCTTTACACAGTAGTTATGTGAGCGCTGCTGCTCCGCTTGACCCTATCAACAGAAATCGATGCTACTAACAAAACAGTGGGTATCAATGCAAGACAGTTGTAGAACGTCTCAAGTCAGGCGAGAACATCAGGTTTTTCTTCGAAAAGCCGGCATAGACCCGAGATAAACCTACAGTCGAGGGAAAAACAATGCAGTGACCAATAAAATATGCCACGGTTCACCAAATCTTAACCTAATTGTCCAAAGCGGTGCGATACCTAGGCTAGGTACCTCGATTTATCACAGTAGTGCTCTGAAATTAAACTCATACTTGAAGCAATAGACTGCAGTGATGCAGCTGAGGACTGAAGTGAAGCGGCTGCAGACTGAAGTGAAGCGGCTGCAGACTGAAGTGAATCGGCTGAGGACTGATGTGCAGCGGCTGAGCATTTCTGTAGCTCGACTAGTTTTTCCAACGTGTAGTGAATTTTCATTTGAATTTCGATCATATCTTGTGCGGCACTTTTGTCACTGTTCGTGCCTTCTAGTCGCAGTTCTGTCTTCTTAATCTTGCCCGATCTTTCGTGGCACGGTTTAGCAGGAGAGATAGGTCGTTTCATTTTTTGTGAACAATCACCTTGGTTATTAGCTGGCTCAACTGTGACAAAAGGCACACCTCCATGCGTGTCCACTATCGTCAGGACTTCTCCAGCAGATGCCACTGAGAACACTTCATCACTTGTTGTAAGTCGACTTCCTAAAGATATAGAGAAAAATTGATTGGTCAATAGATTTTACATGAAAACTCTGGTGAAGACATGTTGATGTTGGAAATCACAATAACTAATAAGTCACTACTTCCATTAACATTGCCATAAGAATTCTGTATGCAATTAGAGCCAAAACTCACTGAAATAAAGAGATTCCAAAATAAATATTTAGTATCCCTCCAATATTTGTAGCCAATACAGCTTGGTCAGTCATTATATCAGCCCGGATTTATTGCGACTCAATTATTGCAGTTAGAGCTCCTTAAAGTTACTCTCATTGCACATAAAATTTACTCTTATTGCAACTAAAAATTGCTTTTATTGAACCTATGTTATAGGGCTGGAATAAATGTTGCTAGAGAAAATCTCGCTTTACCCGTTTCCATGATAGATCACCCAAACAAAAAAGGTTAGCAAATTTTCATAATCTTATATCGAGATTTTGCCACTCAATTATATTCTTACCCCAACAAAATACATTGAACAATAATTTATGAGAGAACAAATTGTCATAGCAGATGAAGTCTAGTGACACGTGGCATTTACTATAAATGATAATAACAATGCAAGCTATAAATGCAATATTTTATGTTATGTAGGTTCAAGTTCACACATCCCTCATTGTAAGGCATTCAATCGTGAAAATGATCACAAGCTGTGCTTCAACTTTTTCTGCGGCTTACTGTCCAAACGTTGAAATGTTTATTCAAATGAATGATGCCGCGCATTCTGTTATAAAACAATTTTTCCAATTCTTTGATATATTTTGCGTGTGTTTGAGGTTACAATTGTATCCCATAATATTATAGCTGAATTTTGATAGGGACAGCCTATTTTTAAGAAATTCATCATTTGATCAACCAATAGGCACAGAGCAATCAGTTTGGCTTCCTAATCCAAGATGGCGACCAGGTTCTAACATTTTCAGGTATTTTAATTTTCTTGTAAAGGGGAAAACAGTGATTCTGAACATAAGTGACAATAAAACAAAAACATTGTTAGTGGACTTGTCCATGATCTGTGAAGGCTCCTCCATTTTGTTTTCACTGCAAAAATGTATAAAAATGAGCACTATTACCAGTTATATTATCTGAAAAGTTTAGGAATGAGTCACTATCTATAAATTTCATAAACTCTTTGAAATGAATTTCACACTTGGAAACTACTAAAAACTGGTCAGGACTTTTGCTAATCCCAGTATATCACACTACCTATCAGGGTTGCTGAATTGAATGGTTATAAGTCCGACTCAGACTCTTGGTCCAGACTATTTTTCAAACGTTTAGACATTAGTATTTTTTGTAATAATCAACATGTCAAACTACTTTCAACAAATATATAGTTACAAATATAACCATTTAACTGGAAAAGTTTTTTTAATTTGAAATAATTGGCATCATGAACACCATTTGTAACATTACAATGTAATGTAGGCACCGATTTACAATTCATTATAATTCATCATACAGGAAGCCTGTTTACAGAGTGGGCTGCGGTCAAATGGGGATAGGTAATGTATGCTGATTTCTTTGTCATAGCTTTTTAGCTTAGAATACTTTCCATTCTTATTGTTGCATAGCATAACACAGGAATTTGGCTATAAAATTATGGCAAGTAACTAAGCAATTTTGGATTTTTTATTTCTAGTAATTTCATCTATTGATAGGTTATATAAAAATTAGACTAAGACGAAAAGGCAGTGATTGGTCCATAATTTTTTTTTTGGTTATTACCTATATCTTTTCATATGTGAATTTTTATTTTTACAATAGGTGGCACAAGAAAAAGCTTTCATTAAATTCTAACCTCAAGATAATATTTAAACATTCAAAACAAAGTTGCAGTAAGGCTCTAAATTCTAATTCCAACTTGAACTCTTAGAGGAAGTGGGTTACAGGCTATGACCGCCCTTAACTCTTCAGAGTCTCATTAACAGAAGTGCATACCTTGGATGTCTTCGCTTTCTGGTACACCAGGCAAGCCACCAATTGCTGTCTCTTCAAGTAGGGGTACCATTGCTTCTTCTGCTGGTGAGAACATAATTTTGGTGGGCACTCCTCCACCTGTGAAGTTGATGAGGGTCAGTAAAGGTCTGGCACTGGAGAATTAACATAAATATTCTTACTTACTTGAAAATATAACCTAGCAAGTGAGTCATTTTATAGGGCAATCACATGCATGTGTATATATATATTTCAAAACCTTGCTATTAGTTGGCCAACAATCTTTGTATAAAGATCTGAGTTGCCAGGTTTATGATACATGTATTAAAGTTTTGGTAGCTTGGAATAGGCTAGTTGAAAACCTTATAAAAACACCACTGACTTTAACAGGCTTGATCTCATGTAGATGTAAAATACACATACTGTACGTTGCAACGCACACCCACTTCTCAACACATAAACATCCACAAGTTTTTCATACTGCTACCCACCACCACGTCCCTAGTATGAGACAGCTGGCCAACACAAAGCCATCGGTTAGGCCAAGAACCCTGTAACATTAGGTTAGGAGGTAAGGACAGGTTCCTGTAAAATACTGATGCTTTTACATACTAATCCCGCATTGGACTAGGAATATTAGCAGAACCAGACCTACCCTCCCTAACTTAGAAGGTTGTTGGCCTAACCCAATGACTCCTATTATGGTGTGCCTCTATCACGCTCATTAGATAGAAACATATGTATATATATTTATTTATATAGAGAGAGACAATTTTTGTCAATGCCTAATAGAAGTAGGTAGCTATATGTAAACAAAACAATAGCAATTTTTGACGTATGAAAAAATTACTATTTGCTACCAAAAAGCTCACCTACATGTTGGGTGAAATATAATTAATGACCTAGAAAACATTAATATGCTGCTGCTATTCAAAGTTTCAATGCATATTTTCTACCTATTACACATTTGTAGGCATTTTTTCTAAATTAAAGTAGAGTTATTATTTCTTCATTTGTGAGTGAAACAGCAACAAGGCTATGGAATTCTCAGTAATCCATGAGGTTGAGCACTTACCAGTAGCAGTGTATTCTCTCCTCTCTTTTGCAATTTTTCCTTTCACTGTAGATCGGAGATCTATGAATTTCTTCCTAACTTCTTTGACTTCTCGAGATGTGGAGGACACCAAGTTGACTGCATTCAGCACTCTTATCCAACCATCCTTCTTCAGTTGTTTTGTGTGGCTGTTGTCAAATTTTGTCAGTATACTAGATCTATTTGCTTGAACAGCCTTGCATAAAGCGACTAATTCAGACTCGCTAAAATTGGGTCGTCTTCGTGTCTGATCAGCATGTGAATCCATGATGTAGCTAGCAGATGGTACCTATACTGCTATGAATAAATCACACTAAAAGCTCTGAAATAGATGAGAAATGGTCAAAACATCGAATGAGCGTATCATACTACTATAGTTATGTACCAAATTCAAATTCACTTTAGTTCATTACTTATAGGGTAGCCATGTGACTTTGCTACATTCAGTATGTACAACTAGATTCCCATGCTCCCATAAACACTTGTTAAGTTGTTAACTTCATCTTTTAGTCATCATCCACCATAAGCTCCAGGAATAAAAAATTTCTGAACTGTGACTAACAAAGTGTAGGACAGTAGGGTAAAGGCACCTCAAACCGTCACCCCTCCAATTCCCGTGACCCTTTCCTCAAGCATATGTAATGACATCAAACTCCTAAGGCCGTGACCTCACGGAGGTAAGGCCGTCACGAGCACGGCTTTGGCTCCTTTTCACAACTTCTCACATTATAAGGAATTGATATTTTTTCTCTGCACTTAGAGGGTTTGATCCATTTTAATAACATAGTAAACAGTTTGACTGGAAAGTTTAAACAAAATTTGTTTTGTATCAACTGTTTGTATAATTAGTGTTTGTCAATGGACGCTCTGGCTTAAAGTCACGGCATTTGGGCTCTTTCCCCTATGACCTTTACAAGTAGGTAGGTAGCCTATAGCTAATAGTAGCAATTCCAGAAGGCATTTATTTTACCAGAGTTGCAACAAACACTGGATCAATTTTGAAAGAACATGGTTGATCATTATCTTTGCTTCACACCGGAGGGGCCCAAGCCAAAATTTGCAGCTGGCCTAAATGGGGCAACTCATACCCATTTTTTTTTATTTTGTTGTCACACTGTAACTATTGATCTTTAAGAAAGGGTTATTTTATGGTAATACGGTTACTAACACCAGCGTTACATCAACATGTAGCTATTTACCAATCATACCTTTATAGCTACAATGGTTACTACAACATGCACCAGTAAAAATTGTGAAAAAAAAGCCAACATTTTTCACCACCTAGTGGTAAATTGAGGAAATTGTGCACATAGGTAGCTGGGGCAAATCATGCACAATACCAAGAGCATGGTTGTAATCAGGGTTGCAGTGTCAGAGGATTTGAGGGATTAAAATGGATCAAACACTCCAAGTGCAGAGAAAAAATATCAATTCCTTATAATATGAGAAGTTGTGAAAAGGAGCCAAAGCTGTGCCAGCCTTACCTTCGCAAGATCATGGCCTAAGGAGTTTGATGTCATTACATATGTTTGAGGAGAGTGTCACGGGAATTGGTGGGGGGGGAGGTGGGTCACGGCTTGAGGTGCCTCTAACTACCCTAACTACTGAAAGCAATAACAACAACCCAAAAACATATGAGTTAAAGTAAAAATTCTCCAATACTTGCAATCTGGGCAACCCATTGGACACACTATGCAGTCTGGCAGTTGCACTCCTAACTAGGCTATATTTTTCCCTCATAAAAACGCAATGGGAAATTATTACAAGTCAAACATTTTCAAAAGTGATGAACTAGGGTATAGGGACCTCAAGCCCTTCCAACCTCAACAAACATATATACAGTATATGTATAGATGCTCAACTCCTTAAGCCATTTAGGGCTAACTAACACTGAGCATAATGCCCTAACTAGTTCAAATCAAAATACAACAAGTGATAGCTAGCCTGTTTTATTTCCAGCAAATTATTAGGTCATAATATTGGCTCATGAGGACATCATAGACCTAAGAAGTATTAAGTATGTATGAGAATATATATAAAATTATTCTTTGGTAACTTGCTTCACACATTTTCACAGTAGCATTTGTAGGCTCTAGGCCTATATGCTAATGGCGAGATGGCCCAGAAGCATCACATCTTCGAATTGATAGCTACCTATGCGTTTTACAGAACAACTTTCTTGGCACAATATAAAGCGAATAAAAATGCGTCACAATCTAGATAACATTTCAAACATTCACACTCAAGAAATCCATTACGAAATACCGATCCACGACAATGAGCCCGAGACCACACTGTGCCCGAGACTCTCAACAAAGTAAACAAACCATCAGCCGTTCGACAGAATTGAGTAACCCGCCAGTACACTACACTTGTAAACGGACTTATGATTGGCTGCTTTGAGCAGACGCAGCGCCCTCTTCCGAACGTGCAGAGAGCCAGCAGTTCTCTCTAATTCAAAGTTACGTCCATGAAGAGAGCAGCTGCGATGTTGATATGATCACCGTGTTTTGCTTTGAGTTTCGCATTTACGCGAGTCGGTTCGATGTCCTAATTTAGGATATCGCAGGAAGTTACGATACGACTTGCGAGATGCGTTACGGGAGCGTTTGAGTTTCCGGCCCCAGAGCGTATCAGTTCTTATTGTCGGAAAATTGCGGTTATGGTAGTTGAACTGCTGGTATCCAGGATGCAGCAAGAACTGAGCATTTCCAGTGAATTGTTTTAATTGAACTATAGTTTTTTTTTGTGCTGCGTTTGTTTCGAGCAGTTCATAACTACTGTTCGCGCCTTTAAAAGTAAAACTTAAAGTCAACTTGCCCGCACCCTCGTGCTGCGGATATAGGAAAAATGATCAACAGAGGAGTAAGTACCGCTGCAGTCGACCACAGGTCGTCAGGAACCACTTCGTCTTCGATGGAGGATACAACGAACCGTGCCTCCTACCCTTCCCATATCGAAGGAGGGTAAGTACCCAACAGCAGCTGTGCATACTTATCTCTGTTGAGTCTGTGCGCCTTGCGTCGCAAAAACTCGCATGCCAGGCTTGGCATCAAACGTAACGCCACTGACGCCCAAGTACAGACCGAGAGGCTGTTTCTTTCGTGGGTATAAAGGATGGAAATTCCACTCTAGCAAACTCAAAATGGCACAACTTTCGCAGATTTAATGAGTGATCAAACCTAAAGGTGTGAGACATATGTTGCAGCAAAGCACTTACCGCAAGCAAGAACAATCAATTACTTCAGTGCAAAGTTATCGCAGTCAGTTTTTAAGGCTAGGGACTCTGGTTAAAATAATATATTAAACACCATCGCGTACTTATGTACCAGTATTTATATACTTACATATTTGTACGTTTCGTGTTTCCCTCTTAACGCAACAGATAGGTGAAAAATAGGCCATGTTGCAGATTTTGTAATTTGTTACATTTTCATGTAGATCGATAAGCAGAAATTAGACCAGGTTACAGAAGATGGCGAAAGTGGAATTCTTATACCACCTACCCCTTATTCAAAACAATAAAGATATTTACAGCTTCTCATAGGCTACCATGTAAGTCATATTTTATAATATTTTCATACATCGAAACTCTATTTGCTCTCCTGTTTTTGTCGTATAAATGCAGTAGATGATCAACCATACACAGGCGAAGCGATGTTTTTTCTTACTGGGCAGTAAACAATTATTTTTTCCGGCTTGGTGTCTTCCTTTGACGGAGCACTTTTCGCCTCAGCACAAAAATTTGCAAGCACTGAAGACGTATCATTCAGTGGGAAGGATACGTGGAGGGGGAGGGGGAAACTTAACTAAATTCAGTATTTCAGTGATGCTTAAATGACTTGAAAGAGATATTACATCTCTTTGGTGACAGTTTGAGTCGGTCGTTTTAGCGTGTATTGTTCAGAAGCATAGGTATTAGTAATAGAAGTATGTTAAAGGTCCTCAAAAATTCCTCACTCTCTCTCTTTCATTTTTAACAGCGCGGGTACTATAGTAAAGAAATAATAAGTACGTAAATAAAGTAAGGGTTATCGGTTTTTATTGCAGTCTTTTTATTAACCTCGGCAACAACATACATTAGTAACAAGTAATCTTGATAGAGAGGTCCATCGATGGGCGTTTATACTGGATAATATTAAGCCTTGTGACCTGGCGCATCGTCGCAAAGTTGGTGGGGTTTGCTTTTTGTATAAAATCTATAACTGCTGAAGTCATCTGATGGCGGTTTTCTTTCGGAGCGGCAAACTCAGTGTATTGGTGTCATTCGTGAGTTTGTTCTGCAACCGGTGCGATGCGGAACGGGTTAGCATTGTTGTCCATTTATTCCATCCTACAAAAATATTCGGAAAAATTTTGATGGCTCTGCCTTTGTTGGTGCTAGTAGTGACGGCTTTGAACGCTTTGTCAACATACTGATTCTCTTGTCTTTCATTCTCTCTATTCCTTTCTCCTCCTGCTGGGCTTGTGACGTGGGAGAGGGTCGGCGACCTTATGTAGGTTTCTCCGTTCTCACGTCGCCAGTCTGGTGTATCTTAATAATAATAAGTGTCAGTTTTAATGTACAGGTCTGCCCAACTATGCCAATGGTTAATATTGCGAGTATACAATAGCACTGGCTTAGGCTTCTGCATGGAGCTAATTTATGGGTATTCATACATCGGTTGTTTTACAGTATGGCACCATTTCGACCAACCTATCTCTTCATTAATTAATGCTTCATGCAATGAAAAGTTCGCTTTGCTCTCACATGGCTCTGAAGTGAACTTAAGTCATCAGTTCTAATTTGATTGTGTCCTCTTAACCTCCACTATAGGGACGCTCAGCGTGCAACTGCACAGCATGGCATGGCATATTAGTTTGCTGCTTATACGCCCGAACAACTAGGGTCCTTTTTCAGGGAAACTGGAAGCGATATATTCAACGAAATTTCCCTGGAACTGGTTTTGATTCCCAAAAAATTTCAGGAAACAAATCGACAGAACCGATATTCGTCCTGCTGCTGGCTCTGTGGTATACCGTGAACTTCTCCGGACCAAAGAAAAAATTTCTAGAAATTTTTTCTTCTGGGAAATTCATTGAAGTACTGATCCCAAGTTTCTGGAGGAGGAATCCTACTCTATTACGACCTACTTGTACAGTATATAATATTATATCATTATACATATGTATTCGAAGATAAACACAATACGCTGTAAGGACAGTTGTGTTCGCTTTGCAATGATATGCTTTTCTGTATCATTGCGCTCGCCGTAAAGACTATTCTGCAGTGAACGTATAAGTTTCATCAGTCATATTGCGCAACAGTCCGTTGTTTTGAAGAATTTCAGCTCTCCCGCTTGTCTAAAGCTGATTTTGCTATGGGCTGCTATCACATCACAGTTGTTTATGTCTTCTAGTGAATATTTGAACATTCAAGAGACAGAGTCGGTCAGAGATAAAGTGAGAACTGGACAGTGTGCTCGAACAAGAAGAGCCTTAGAAATTTCAATGAAGAAAATTCAATTTCTTTTGTAACTTTGTTGTTTTAGAGGCCATTTTGAAGTAGAAAAATGCTGCAACATTCCTTTTATGAAGCACGGTCTTATATTATTGCTGCAATATATCATAAATCAGCAACAGGCTATACCTCTAGCGACATTGGGAAATGCAGCTAGACTTCGGCACGTGATTTAAATAACGCGAGTTGTTATGACGGAAAGGACTTTCGTAACAATCTGTTACTTTTTCTGGTCTTACTAACGTATCCAATTCTTAGCTTCAGAAAATGCAAAAACTTTCATAGCTTTTGGACTGGCTACAGAATTGCTGAAAAGGTTTTTTGAGATAGAAATAATGCGTTGCTCTAAAAAATATAACATAAAATTGACTTTGGGATCTCGATACAGCCTAGGTCAAAGTGATACAATTCTAGCAAATGTTGCTCTGGGCAGTGAACGTTAGGTACGCTAACAAAACGTTTTAATATGATTCTAAAGAAAAGGGACGCCGTAAGTCTGAATCGACAATCGCACGGGTAACGTCCCAAAAGCTGACGGGTTTCCACAGCTTACGCTAACGCTACTCTGTGAACAAGGGCTACGTTCAGAAGCTCGCCAGCGTGCGGTTTCCTACACACTTATCATTATATACGTCGGAGGCGCAGACTTCGGTTCAAAACCTGCAATTTTTTTGCTGACAGAATATTTCCCGGAGCCTGTGAATAAGTGAAGCCCAGGTCGACGGATGCTGCAGCTTGCACGAGGTGTTTCGCAAGCCCTAAATTTTGCTTTATGTTGTGACGTCGCCGCGCCCGATGATTAGCGATGCAAAGGTCATGCGCTCCTGAATATTCCTGTGCAAAAGGAGCGCCATAAAACTTTGCATTTATAAAACGATGCACGTCAAACATGTCGCAATTTTAGATTGCGACCGGCGCAGCGCTCGAAATTTTTCACGACGTTCATGATTTTTACATACATACTGGTACGAGAAGTGAAAAAATGTTAGAAGAAAATTGGATATACTGAAAGTATTAAGAAAAACAATCAAGTAAATTTGCTGTTATGCGATAGAATCGTTTCTTTTTGGAACGGAAGGCATTTGATTAGAACTATACAGATTATGTATCTGTTGTCATAAACAGAGCAAAATCTTGAAATCGGATTATAAAACGTTCCGTAAAGTTAAGTTTATCGTAGCTGCACAGTTGCGAGTCGGAATGTTTTATTCTAACGCCTAAAGAAAAATATTTTTCCTTTTAATTGAAAATTTTAGTCGTATTATGTATAATCTAACGCAATAGATGAAACTTCAAACCAGTTTGAGCACAATTCTGTTACTATCAGTATAATAAGAGTGACAATATCGGAGCCAGGAGGTCGATAAATCTGTAGAAAATTTTACATTTTATGAACCCATGGCTTTGGTTCATAATGCATGGCATGATACATGGCATGGCGTATATATTGCAAGTTCAAACAGCAAAGGCTCTCTGCCTAAGGACTTTATGGAGAGTTTTGAGCTCGATGTACCAAGCAATTATTACGAAGGGCTAAATGATCACACGTTCTCAAAAGTGTAAGAGAACTACAAGTTCTTTCACTTGCTCCATGTCTCCGATTGACTGCGTATGCGTATCTTGGCCACCAACTTCGGATTATACGGGCTTGATAGCTTCAGACAAACTTACTTAGACAGTTCTAAATTGGAATAGAGACCTACATTACCTGTACAGATACGTCTGACATTCAGAGAGAGAAATGTGGCAGGAGTTTACCATCAGGCAACAACTACTCTATTATGACTTTACAGCTTGGTTAGGAAATATCTCAAGGTCGATGTGTCATGGCTGGACGTACATGGCTAAGTCTGTTATTCGTCATCGCATTTGGCCTCAGTGTAAAATTTTTCTAACGATTCAACTGGCTTCCCGTAAATTTTGCGTATCCATGACACGGTTGACCTCGCATTATTACCACAGCCAACACGGTTCATTATCGAAACGAAATTATGAGCTCCTGGTCATGAAGAAAGCGATACAAGTATTACCGTTACCGGCAGTAGCCAACACGGTTGGTTATCTAACCAATTACCAAGCGTTTGGTTAGAGGAAAAGAAATACCAATATTTCCGTCAGAGCCAGCAGCCAGCGCATTGGTTACAACACACCGGGCTGCCGGGACGCGAGCCCTTGTCATTATGCTAATGTGAGCTAATCACGCCGTGAATGCCACTCGTCTCCCATAAATCTGATCAATACCAGAATCTAATCACAGGATGACTAATACCTAGCAATAGCGGCAACTCCGACTGTCATTCTTCTTTCCATATCCCTTATGATATGCGGCGCTGCTCTTCCTATTACGGCGTAGATACGGAAACTATAAACCTCAGCTTGGCGTTTGTTGTGTAGTTCGTGAATACATTGCGTCTCAAACTGCTGCGCATGATAGAAAGTGTCACTTTTTATTATTACACGCTTGTATTACTGTGGAGCACACGAATATGCCAATACGTTAGAATATAACCAGGAATAAATAAACCACGCAAGTCTTTGGGCACGTTCGAGTGGACCGTCAAAGTCGATTTAAACCAAGCCCACTTGACTTGACATATCCGGAAAAGCAGACAGGAACTTCAGCGGAGGTACAGCACTTTGAATCGCATTCCAAGAGATAGAAACAGCCAGGTTAAGTTGGGTCGACTGAAATACTCATCTTAAGGAGCAAGACTAAAGCAGCGGTTTCCAACATTAGCAAAGAGTGGAGCCCAATCTGATAATATAGAATGAAATTTCACCCAATTTATAAATAAATTTATCTATCTAACTTTATTGTATCAAAGATTTCGCACCCCTAAAATGTCAGATTCGAACCTCCAAGACGAGCGAGCAGCCCTTGTTGGGTCATGGAAGTCTCACTGATAACTAATTAAGGGTTAACTAACACCTGAAACTTGAATCAACAAGTTGAAGCCCTCGCAACCGTCCAAAGATCCGGGCCAGTCAAGCGTAAAACGCCTTGTTTCGTTGCCCATACAAACGCGACCATAGTTATGGTTAACTGTAAGCTCTTTTGTAAATTGAGCACGCATCCCGTGTCTTGCAGGGACCTGCCTACCTTACAATGGTAGTGCAGCACGGCTACTGTAATTATTTTCTTTGGGGTGATACTGCTATTGGGACACTTACCTCAGAGCATAGCCGAGAGGCGCGTTCTTCCGGCCGTGCAAAAACTGTGCTGCCGACGATGGGGGGGGGCGCATGCAGGACGACATACTGTAGTAAGCATTCATATCGCGCTGTCATGATACATGTCCATCCCTAATAATAATAATAATAATAATAATTAGCTTTTATTAAGAACACAATGGGTTCACAGAATATGCTTACAAGCTACAAGTATAAACAAAGTAGCCAAAATTCAACCTAGTAATTAGGCCCAGTCACCAATATTGGTCCGGTGCATGTTACTCTTATTTATCTATGTGAGTCGGATGTGGACGTCTGTGCTTACCGTAACTCGTCGAGTTAAACAGCCAGGAGAGAGAAAGAACTCTTGACTGCATTGGAACAGAGAATGCTGCTGGATCTCCTTTCAGGCATAATTTTAAAAATTCTTTACTATCGCTCAGTTATCAGTTCCACATGTTATCAGTTCCATAATTTTCTTTAGAGCCTTGAAATTATTTCCGTGTCAATTGCTTCAAAGGCTACGACCACCTCACTGTTTACGTATGCCGCAATATCTAATGTTTACGGAAAAAAACTGTTGTTCATAAATGTGTATTAAGTCATCGGTATCGCGCTCACGGTAATCTAAAAAATTCATGTACTGACAGAAAAATGTATCATTGTCGCATGCGCTCACAGAAGAATGCATCATTGTCGTAGATTTGGCCTATATTACCCATTTTCCCCGGCCTTAAATAACCGTCCTCGATCGGAGGGTTCCGACTCTAAGAATAACTCTCGAGAACAACTCCCAAAAGGCTCTTCTACACATAATCTTCATAAAATAACACAAGTCTGACCACTGCAATCACTAGAGGGTTATAGCAACTAAGCGAGTAGCACTTTCCCTGACAAGATAGTTCAGGGAAGGTTTAAGTCACTAACTGCTAGGGGTTGACTCTGAACTCACAGAGTACGATAGAACTAGGTTTACAAAAAGTAGCAATGGTGTCTTCAATACGCTAGTCTTAAGCAAAGTTAAAAATATGTTACTGGTCCGGTGTCTGCTTTGACTGAGATGAAGTTGATGACAACTGTTCAGTTAGTAAATCTCTTCCAGCCTTATTGAAAATAGATTCGTTTGTAAGTAAAACTTTCAATTATGGCTGTATCTTTGTTACTACCCTCATTGTGCACCGAATTTAAGCCTTCCTCCTCTTAAAATATGTAGTCATTCAAAGACAGGAAGAAAGAAGGGACATGTATGTCAAGGGAAACGTGGAACTCACGTACAAGTGTTCCCACACAGATTCAACACATATGGATGGACACGTCATATCTGGAAGGAAGAGGAAGAACAGAACAAAACATAACTACAAAACAAAGATGTCCTGAAGGCATTGATTATGTTATAATACTTATAACGTTAGGTGGGTGGGTGACTCCTCATAACATCCCAATCGTCTGTGCATTCAATGCTACAACTATGTGAAGAGCAATATGCTTCAACCTATTCATGCTGAAAATGACAGTATGGACAAAAAAGCTAACTGGATCCCGGTAACAAAATAACCTTGGAGGGGGTCGGCACTATATTGGAATGTTGGGTGAATGTCGGAGCCTCGCCAACCGATCCTAGACCTGTGCTTTACCAGCATACGCTAAGAAGAGGGTAGGTACTTATACATTGTCAAGCGATGCTGAGCCAAAATCGGGTCACTATTGCTAAACCCATCACGAAAAAGCCCAAGAAATGATACTGTTAGTTTAATTTAAGCATCATTTTACTATAAGTATCAGGAAATTAGTGAAATTTCTGTTGAAAGGAAAAATATGTGAAGTTAATAATATTGGACCGCAATGTTAGAGCAAGAATAATTTTGAGCAGCGATCCGACATTTAACGATTTCCTATTTCGAAATGAAGACACGTTGAATTAATGATGCATAAAATACTCATACATCAAAGAAGAAAGAAAATACTATGATAGCGACTTGTCTTATTCTTATAATTGTCACCCTTGACTGAAGCTCAATAAATTTTACTAGGAAGCCTGTTCACTATCGTAAACGTCGTGTATTAATTTATGTTTAGGTCAAAGTTGATTGCTTTAGCGATATTAGGAATAATCCTCGGTCCTGAATCAATACATTAGCATTGATACACAACTATTCCATTTTCGTGTAGGTAGGATAACCAACTGCTTTGTTGCCTGAACATTCACCGACAATGTTGGTTCGAAATTGATTAACAACATTGGATCGACTTTCCGAAAACGAACGTTTGGTCAATGTTGAAAACGCAATGCTGGTTCAACCTGAAGCCAAGGTCCAATGCTACGTGGGATACTGTAAGCAAAACTCATTATATCCAAAGTAGGGACTAATTTTTCTGTCGTCCAACAACACAACTCGCCTTGTTTTGGAACCATAATTGTCATGTCAGTTCAGTATTCCCAACCCATTCGGTGGTAACTTCACAACGCATCACAATCCCGCTCAACAAAGCAAACATCACGTAAGCCTATAGGAACATTTTTTATGACGATATTTCAGGCAGGACTATTGTAATTATTTGGCTGGGTCGCCGCTCATTAGAAGTCTATCATTTGTTTTATGGGAGGGGAAATTAGCAACAGAAGTAAGATATGATGATGAGAGGAGTACGTTAAGGGGAGCATGACATAACACTGTGAAAAATACACCATTTCATTTGTAGTACCTTTAAACTCCTAAATAAATTGCCAACCCTCACGCATGTCACACGATACCGCGTACTGGTGACATGTGAAATGAATAATAAATTTTGAACTTTTTTGCTTTGATTTTATGCATTAAAACTACCGAAAAAAGTATATAACTTGGAAGTAGCATAAAGGAATACTGAGTCAAATTTATTAGGATTATTGATTAGTCATTTTCCAAAATTTTAACTTAGCTTGTGAATTACCCACAGATGAGGGTGAAAAAATATTTATGTACAAAACGCCTATACGGATTTGTGAAGTTCAAGATCCTTATCGTCGAGCATAACAAGCACACCAGTAAAACACACAAGCAGTGAACGAGGGTAACAAGAGATTCAATAGCTAGGTGATATGGCGGGTATACATTATCGCACATGTCTCTCAACTGCAGAAAATGCCAAGGTCTTCAGTACTTTGACAGTTTTGATAAAAACCACTCACAACTTATCGTAGCGTACCACCAGTCAATAGGAAAATTACGCAAGACGTTATCCCTATATTTCAATAAGTAAAATGAGCTGTTGCAGCTAATACACAGTATGTATGTATACCCTAGTTGATAACAAAACTGTCTTGCAGAACTTCCAGCAGTTAAGTATTAACAATTTCCATTCATTCGTCAGCCTTTTTCTAGACCTGACAAGCTTACATGAAGCAACCAAGGAGAAGCATAGATTTAACATGAAAATAAGTGTAGCATTTCTTACAATTTTGCTGACAGAGCTTAATACGTTGTAGAGCGATGACAAGTTAGTTTCATTTAACTCCAATAATTTGTTCATTAAAAGTCAGCTCTTGCAATGCTTTCCTTGAAGTTTCCCCTAGAAAATGCTTTGTAATAATAATTAACTTGCGTATCTAAAAATTTTATAAAGTTTGAAACGACTGTCAAAGTACTGTCAAAGTATTCAGAAATAGATATAACCCGTTATTAATTAAAACTTACATAGTACCTACAGATACTGTAGGTAACGGAAGGGTTACAGACTTTAGAGAATATTACTATTCAGTGTGATTTGTAATATAGGTCCATATTACAAATACAAATATAGGTCCATATTACAAATACAAATATAGGTCCATATTACAAATACAAATATAGGTCCATATTACAAATACAAATATGGGTCCATATTACAAATACAAATATAGGTCCATATTAAAATACAAACATAGGTCCATATTACTAATACATGCAGTATATCTGATGGACCATTGCGTGAAGCACCTTTTCACCTCGCCCAACCCCTACAAATGCAGTAATTGGTGACGTTCTCCTGCATTTCTGCGTCCAATATTAGGGGTACAGAGTAGAATCACTGTTTAATTCACTCTTGATGAGAACCTCTAGAATCAAGAATATAATGTACAATATGACAATTCTGCACGGTGAATTTAAGAAATTATATGGTCAACTAGGAAAAAATACTTTGTACAATAGCTGAGAAGATAACTAGTAATGAAATATTTCCTGAAGAAATTGTGGAATCTGTTAAAAAGTTTGGCAACATAGACAAGCAGTTGAAATAAGCAATGGCTAAAGCTTTGCTATACAGAATCACACACCTTTACGGTAGTTGAAATACAGAGATAAGCAAATCAGTATTAAAATTTATCAGTTTCAAAGAGCATCAACTATTCATAGAAAGCAAGCCTGTCAGAAATTCTACGACCACTCATAATTTCAGCAATCTATAAACAGCTTCGCTGACTCTGCACAGCTCCTTGCAGGTTGGCCAATAATTTACGCAGCAAATAAGATTTCAATGCTGGAAATATAAACATTTTTTAGGGAACAAAATCACAGCCCTGTACCTGAGGCAGCTACCTCCCACAAAATGAGCCTATTACGGTGAGAAAAAGCATCGCTGCAGCAACGATGTTAAAAAAAAGTAGTTATAAATAAAGCTATGCTTATGTCGGGACGAATTTACTATTTCCATTCAGTAATGTCGTCTAATTAGGGATAATGGAACGACTACCTTGGGACATTAGGGGTCTATAACCCCAGCCCCGCCCTGCCTCGCGCTACGAGAACCTGCTTAAAAATGCCACAGTTCTTGCCGACTGCCGCAGGAAGGGTGCCGTACGGTCTGCTCGTTGGAAGGACTTCGTGTTCTAATGCTGCATGTTGGTCTTGCCGACTGCCGCAGGAAGGGTGCCGTACGGTCCGCTTGTTGGAAGGACTTCGTGTTCTAATGCTGCATGTTGGTCTTGCCGACTGCCGCAGGAAGGGTGCCGTACGGTCCGCTTGTTGGAAGGACTTCGTGTTCTAATGCTGCATGTTGGTCTTGCCGACTGTCGCAGGAACGGTGCCGTACGGTCCGCTTGTTGGAAGGACTTCGTGTTCTAATGCTGCATGTTGGTCTTGCCGACTGCCGCAGGAAAGGTGCCGTACGGTCCGCTTGTTGGAAGGACTTCGTGTTCTAATGCTGCATGTTGGTCTTGCCGACTGAAGCAGGAAGGGTGCCGTACGGTCCGCTTGTTGGAAGCACTCCGTGTTCTAATGCTGCATGTTGGTCTTGCCAACTGCCGCAGGAAGGGTGCCGTACGGTCCGCTTGTTGGAAGGACTTCGTGTTCTAATGCTGCATGTTGGTCTTGCCGACTGCCGCATGAAGGGTGCCGTACGGTCCATTCGTTGGAAGGACTTCGTGTTCTAATGCTGCATGTTGGTCTTGCCGACTGAAGCAGGAAGGGTGCCGTACGGCCCTTTCGTTGGAAGGACTTCGTGTTCTAATGCTGCATGTTTGTCTTGCCAACTGAAGCAGGAAGGTCCTTTCTATGCAGGAAGCTAGTGTTCGATTGCCAGTTAGAGATCTTCTACTGCTGCAACAAGGTTTCGGTACTTCGTTTCACTTTGTTTTAGGGGCTGAATGAAGTAGCTGCCGCATATAGTTTCAGACATGCTGTATGTTCGATAAAGTATGTACAGGTGCAAGTTCTGGCTTTCATTGATGCGATGTTTCCACAAGTACCGCTTTACGTCGCTCTGAGCAAAAGCTTTCTCTACATCTAACCCTGGGACTGCTGCCACTGTCTGCAGTTATAAAGGTGTAAATATCATCAAAACATTCGGTTTATTTAGCTCAACATGCGTTTTTATTATCAGTTTTACTTAAAGTTCTACTTTCTTCTACCAGCCAGGCAACACTCGCCTTAGGACAGATTTTATAGCCACAATTTTTGGTAAAAGTAAAGTCAATTGCCTCCTGGGAAAGTCATACCGTACTCACTGGTTCGTGATGCAGATATAGACGAACTAATCCCAGGAGTATATGACTGCTGGTAACTACCGATCGTCAAGAGCTATGGCACCATCAACGGGAGGCTCTTATGCATCACCTCGTGCTCCCTTGCCCTCCCCATTTCTGGGAAGAGTAAGTACCCCCACGGCGGCTGTGCAGATATGAAATACTGACTCAGCACGTCAAGCACAACAAAAACGCGCTTGCCTGGGCTGGCATTCGAACCTGCAGCGTCCAGTGCCAGGAGCTCAGCACTATAGGCCGCCGCGGGTAATGATAGTTAAGATATTTTGTGAACAGTTTAGTTAAAATCTCTGAGCGAATACGCTCACTCTGGAATCAATTATCTCATCACGATATTTGTCAATTATCTGAGCTCTTCCTCGTCACTCAAGCGTTTGTCGTGACAGTATCATTGTCACGTCAACTGTAAAGGGCAGGTTGTTTTCAGACACATATACGCTTTTTGATTAGAGATGGTGGCACCTCGACAACAAAATATACCTCTATGGAGAGCAATACATTTTTATAGCATGTCCTGACACTTTCGCAATGCCACTGATGTGAAAGTTAGAGAATTAAAGCTCTTCTGAATTTCATTTGACATGAATGCCGGATACACTGAGAGAAAATTTGGCGCACTTAGATGCATCAGAATTACATGCATTACATAGGGTCCTAGTCACATTGAGCACTTATGTGTTTCGGTTTTGTGACGAACCCGATGATGCACCAAGATGCATCAAAAACAGGTAAAACTGAAGTACTTGAAAAGACGAAATTTCGAATTACAATAGCGATCTACGTGTTAGTAAGTAACCGCGTCTCGTTTCGCATGTGTAACAAAACTAAAAAGCTTATGTTCACTTTCTTTTTGCGGATATTTGTTTTCTCACTGAAATATATTTTTCTGTCTGCTGCGATGACACACCAAAGTACTCCATGAAACACCTAAGTGCATCATAATTTTTCTCAGTGTAATAAATGAGCTGTGAACGGTTATGTGAACTTTGAAAGTAGCTCTCTGTTTGTTCTCTCACCGGGCTCAGAGTATCACACCGGAATTGACTAAAACACAGAGTACTGCGCACACGTGAGGTTGCATGCATAACATCACCTGAACCTTGTCCGTACCTCTAAAATATTCAAAAGCTACTCTGCAATTACTGCTGCTGGGACGAAAGACGACCTACGTTGAATGACAACAAGTGATGTACTGCTCCGTAAATGTAAACTTTGAGCCATAGTATTAACAGAACTTTTCACAAATTGCAAGGAGAAAAGTGATAAGGATACCAAATCGAAAGCCCTGCTCCTGGGTTCTGCAAAACTCCCCCTCCCGCGCGAGGCGTGCGTTTGGTGGATTGTTTCCAAAGCACCCGAGGGCAGTGGAGCACTTGACGGCGTCAAGGGTCCTTCAAATCAAATGCTCCGTAGGTGGCACTCGTGCACGATCGCTTCTTCTTGCGTATTCAGTCGCGTATTTTTATTCACGAGCCGATATTTTGAACTTCAGGAATACAACGCTCCCTTTTTTAGGATTCTGCTCGCTCAGTGTGAAACCTTCTCGCAGCGTCGATAAAGTGCTACTTGATTTACTGTTTTTTTCTTATTTTTGGTTGGCTAGACTTAGAAAAAGAATGAACTTGAACATTAGCTGTGCAGGACTTAACTTTTGGAAGTAGTTTCTCTGCAAGCATGAGCAATCAACTGCAAATTTTAGACGTACTAAGGTAAATTCAAAGATTCCCGTTGTTTGTGCTCCGTAGTATTGCACACATGCCTGTATGCGGAAGTCTCAGCATTTCAAGAAGTCATATATATATATATATATATTCTGGTTCTAGATGGCGTACATATTGAAGAATTAGATCAGAAGCAAATAATATAGTTGAAATTTTATTACCCACGACGCGTTTCGCTGTAACCTCAGCTCATCAGGT
>LQNS02278153.1:1078041-1088623 GCA_001587735.2 Parhyale hawaiensis
GATACATTAAATTTCAATTAATAAAATCATTAGCTGTATTATAAAGCTGGTTGTGTTATTTTGCGTGAACGTTTTTTGGGTTACTGAATTTCTAAGGGGCGTAAGCTTTCGTAGCAAGTAACAAAGGGTGGTTGTGTGAAGATTGATTGTAAGATGAGAAGGCTCATGGGCAATGGCCCAGGAGACTATCAAAACTGCTGCAGCACAAGACCTTGACTGGCTCATGGAATAGACCACGACGTACCTTGTGTATCTTGTGCGTCGTGTGTTTTCGGAAGAAGTCCGGGAGACGTTCCTCACGTCACCCCACGTGTGTGGAGTGACGCTGCTGGGTGTCTTCTGTGGGACTGCAGTTAGCGACCAAAGAGAGAGCCAGTAGCGAATTATCTCCACAGTGCACGTAACCGCTGGTCTATCTGGTATTCTTCTTCAATGAGAATTCAACAAATTTTTTAACTCTATAACTTTGATATCAGTGTCGTTTCGAATATGTCGAGGCATTTTGTTAAACTATCTTGCTCCTAGTACGGTGAAGCTATTAGAATATTTTGTGGCTGAAGCTTTTCCACCATCTCTGCTGGGGATGTGTATATCACAAGTCCTTCTAGTTCTTTCTGAGTGTCTGGCGATAATCCGCTCGTTCACATTCACAGTGATACGTTCTAGAATTTTCCAAACATATATGATTGTAAATCGCTCGAATCTTCGTTGTATTGAATACAATTGAAGACAGCTAAGTCGTTTGTGATAATCGTACTCCTGCATGCCTCGAATTCTGGCCGTGAACGATCTTTGGATAGCTTTAGGTTCTATCTTTTTTCTCGTACTCGTCATCGAAAGGGGTGAACAGTATTCTATTCTCGGAAGAATTAATTGCTTCCATAGTGTGAGCATTATTACATCTACTTCACGTGACGAGAAAGTTCGTAAAACCCAGCCACGCCATTTTATTCTCACAGCGATAACTCTAACAATATTTTCTTCGAAGGTAGCATCGTTTTGCATTCTCACTCCGAGGTCTCTTAAAACTGTTTTTCTTTGAATTGCATGCCCGTCGCTGATGGTATACAGTGTGGATTCAAAGACTGTTTGATATTTTTCCATATTTTACCAGTTCGAATTTTGTTTCATTAAAGGTCATATTATTTTTTACCGACCATTGACAGATGTTTTCCAAATCTCGCTGTAGAGACAGTACGTCTGCCATAGATTGCATAGCAGCTAATATTCGTGTACCGTCAGCAAATGACGAAGGGACTGAATAGTTACATCCGTACCCCATGTCATAGATCATGATGTGAAAGAGAAATGGCCCAAGCACGGTACCTTGGGGGTACTCTACTGAGTACCGACTGTGCTAATGACACTTTGTTGTTGACGATTACACTTTGAGTTTTATTTGACAGGAATGCTCCAAGCCATCGAAGACATTCTCCACGGATACCAATGCGGGAAAGTTTTTAACAGTAGGATTCCGTGGTAAACCTAGTCTAAAGCTTCAAAATCTAAGAAGATTGCGTCCACATTCTTTCATCTACGATGGAATCATAATGCTCCAGCAGTTGTGAAGTAATGGAACGTTTATGTTGAAAACCATGTTGGTTTGATGTGAGTAGTTCATTACTCTCTACATGGTGCACTTGGTGTTTACGGAACACCTTTCAAACGTTTTCACTACGTGATTAGTTAATGAGACTGGTCTATAGTTTGCTGGATCTGTACTATTTCCAGTTTTGGGGATTGGAGTAATGATTGCGTGTTAATAAGTGTTTGGTATAACACCATCATCCAATGATTTCCACCACATCAGGTAGAGCAGGTAAAAAAATACTTAAGCTTGCACATTTTGAGGATTTCTGCAGGACCATAATCTGGTCCCGGAGCACTGCTTCCGCTAATTTCATCAGTGGCTAATTCAATGTTTAGTTTTGTGAATTCAAAATCCATTAGGTAGTTATCAATTGGTTCTAATAATTGAACATCAGAGTTACAGGTCATTTACTAAAAACTTTCCGGTACTGACTGCTCAGAACTTCACTCATCTCCTGATAGTTATCAGTCATTGATCCATTTTCGTCCAACCAATAATGGTCCTATTTTTTGTTTTCATAGACGAAAAATTTGATGCTTAAGAGAAGAAGTACTTTGTGTTTTCTTTTATCTTTTTGATGGCTCACAGTTCTTTTTCCTCTTTCTCTTCATCATGAGGTTTTGCAAGTTTATGTTCAATTTCTTCCAGTTTTCGCCGGCATTCCATTTGTCGCTGTAATACATACGACGACTTTTGGCATTTGAACAATCATGCTCTTTTCTTTAGTAAGCTTTTGCGGAATTTATGGTGGCGATTTTTAGGACATTTCCTTCTAGCCGGTGGTAGGTATTTCACGCACTTTTCTAACAGAACTTTTTCGAAGATTTCGTTCATTGTTTCACTTTGAGTAAAGTCATTTAGAAGAGTGTTCCAGTTCACCGACCGCAGCTCATCGTTCAAACCTTCCCAATTTATCTGATTATTGAAAGCATTTAAATCTCGAATACTATTTATGGTATTTTGCCAATTATTCTTCGAGTCTCTCACTTCATTTCTACTGAACTGGGTTGTGATATCAATGAGTTTGTGATCAGACAAAGCTGTATCTTGGGTGCTGATATTCTTTACAAATTCGATATTCTGTACAAAGAGGAGATCTAAGATGTTGTCCTTCCTTGTTGCCGAAGTAGAATTTCACACCTGCTATTTTAGAATTTCTGTTGAATGTGCGAGCCAAGCTGTTCTTTCACATACAACGCTACTCCGCCGCATTTACGGCTTTCGCGGTCACACCTGTGCAAAGTATGTCTTCCATTTTGACTTCAGCATCACAAATACTCTCATTCTCTTAAGTGCGTTTCAGTAATTGCCAGGAAAAGTGAATTTGCTTCGCCTGCAATGTTTCTAAGTATTAATTGCTTTCTGTACTTTTTGGTATAGAGGCCTTGAATATTGACTACATAATATTTGTTCAATGTGTGGTTACTCTTTAGTTCTATTGGGCAATTGCATCGTTTCATTGGTTAGTTTGGCACGTGGCAGATAAGCTTTAATGTCGACAAATGTTCAGTAATACAAGTAGAGCCGGAGAACCTTTCAGCCTCGCGATTAAAAATGAACGGGATAGAACTGGTAGCGGTCACCCAACATCGTGACTAGGGAGTATCTATCACAAAAAAAAAAAAAATACAACACTGTCAGCAAGCTAACAAGAGTGTCAAAATGACAAGCAGAGTACTGGGATTCATTACCAGGAATTTTGTGTACTAATTCAAGGATATAATCATTCCTTTGTGCATATTGCTAGTGCACCCGCATCTAACATTTCCCTTTCAATTTGGTCGCCACATCAGTTAGGCGATATCGATAGCATAGATAGAATCCAACGCAGAGCAACGAAATTGATACCTAAGGTGCGAAGCAATTAAGCCCTACGAGTGTCGCCTGCAGGAAGTGGGACTCATCTCTCATGAGCAAAGTTGACTCAGGGGACAACCAATAGAAACATTCAAATATTTGAATGACTTCGATGACGTGCCTACAACGGAACTTTTTTTAAGAGGCGATGATGATGATGGCTTGCGGAAGAACTGCCAAAAGCTCAAACATACAGCTCGGAGAACTACCCTAATCCAGCAATTCTTCCAGTATTTCATATTGAATATCTGAAATAGGTTTCCCTCCGAAGCTATGGGTGCAAAGACAGTCAATGCGCTTAAAAATTGTCTTGGCAAGCATTGGGAGTAACACCCTCCACAACTGCATACTCCTGCTCCAGGAATCATATTTTCATAACGGCCAAAGGTTCAGAGGTCACCCTAATCCCTTATATTTCATATCCCAACTAGCTAAACGTCTCCGAGAACCGCGAATTTGCAACAAATTATCATGCTTACAAGATCTACTCCTGGTCTGAGTTTATTCTTGTCTTTTTCAGAATTCTAAATGATTTTCACTTCATGGCAATAGCTCATTGAGGACTGGAACGTGAGTCTTGGCCACGCTCCAGCCAATTGATCCGTCAACTCCCAGCTGTTTAATTTCATCTAATCTGGAATTTCGGATAAGTCAAGCCTTGTGGGCCCAGCTGAACTAGACTTTTCTGAGCCAATCCTAATTTCACCGGCTAATCGATGACTGTTGTATTATTGTAGAGAGAAACCACAGTTGTTGATGGTATTGTAGACTCTGTGTGTGTGTTTCAGTTAACCCTTCCAGGCTGGCTATATCCTTGTTATTTCATTGAACATCGAAGTTTTTGATGAGTGCATAAGTCCTCTGAGTATTACTTTTCTTTCTCTAGAATGCCTAATTCCTAAGCTATAGGACAGTGAGAGACTTAGCGATAAAAATAAGAAAAACTCTTAGATTAACACATTGGAGCTTAGTGCTTAATGTATAGCCACATGTCTACACCCGACGGCAAAGGATTAAGGGCATGTTTGACTGGGAGCTGAAGTTAAGCACTCGAGGATTGACTTGTCCGAAAATATAGACAGGTGCGCTGGCTTCGACCTGCTGAACTGAGCTTCAAGCAGTAACCTTTAATTGGTTACCATCAAAACTTACAGAAACTCAACCCTGCCGTCAAAAATGGAGGTTTCAGCCGGCTTAACGGAATCTGCAGATGTGCAGTGCGTTGGAACTCTGCTGCTTGTGAGAGGTGGAGATGGCGCAGAGGAGGAGGTACTGGGGCGGGTGCTGTTTGAGCCAGAGGAGCTGGAACGTAAGAAGAGAGAAGTATATCACCTGTGGCGGGAGAAGGACCGGCTGACGAAGCAGTCGGCTGGGGTGTAGAAGCATGACACGTTGAAGAAGGTGTCATCCGATGATAAGGATAGTCCTTCACTTTCACCATATCACACTTACAACGCAATTCAAAAGGGCAAAGCCAAAGCTTCTTACAGCAGATTCAGACAAGCTAAGCTGCGAAAGCTTAATTTTGGTACTCAATCGAATATGCCCTGTAAGTCCCGTTTACACGATGCTACTGTTGTGCATCACGCACTGCTTCCCAGGCATCCTGTTTGGGCGGTAAATTATCCCACTTTCTTATGTCTCACTGTGTGGTTTGGAGTGCCAGTGTACGTGAAAGTCTGTCACTTGAAAATTGCTTATGAACTTCATATGCACAGAGAAAGAATTCAAGGCTGAATTTCAATACGTACTGGGTAGTACTATAGAAGTAATTGAAAAAGAAAACCTTAAAACTTTTATGGTCGACCTTGAACGTGGGTAAAATCCCAAGAAACAGAGACATATCGCAAGAAAAATTAGCTTCCTCTAAATGTTGCTTTAGTATTCGTTTTGCTGTGGAGGTGATTAATCGAATTGTGCATTCTTTCAAATAATTTAGCACATTACTGATCACTAGTAGTATCATATTCGCTTGTGTCTACAGATTGCGCTGAATTTAATTAAGTACAATGCAAAACATTGCGAAGAAAGTGGAAAGTCCGAAAAATCCTCTTGGTAAATATTTATGAGAGGGTCTCTGATGATTTTCCGATTTTTTTGTACACTTAATCGTTTTTCTTCCACCAATTATCCATGTTATACATATTTTAAGTCGGCGCATAACGTTTTTTCCTAGTTATAATGCTTTAACTTCTTATTTTCTCCTATATCAAAGTGAAGGGTGACGGCGTGAATCGGTGTAAAAATGTTTACCGTCACGCGACGGACGATCGTCCGTGCCTCGCTTTGGACGCTGTGCACACCATTTCGACTGCTATCTTGGGACTTATCTGTTTATTGGACAGTACCAAAACAAGTTCAAGTGCCTCCATTATTTTCTACAATCAGCAACGAAACGAAAATTTTATTGAAATCAAAGATCACTTCTATGAGGTAAGCTTACGTACCGCGTTTTAGGAAACGAATGCGCTTTGTTACATAAGCCCAAGAAGCAAAGAGCGTAACGGGAGGACTCACGAGAAATTAGCACCAAATAGTGAAGTCATCATCGATCCACACTAATTCCCCCACATTTTCTCTTTGTTTGTGAGTAATCCAGGAGGCACAGCAAGTGCTAGCCTCCTTTATTTCTGAAAAAAAAAGACGTCATCATCGACGAATCTATGGCTGAGCAGCATAGGAGTAGGCTATTTTAACTAATTTAACCAGAAGAATCGTATTAACTTGCAAAATTCATCTCTAGCGTATATATAAATTAAGATAATATGTACTAATTTAGCAACTATCTGTAGAAAATTGAAGTGCATGCTAGTGGGAACTTTCACTCCACTAGCGCCAAATTTGTTCTCTTTCGGCGACCTAATTTATCTTCCTTTTCTTGATTGAAGCCATATTTAAGCTTCATATTTAGTTCACAGTACTCTTCACCGAACATGTTTATTCCTTACCAACAAATATAAGCACCATTATAGGTAGCCAATTCTGTACTTGAGAGAAACCCCAGTTACAGCCTATTGCTCGAACTTTCTGTACTTAGCGACAACATTTTATAGTATTTGCAGCTCAAGTAGCTGGCCAGTTATGAACGGAAGATTGAATGAAATAAGTCGAAAAAATACGATGATATATTCATGAAAACAAAATACGAAGGTCTGAGGTCCCACACTCAAATACTTCGACTCGTCGATGAGATGTAAATTTGCTACGTGCGGTCACGGCTAAGTTTTATTTCAGTCCTATTGAGTCATCCCGTTGCATTCTTTGCTTCCTGCGTAAGCTTGTGTGCTAGAGGTGCAACACAAACAATGAAACCAACGTTTAGGCTGAGAACCTCGGCTAGGTAGGCAAGGTAGGTTCTGCTAGCAAATATAGGTCCCTAGAAGAACCTACCTTGCCTTACCTAACCTTGGTTCTCGGCCTAACCGATGGTGTCACTGTTGGCAAACTTCCTCCTAAGGATGGTAGTCAGTGGTGTTGGTGGTGGCTATCAGCCTGTCGTCTTCACTTTTATATAGGAGAAAATAAGTTTACAGCGTTATAACTCAGAGAAAACAATATGCGCCGACCTAAACTGTGTATAACATTGATAATTGGTGTAAGAGAAACGACTTAATCTACAAAAAATCGGAAAATCACGTGAGACCCTCTCGTAAATATTTACCATCCTCTCGATTGTTTCATGAAGTTTAGTGTAGCTAGGCTCTAAAGTGAATCAAACTAAGTATTTTCATCCAAGCGAAATGTTAGGTACGATGTTTCCCCGAAATGGTTGTTTGTCAATATCTACACAACATGCTAACAGTTTTGTTAAATATTTGTCATCAGCTTTATTTCGTCTTGTAATTCGGGCTAATTTAAACTTGAACAAAATTGCGTGAAATTCAGCCTGATGTAGTAACGGGATGCAGGTGATTCTTGGATGTAGATGAGACAGTGTATCATTTTCAAAGTGCAAATGGTATAATTTTAGCAGTTATCGTATGTATTGCAAAGGAGCCAGTGAACGCATAAAAAAGGAAATAATAGTAGTTTTAGTTCAATATAGTCATGAAAAGTATGTGGAAGTGACTAGTCAGTTTGATCTTCGTTACTTCAAACATCCTGAAACTACGATGAGAAGCATACGCATTCCTTGGAGAACGGTGAGTACTAATCATTTACGGTTTTTCGCTGTGCTATGAAGAAATTTTTACTTCTAGGCTAGTTAGCCTACCTACTGATTTTAGCTATTGTTGAGCATTGGCGTTCAACACATTATGGAGATGATTTTTCAAGTTAATGTGTTTAACTAGTAATGATAATACAGAAAGTGTTCTGCTGCAGTGGATGGTGTTTAGAAGAGTAACAGGGTAGTGTGCCGTTAGTTGCAGTGCATGTTGTTCTGAGAAGTAAGCAATTGTTTTGAAAGAGAACTGTAATTAATCCAGTCTTTCATGTAGAAATTAAACTCATTTTCGTCAAAAGCCCTGATACTAGCATATGGTTTTAGTAAATTTCTACTTTGCCCTCTCTCCCACTCAAACCCAGGTATTTGTAGGGGTGATTCGGGTAAATATTAATTAATGTAGTGATTGATCCATAAATTATCTTTTTCTGGCTGTAACCGTCGTATCAGTTATGATATTTTAAATGTTAAGTTCAATGTGTTATCAATGCCATAGTGCAGTTTAACTCCGGGTAGGTCTTTACTTGACCTTCCACTCAAACCTAGGCATCTTAAATACTTCGTCTTGTCGATATTGTTGCGCTGAACATGAACTTATACGTTACAGCCATCGGAAATGATTAATGGTCGAAATAGTAACTACATTTTAACAGTATATTGGTATCACATCGCATCACATCAGCTCTGCGGGTCAATGTGAAGTGTTTGTAGTTCAGCGATTTTGATAAATTTAACAATATATTCAGGTGAAATGGGACATTCTAAGATTTTTTTCATGAGTGTCGTTTTTGCCGCAAATGCCTAGTTTTCGAGATATTTGACTTTGAAGTAGCTATTGTTTTCCTATGGGAGAAAATACCCGGTGACCCCATAAGAACCTAAACTGACCACTATTGACCTAAACTGGCCCAACCTAACTTAACCTAACCCAGAGATCCTATAAACAGAGGGTTTCTCTTACACTGTGCAAGTGTGGTTATTTTCTCCCGTCTCCCGTCAGGTGTAATAATATATGTATGAGTCAGAAATCAATACTTACAGCGACATTAATTTCTTTGCATTTTATCTAGTTGACGACTCTCAGACAGTGACATTTGGCATAAAAGTTACCTAGATTTTTGTCCGTGGGATTTTCTTCGCTTAACTCAAGTAAGGTTAACGCAAGTAAAGTTAGGTTAGGTGAGGCTAAATTAGAATAGTTTAGGTTGAAGTAGCTTAGGTTAGGCCAGGTTTGCTTCTGTTTACATTACCACATTGGAAAAACCGTACTTCGTGTAAGCAATAGAAGAAATTACTGTATAAAGTCTGCCCTACAAACCAATACAAATGTAGTGTGTGTGTAAAAAGTATGTTTAGCTCTTGAATTTGAGGATCATGCATTTGTGAATATGCACGCTAAAAGTTGTAAGGTCATGCCTTAGTAAGATATTGTATAATACGCAAGATTATTTTTTTTTCCGTTATTTTTACTTTCACCTCAGCCTTTTCCCAAGAATATTATTGTGTACCAGTATTTCCTTAGATATTTAGTCGTTTTGAACTAATTTCATCATCACAACCATCGTAAGCCATTGTCATAAACACAAATTGGTTAATTTTCCGAAGAGGACAGTAATCACACTTAGTATTTTTGTTAATATATTTAGGTAAAATATGGTAGGTATTCTAAGAAGTTTTTCAGGAATGTTTTCGCCGCAAATGATTAGTTTTCGAGATATTTGACTTTAAAGTTCCCATTATTTTTCTAAGAGAGAAAACTAGATTGGCCATTACGACTAGTGCAATACAGTTTTTTATATATTTCTCGTAGGATATTAGCAGAACCAGTCCTTATCAGTATTTTCATGAGTTTTGGTCTCAGTTTTCACAACAGAGGCGATATCACATAGGAAGAAGAAGGGACATATAGTATGACGATAGACTCGTAGAACCTATGCAAGAGGGTGTTTTCACACAGGATCAACGCGCATGGGAACGGCATGTCGGGAAAGAAGAGGAAGAACAGATGGAAGAAAGATCAGTAGGAGTAAAAGATGGGAAAGAAGGAAAGTGGGCACGAAAGACGTCCCGAAGGCCTAGCTAATGGCTAAAGTTACCTACAGGGTCCCCCGAAACCAGTCCTTGCTTGCCTAACCTAGATGAGTAAGAGCCACGTTGTAGCCGAAAAACTATTATCTACGATGCTTGGTTCTTGAAGTTTCGCCACAGCCGTAATGGCGCATCTTAGAAATTCTTTCACAAGAAACGATGGTAACTTCAAACTTAAATACCTTTAAACGTGAGCATTTGCGATGAAAACGTTATTCTTAAAAGTCTAAAGATGCTTTCTTCTACTTATTATGCCAACAAGAACTATCACGTATAATATCACCAATGTTGGTAGAAGTTAATATAGAACGCACGACACAAACACCACAATTGCTGGCAGTAAAGACGGCATAATATGCGTTCCAATATATTGTTGGGTCACCTGATCAGGTTTCACAAACGTATATAAACAGAGCTTCAGAGTTCCCGGCGAAAACGTTATTCGTGAGAAACTATTTAGAATCCGTTATTCTACGTTTATATTGCATTAAAATAAGCTAGCGATATTGCAGAATTAACTTCCGATTGCACTATTAGTTTAAAGACTTAATAGGTCGTGTTCAACGTGCACACGATCATCGGGCTTTTGTTGATGAACAAAAGCAGTTGTCAACATTACTGTAATGAAGAATGTGACAGGGAAACGAGGGGAATTTCAACGTCTAATATCTCGTAAACTAAGTATTTGCAGCAAAAATGTTATTAATGATAAACGTCTAGGAAAGCTTTATTTTACCTAAATATGTCAACAAAATTACTAAATATGATTGCTCTCCGCTTCGGAAAATTCACCCACAACTTTATTTTTTTGAAGCCAATAAGTAATATAACGTATTTAAATATACTTATGCTTCTTTATTTAACCTGTACCATGTTACAAA
>LQNS02278153.1:1092424-1105052 GCA_001587735.2 Parhyale hawaiensis
GTGGGTTTTCCCGCCGTATTATATACGAAGACTATATAACAGCGATTCAATTTTGTATGTTTAGTTTAGAAGTTGAGTCGAACTCAAATGAGTTCTTTTAGAGCAATCTTGGCCAGGTGCACCATGCCTTGCATGAAATAAGGCGCGAGCATCTCTAACTCCCCACGGCTATGTCTAACGAAATCGCTCAGTCGTGCGGCGCAGACAAAGAGACGAAAAACAAAAAAAGAAGAAGACAGAAGAAAGCGAACACATAAACAGAAGTTGAAACGTACGGCGCTGCTGGCTGTATGACAGCAGGGCGGTGCACTACACCGTAGGTCTCCCTTTGTAGGGACCATTTCTCATAATATCTACAGTATTCTCACCTATGTATAGTATTTTCACTCAAATTTTCACACAAAACATGAAATATGTCATTTTATGAAAAGTCACAACTTTCCAGCAACTCAACAGTTATATGAAAACAATAAAAATGTAAATTTCCGCAGGGTGCGGTGCACTACACTGTAGGTTTCCCTTTGTAGGGTCAACAGCTTCTTGCAATAAGCAAGAGTTTCACATACAAAGGAAGCCTCTTGTTCACAGGATTAATAGTCGAGGTAAGTTATATCTTATTCACCACAACCTAAACATTTATTATAGGAATCTACCCACATTTTGAGCAATTTTTTTATTTATTGTTCGATTGTGCTGAAATTTACACCATATATATAAAATTAAAAATGGAATCGATTTGTGTCGTGGACATTTCTCAGTTTTCTTTATAGTTTTCCTTTTATTGTTGATTTTTAGGGTAAATTCCAGTATTTGCATAATTTTTACAATTCTATCTACTTTTTCAGTGTCAGAGTTGTAGGTCTGAAACATTTCTTATTGAATACTCAGAAGGCTGCTCTACAGACGTAAGTCTCCGTTTTTTTATTTTTATTTTTTTGCCCAGGATTTCTGAAATTGATGTTTGTGATATATATGAAAATAATGAAAAATGCATGTTTTTTTCACATTTTTTTGCTTTGTAATGAAAACCCGTTTCTAAAATAATAAGTCAAGCACTTAGGGATTTATCTAACAAATCAAGCTTTCTAAAATTGTCTTTGCTGTTTTCCTAGCATAATAATAGACAGACTTAATAGGATTTACAGGGAGGGAGTGGAACTTTACAGGAAGGCTAAAAAACAAATTCAAATGTAGTCATATGTAAACAAACTGCTTTATGGTTGTTGCACCCTGCCCAAAACGTTTGTCATTATAGATTCTCAAGTTTTTTGCAAGGATAAAGTAAAAAAAATACATTTCAATATATTATTATGATGTTGTTACGCTTAGTTACAATGATGACGTTATTTATGTAAAATATGCTCGAAAGTGGTAACAGCTTATAGCTCATTTGTTTTTCTACCAATTGTCTTAAAATTTTGACATATTCTGAAGAATATAAAATTAACTTGCATTGCCTCAATGTAATTATATATATACACAATATACCAGGTTTCAGCCAACAGCAAATATTTATGGTAAAAAAAAACATGAGATCAAAGGCGTAAATGTGAGGTATCATTTGTAGTATTTGACAGGTTGAATAGCTAGCTGTTCAGCTTACCTTACTCACTTCTACACGCACAGAGCACGCCCTATTTAGTAAGTTCATCACAGTAAATTATCTTACTTGGTGAAGAATCACCACTAATTCCACGGCGGATTTGTCCACGCAGATAGTCGCCGTCTGCCTTGAGATTACATGCGAGATTCGCTCGCATTTTTAAAGACTAGCATACCGTTGTCTCATTCAGTTACACAAAATAATGTTTTTCTTAAAAACAGCATTATTTAAGACGTGGTGGAACAAATTCTTTTTGGCGGAAAATCGTCGAAGGCGCCGAGTTCTCACAAAATCATTGGGTTTGATTGCTGATACCGGTGTAAACTGTAGGTAGGGTTTTGCTCCTGAACTGACCATGCTGCTGAGCTTTGGGGTCACAATCTGTCCCGTCCGATGAAACTGAGGGGACCACGACTATCACTCGTTCATATTTCTTCATTGCGAGTCCCTAGAGCAGCTGATCCTTTTGCAAAAAAAAGTAACATTTGAATTTTTAATGTATCTTTTACGCGTGTGTGTTGCAGCACATGAGTGGTAATTTTTTCAGCGTGGTGTAACCAATTCAGCGCAAGGTCGTTGAGTTAATATTAGATTCGTTGTTATTAGAAGCGTCACATTTCTACTTTAGAACACGTAGGTACTACTGGTAGAGTCGCATTCTGTCCAGCGGTAATAAGAGTATTTTAGCGGAGAAGCACCTACTTATTAAAAATTAGTTTTACTTTTTATCTGGAAAGCATCATCTCCAGGTGGCAACACTCCGTGCTGCGCAGCTTAAGCTAAAACGTAACAGATGATACGGGAAATACATCTGGACTACGTCATATATATATTGCCCCTCGCCTACAGGCAGAAGGTTGAATAATCCTTTGAGAAGCAAAGAAGCTGGTGATGGTAACCCGTACGGGTAGGTGTAGACGGTCAAGTAGTGTGTGTGTGTGGTCCATGGCCAGCTGAATAACTTTTTTTTGCAGTCTTGTATGTATCTAATAATGGGGAAAATATAGCTTTATTATGTTTTGGAAACTGCATTATGCCATTTGCTATCGTATCTGGCCGTGATTCATCTATAGAGAGAATTTTTCTTTTTTTTCAGCCGAGATTTGTACGAATCTGTAGAAATCGCATAAGACATAGAGATCATAGAATTTCTCGCTCTATGTTTATTGGGTAACGAAGAAAGATCGTATGGTTTCACAGTCAGTTGGCTATAAGAAAAAAAAGAACTTCCTAAGCACCTGAATTTATATAACTATTTGTTCAAATTTATCATACTTAGTTCTCTGCTTTGTATAAAATAGCTACCGGGGTTTGTAAAAGTCCTGTTGCACTTCAATATACATGTTTGTGTTCAGTTTAAGTAGTAAATGTAATTCTCCGTGACACAAACCTCAAATTTATTCTTTTTGGGAAATTTTCACTAGCACTAACTAGTGGTGAGGTGCATGTGTGCCTCTATGGAAGCAAATAGAACAGATATCTGTTCTCCTTCACGCAGGCCGTGGCATGTCAGGCATCGAGAGGTCTCACTGAGGCCCAGGCATTATGGAGGCGGGTTGCTCGGTTGTTGAGACGCAGCTAACCTAAACACAGTACAATGAAAATAGAAGGGAAACTTCTTAGGGCGGTTTGACCGATGGGCGTGGTCTAGCGGACTACGCCATCCCTTTCCACCTCTGTGATTGGCTAGTGCCAGCCTGCCATGTCGTCATCGATGACGTCACAGTTGCGAGCTAGTCAGGCGAAGTCTAAATATCCGGACAGGGTAGGTAATGAAAGATTTCTCAGCAATGTGTCATCGTATCGATAACCTATTTCACGATACGTTTTGCACCTGTCCTCAATTTCCATTCCATCGGGCTCCATTTGAACAGAATTGTTGAACCTCCTTGTTCCGCTGCTATAGGCCCGTGACTCCAGCTTAGGGCGTGCCTAGTTTGTGATGCCACGCCTCTGCCATGCCCGGGCGGACATAAAGAGATTTTCCCTACTGTCTTTACTTTATTGTGACCTAAGCGAGCTAGTTACCTATCTACGACTCTGTGGACGGTCATCCAACTGACCTTTAGCCGCATGGTGATGTCGAGCTCGTTGTGGCCCCGCGTGGAGGAGAGCAGGCGTCTCAATTCGATTTGCTTCCATTGAGGCACACATGCACCTCACCACAATTTATTACAATTGAATATTGCCTAAAAAGGATAACTTTTAAGTTTGTGTCATTGATAATTACACTTATTATTCAAAACTGACCATAAATATATAACATGAAGCGTACTAGAACTTTTGTAAAACCCGGTATATCTTCATGCAATTATTATTCACAACGCGTTTTATTGAAAGTATTGTACAATTTAGCTCAGCCTTGCCTTGCTACGGGGAGTTTATTCTTCTCAGTATATTAGTACTGTCATTTGCGTTGCAAGCTCCAGTTACTCGTGCGATGCAGTGATTACTAGATAAATCTTTAAGGGACTTAGCCTACCCATCGAAAATGGTCAAATTTTGTCCCTTATCGTTTTATGGTGTAATCTGATTCTTGGGATGGGGCGGACCTATGGTTGAAAAATTTTGACTCGAGGCGTGATGGAACACCTCAAAAATTGGTGTCAAATTTTTTTCCCCAGGGGTAAATTTTGAAAGTTGACCGATTGGGCTGAAACTTTGGTTATTAATGTAAAATAGAAAATAAAATCGATCAACAGTAACATTTTATATTTTCTTCTTCGTTTTCTATTTATCTTCGCATTTTCCCGGGTTCCTCATATATTACCATGAATATTTACTGTGGGCTGAAACTTGGTATGTATATGTTATATATAAGTATATATATATTTATATATACTTGTATTGAGGCAATACAGGTTAGTTTTATATTCTTCAGAATGTGTCACAATTTAAAGACAATTGGTAGAAAAACACATGATTTATAAGCTGTTACCCCTTTCGAGCATATTTTACATAAATAACGTCATCATTGTAACTAAGCGTAACGACATCATAATAATGAATTGAAAAGTATTTTTTACTTTATCCTTGCAGCAAACATGAGAATCTATAATGACAAACGTTTTGGGTAGGGTGGAACAACCGTAAAGCAGTTTATTTACATATGACTACATTTGGAATGAGCTTTTTTGCCTTCCTGTAAAGTCCCACTTCTTCCCAGTAAAATTCTATCTAGTCTGTCAATTTCTTTGCTAGGAAAACAGCAAAGACATTTTTAGAAAGCTTGATTCCTTAGCTAAGCCACTAGGTGCTTGTTTTGATTTTGGAAACGAGTTTTCATTACAAAGCAAATGAATGTGATAAAACACGCAATTTTCATTATTTTCATATATATATATATCACCATCATCGATTTCAGAAATCCTGGGTAAAAAATAAAAAAAGTGAAGACTTGAGTCTGTAGAGAAGCCTTCTGAGTATTCAATAAGAAATGTTTCAGACTTAGAACTCTAACACTGAAAAGAAAGAATTTAAAAAATTATGGAAATGCAGGAATTTACCCTAAAAATCAACAATGAAAAGAAAACGACGAAGAAAACGAGAAAATGTCCTCGGCACAAATCGATTCCACGTTTTATTTTACATATATGGTTTAAATTTCAGCAAAATCGAACTCAAAAGTTTTCCTTCACTGACCAAATTTCGTTGGTTGCCGAGCAGTAGTCTTCTAGAACCAATGAATTTTTAATATTTTCAGATAAAAACTTAGACAAAATAATGAAAAACAGGCGGCACTACATTATCAATTCTGTCCTGCGTAGACGATGTTCACCGTCGGAGAAGACTTCAAGAATTTTTCACACACGAACGAAAACTTGCTTTATTCTAAAGAAAACAAGCCTTTACTGATATTGAATTAGCGGAAACCATTTCAGGTGGAGTCCTTGAGTCAACTCGAACAAACTTGTAGAGTCCTTGAACTACATCGCTCAAGGCTGTCTTAATTAAATCTCGCAAATATCTATAGTGTGTATTTCTGAGCAGAAATAAAGCGACTATTTAAAGGAAGATCCAGTTACTGAAATTAACTTGAAAACCCGTCAACAGTTGCCATAATTGTTTTTTGGAGGAGTACTCCAGAGTGACAACCCACAGATTGTGAAGGGAATTGTAATATTTTAATTAGTTTTCACCTCACTGTTACACACTTTAACGCTACTAATAGTGAATAATATTTCCTTGTCGTATTTGGCATATCCGTGTCCATGAAAGTGTTAAAATAAACGGAGGCTTTGCTTGGGAGAATGTATTCGGAATGTCTTTTTATTTTGTCCTACTTGACTTCTTTCGTGCATGACACCATTATTGATAATCCTTTTTTGCTGCTTTCCCTCTTCGTTCCTAATTTGCTGCTTTCCCCCTTCGTTCCTAATTTGTTGCTTTCCCCCTTTGTTCCTAATTTGTTGCTTTCCCTCTTCGTTCCTAATTTGTTGCTTTCCCCTTCGTTCCTAATTTGCTGCTTTCCCTCTTCGTTCTAATTTGCTGCTTTCCCTCTTCGTTCTTAATTTGTTGCTTTCCCTCTTCGTTCCTAATTTGCTGCTTTCCCTCTTCGTTCTTAATTTGTTGCTTTCCCTCTTCGTTCTTAATTTGCTGCTTTCCGTCTTCGTTCCTAATTTACTACTTTCCCTCTTCGTTCCTAATTTTTTACTTTCCCCCTTCGTTCCTAATTTGCTGCTTTCCCTCTTCGTTCCTAATTTGCTGCTTTCCCTCTTCGTTCCTAATTTACTATTTTCCCTCTTCGTTCCTAATTTACTGCTTTCCCTCTTCGTTCCTAATTTGCTGCTTTCCCTCTTCGTTTCTAATTTACTACTTTCCCTCTTCGTTCCTAATTTACTACTTTCCCTCTTCGTTCCTAATTTGCTGCTTTCCCTCTTCGTTCCTAATTTACTATTTTCCCCTCTTCGTTCCTAATTTACTACTTTCCCTCTTCGTTCCTAATTTGCTGCTTTCCCTCTTCGTTTCTAAAATTGTTGCTGTCATCCATAGGTTCTTGTTGTGGTTGGCGTAATACATATCACATGACAATTCGCTTTAAGCTGGTCTGTGTCGTTATTCTCTAGGTAAGATGGCGTAAGCTAGGAATGAAAGGCATAATAAAATAGAGGAAAATCTCTGTACCCTTTGCCGCTCAAATGGACCATCATTCATCACGTGAAAGTCGCACGATATAAAATGTTTTCTGTAAACGGCGAAGGGATATTGTACTAACCGAGATAAAACAAGGTTTATTTTTCTACCTCAGCTGAGAAACAAGTCGTATGAACGTTGCTTAAAAGAACTGGGTCTCATCTCTCTCGAGCAAAGATGACTCAGGGGGCAACTAATAGAAACATTCAAGTACTTGAATGGCTACAACGACGTACCTACAATGGGACTCTTTGAAAGACACCTTAATGATCGCTTGCGAAACAACGGTCAAAAACGCAAGCATAAAGCTCGAAGAACAACCTTAAGTCATCAGTCTTTTCCCTATTTCATCGTCAACATTTGAAATACACTCCCCTTCGACGTTGTTGGTGCAGAGTCAGTCAACTCGTTTAAAAATCGTCTTGACATACATTGGGAAAGATATCCTCCACAGCTAAGAACCCCTCCTCCACGAGTCGCAAGCTCTTAACGGCCAAAGCTTTCTAGACCTTCTTAACTCGTCTTCTACTCACTTCCGCTCCGTCTACATCTTTAAGCTCCCCATATCAGTGGCTATCGAACATGCTTGCGTGCGTTCATGATCATATCTGTCGCTGAGATTCTTCTCTCCCTTCTTTTTTCCTGGTTTTTTCTTCTTCCTTTTGTTCTCCTCTCGCTTCCCCAGTCATCTATAGCTTACCAACCTAATGACAATAGCTCATAGAGGGCCGGGGCGTAAGTTCTGGTGTCTCTTTGGGAATGGGCCTATTGGTTCGTCTACTGCCGCCCATCTAATCTATTCTGTTTTGGACTTCACTCTTCAGGGGGCATAAGACGGGCAATAGGTCATAGGGTTGGGTTTGTTACGCTCGCCCATACTATGTTATAAGTAGCAGGAGACCTTGTAGGTTACCTTCGCCTTAGCTATAGGCCTTCGGGACGTCTGTCATTCATGCCCACTTTGTTTCCTCTGGAGTACATAGGTAATTTTGCTGGTGATTCTTTATTCTTCTCTACCTCTTCTTTCCTGACTTGCTGTTTCCATGCGTCTCGACTCGTGCACGGGTTCAACGTTCCTCTTGGTATTCTTGATGTCCTTCCTTCCTCTTTTTGGATCACAATGTACTCTGTGGATATGAAGGCTGACACTAGTAATACAATAATAATTTGGACTTCCCTATATAAGGTAGCTACGTCTAGTAGCGAGATGGCTACCATGTTTGGCTTATAAAGTTGTGTTAATCTGCGTGTATCTAAATCTACCGTACTTTTACTCAATTGTAAATAAGATTGGAATAATTTGTTCTTGTTGGATACGTAATGCTGCAAAGATACAATGTATTAGGTCGATAATAGGTGATGCAACCAAGCGTAGAGTTTCCGCTTATATTTACATCATGGGGAGGACGTGAAGAGGAGAGTGACTTGAATGTAAACTGTTCAAGAACATTGCAAGTCACCAATAATATTTCTATGTAACATGCTGTATGAATGATATTTGTTCACAGCCTCGTATTACCTGTGTTACATGCATACACTGCATTATACTGTCGATGCTCCCATTGATGGACTAAAACGGGGGAGGGAATAGTGGCCCGTTCAAACTGATCGTCTGTTAACGTATTTTTTTCCCGAAAAAGGGAATAAAAATGTAGGAAAACAAAGTACCAATGTCTCTAAAAGGGAATACACATGTAAACTGATACAAACATGCTGAACAATACCCAATGAGTCAATAAATAAATGCTACTGTGCTGATATGTAAGTTATATATTCTGTTAGTGGGAGAGCTCGCGGGGTTACCTTCATCGTATAGTGGGGATCTAGAATAGTCATTATTTTGAGTCATCTGACACCACCAAATGTTTACAGCTGCTGAGCGACAGCACCATAGGAGTCACCCACCAAACTAACAAACTCGGACCGCCTCTCCCGACAATTTTTAACTTGTAATTAGACATTCCCATGTCAGGACGCAGTCTGTCAAGTCCACAATCTGTTAATGGGGACATCGACTTTTTTGTATTGGTATGCCACACATGTGCTGGCGTTAGCATCAGTACGTTATTGTTGCATTACTGTCAGGTCAATATTATTCGTGATGCACAAAATGACTTTTGATAAAGCTCGAGTGTCGATTTGGTTAATCTTGCAGTCAGTAACGTGCAAAATGAAGAGTTACCAATCCCCCTCTCCCCTTTTTTTTTGCTGGACAAAAAAGCACTAATAAAAATAAATGCAAATAATAAAAGTAAACGTTTCGAGAACTAATTCCATCCTCATTACAATCTGGAAACCATAATAATAATAATAATAATAATAATAATAATAATAATAATAATAATAATGAATTTTAATAAGTACAATCTACACTTTATAAACACACATGGGGAAAAGTAATAAAAGTTAATAAGGTAAAACTGTAAAAAAACGGAAAGAAAGGCCAAACTTGAGATTTTGCAATGAAAAGTGGGTGGGAAATTTTACTATCGTTTAAGGAAGGTAGTTTTTTTCAAAATAGACAGGGACTCCAGTATTCTAAGATCGGAAGGGTCAGGGATTGAACCTAAAATAGTTCAAATTAGTCATTTGTACTCTGCTATTGTAGACAGCGAGAATGCTACCGGTTCGACAACTCCTGAGTCCTGCCCATGTGCTCGAATACTCTCGTGCGAAGCAAACGGCAACCTTTTCGGAGTGAGGGCCTGGTGAGACTTTCAGGAACAGAGAAAAAATAGGGTTGCGGGCCCGACGCAGGGATTTCGCGGGCCGTATCTGGCTTTCGCTGCTGGGTATAGGAAAAAAGCCCCGCCTATCTCCTAATGTACCTTTATTGCCCATACTTAGTTATTTTGAAGCAAGTTATATTAAAATGAGTAATATTATACTGTACCTACTGCATTTACCTAACGAAACCAACCCCTAACCTAGACTAACTTTATCTGATTGAACGCAGCCGCATCGAACCATATCTGACTAGACCCAACCCATTGTAACATACATTACCTAGCTTCTTCTAACCTAACTTACGAGTTCGTGGCTTTTTTCACCTAACCTTACTTCTCCTCAGCTAACTAGACCTTAACGTTTATTTATAGCAGCGATTAAGTAAGAGGAAATCAGGCTTCGCCCTACTAACCTTTCCTAATGGTTTGAATCCTTGTGTTATAACCTAACTTTTTATGCTTGGGCAATTTTTACCGAATAGGCCTAGCAAGCAGAGAGTGTACCGAGAGAACTAAATGGGGCTAAAATAAAATTTAGCCGTGACCGCATGTAGCTAAATAACGTCACACCGACGAGTCGAAGTACATATTTGAGGGGTCGGACCTCAGGTATTCACAGTTTGGGTTCGTAATCCAAACCAAAAATGTGTTCAGTGTTTTATTCTTGACGCGAGAGAAACAATATGAATTTTATTGCTCAAACTTTGTATAATTGACGACAATCTTACTGTGTTTTGTGCTAGGGTGCAACTCAAGTCTACACCATTTTCTTCATCTTTAATGTCTGTAACTTTTGAGAAAAAGTCCAGTAGGTTTGATAAGCAGCTTCTTCCATTTCGGAAGCCATGTTGAGTGTCGGATTTGAGCTGATGCTTCCTCAGGTGATCAGTAATGCGCTTTTTCAAGAGGCGTTCGATGATTTTGCTGACGACCAAAGTAAGACTGATTGATCGGTTTCTTGCCTTAACTTTCACCTCTAGTGTTTTCCAAAGATTCTCGATTGGACTTAGGTCAGGAATTTGTGTGGGCAAATCCATAACTTCGAGATCTTGACCTTATTGCTGACGATAATATCATGTCAAGGTAACTCATGACTGTATTTGCCTTGTGGCAGGGGGCGTTGTCTTGCATGCCCCCTTGCATGCGGTGCTGGGGACTCCTGAGTTTACAATATTAGGCACGACAATACTTTCCAACAAATTTTATAGACCTGAGCATTCACACGGGTTTGCAAACGAACGAGAGGCGATATCTCTTGACTAGAGAACATACCGAAAACCATCACGCTCCCACCGCAAAACTTCAGTCTTCTTACTACACTTTACACTTAATTTCTCCCCTTCACATCTTCTAAGAAAGTTCTTACCGTCATTACCTAACAAATTGAACTTGCTTTCATCGCTGGAAAACACTCCAGACCAATTTTCATGGGAACAGTTAACATGCTTGTTTGCAAACTCTAATCTTTTTTCTTATCCTTCACTCACCAGCGGTTTTTTCTGTGGGCTTCTTGCAAATAACCCTGTTTCTTGAAGGCGCCGAGCAACGGTCTGACGTTCATACATGTTGTGCCATTCATTTCCCTACTTATCGCAGCTGAGGACTCAAACTCAAAACGATCCTTCGATGACGTTCGCTGGATGACTCTGTCCTCTGTAAGTGACGTTTTACGGGGCCTGCCGGCTTTTTAGGGGCACCAGCCGGTTTAATCGTACGACTTCACTATTCTGCCCACAACACTTTTCGAACGGTTTAACTTCTGAGAAATTTCTCTAAGAGTAAAATTATTCATATGCAACTTGATATCTTGTCACAGGATATAATCAACTTTCTGACGTGGTGCCATCATGTAACGAACGGCTATGTTTACAAATGGCAGTGTCAAACTTTGTCTTCGATGTTTATAAAGAAATACGGACTGAATAAGAAATTAACTAATTTTTTCTGTCCATTAGTTTTAGACGTTATAAATTTCAAAAGGAAAGCTTTCCTTTCATAACTTTTTTACTATCCTTTATGCATGTCTCAAATTTTAACACAATAATCAACATCTCACTGCTTCATAGTGTGCAGAAGAAGAAGTACCTGGCATGGTTAGAGAAGAAGTTATGCCGTTTTGAAAATTTGTCCCTTAGTTTAGGACAGTAGTGTATGCTGAGTATGATACCGATAATACTTTTTATAGCACTGCTGTACTTATACAACGAATTATCTGATACTTTGATATTATTGCTGACGCTAATATCATGTCACAGTCACTTGGACGAGGGGTCAAAAGGCTTTAATCTTTGGTTATTTTTGTTTTTCAATAAATTAAGAGAAAATTAATGATGCAATAGTAACGAACGTATTGTAACAGCAATTTTCTTTCCAGTACAAAATTGTTGAATTGTTATGATACCATCTCGTTGTATTAGTCAGCTAAGTTTCTCCCATCATATTTTGTGAGGAGTATCGCACCTTGCGGATCCTAATGGGTCATGAAGGTGTTAATTACGTATTGCTGATGTTTCCTTTAGAGCCAAGTTTTTTCTTTGGACTACAGCTTTTTCCACTTTTCTGTCTTGTGTTTCCCATTCACGGGGTCCTCGTTCTATTTGAGATAGCACATGTCACTACTTATTTAGCTTGCCGTCAACTTGGAGGGTACTGAGGCTAGATCATACGAGTGGAAAATTTGTCACATCTGATTGAACGAGCTTTTGTCAGCCGAAGAATGTGTATTTTCATCAATATACTCATTTGGCCAAATCTAATGCAAAAATGTAATTGTAGAAATAGATGAGTTACTGTGATGAATAAAGTTGAAACTGGCCCCTCGGGCCTGTTGGTGTTTCTAGAGTGATATTAAGCGTATAATATTAATAAAGGACTTAGCGTTTCTTCTGCTCAGATTATATAAGCGTGTAAAGCTGGCTTCCTACGTATGAATTGCGTCGGCTCTATCGGCATAGAACCAACTCTGCTAGTCCGACTATGCTGCTGTAACCGGGACTACAGTATTTAAAATTTAAACATTACGTTAAAAATCCTTAAATATAAGTCTGTGCGAATTTTAAATCTCTCAAAAAAATTTTTTTTGGGGCTGGCACAGTCGAAGATTCATAATTGGCGGTAGCGGAGTTATCAACTACTTTTTGAGCAGCATGGTAATATGCACAATGAC
>LQNS02278153.1:1122100-1132465 GCA_001587735.2 Parhyale hawaiensis
TCTGGCGACAATCCGCTCATTCACATTCACAGTGATACGTTCCAGAATTTTCCAAACATATATGATTGTAAATCGTTCGAATCTGCGCTGTATTGACTACAAGTGGAGACAGCTGAGTCATTTGTGGTAATCGTACTCCTGCATCCCTCGAATTTTGGCCGTGAACGATCGTTGGATACCTTCAAGTTGTTCAAGCTTTTTTCTTGTACTCGGCATCCAAAGTGGGGAACAGTATTCTATTCTCGGGAGGATTAATTGCTTCCATAGTGTGAGCATTACATCTATTTCGCATGACGAGAAAGTTCGTAAAACCCATCCACTCCATCATTTTTCCACAGTGATAACTCTATAAAGGAAATACATCTGGACTACGTCATGAATATATTGCCCCTCGCTTACTTGCAGAAGGTTGTATAATCCTTTGAAAAGCAGAGAAGCTGGTGATGGTGACGCGTACGGGCAGGAGTAGACGGTCAAATAGTGTGTGTGGTCTATGGCCAGCTGAATAACAGTTTTTTTTGCAGTCTAGTATATATCTAATAATGGGGAAAATACAGCTTTATTATGTTTTAGAACCTGCATTATGCCATTTGCTATCGGATCTGGCAGTCATCCATCTATAGAAAGAATTTTTCATTTCTACCAGTCGAGATTTGAACGAAACTGTAGTAATCGTGTAAAACATAGAGATCATAATTTCTCGCTCTATGTTTATTGGGTAACGAAGAAAGTTCGTATGGTTTCACAGTCAGTTGGCTATAAGAGAGAGAAAAAAAAAGAACTTCGTAAGCACTTGAATTTATACAACTATATGTTCAAATTTATTATACTTTGTTCTCTGTTTTGTATAAAATAGCTACCGGGGTTTGTAATAGTCCTGTTACACTTCAATTTACATGTTTGTGGTTATTTTAAATAGTAAATGTAATTCTCCGTGACACAAACTTAAAATTTATTCTTTTTTGGACAATTGTCACTAGCGCTAACTAGTCGTAGGGTGCATCTGTGCCTCAATGGAAGCGAACAGAACAGATATCTGTTCTCCTTCACGCAGGCCGTGGCAAGGTAGGCATCGAAAGGTCTAATTGAGGCCCAGACATTATGGAGGCGGGCTGCTTGGTAGTAGACGCAGCTAACCTAAACACAGTACAATGATAGATAGAAGGGAAACTTCTAAGGGCGGTTTGGCCGATGGGCGTGGTCTAGTAGCCTACGCCATCCCTTTCCACCACTGTGATTGGCTAGTGCCAACCTGCCATGTCGTCATCGATGACGTCACAGTTGCTAGTTAGTCAGGCGAAATTTGAATATCTGGACAGGGAAGGCAATGAAAGATTTCTCAACAGTGTGTCATATCGTATCGATTACCTATTTCACGATACGTTTTGCACCCGTCCTCAATTTCCATTCCTTCAAGCTTCATTTGAACAGAACTGTTGAACCTTCTAGTTCCGCTGCCATTGGCCCGTGAATCTAGCTTAGGGCGTGCCTAGTTTATGACGTCACGCCTCCGCCATACCCGGGCTTACATCTTCGTATTTTCAGGGGTTACTCATGTATTACCATAAATATTTACTGTTGGCTGAAACTTGATATATTATGTATATATAAGTATATATATATATATAATTGCATTGAGGCAATGCAAGTTAGTTTATATTCTTCAGAATATGTAAAAATTTTAAGACAATTGGTAGAAAAGCAAATGAGTTATAAGCTGTTACCACTTTCGAGCATATTTTACATAAATAACGTCATCATTGTAACTAAGCGTAACAACTTCATAATAACACATTGAAATGTACTTATTACTTTATCCTGGCAGTAAACTTGAGAATCAATAATAACATACGTTTTGGGCAGGGTGCAACAACCATAAAGCAGTTTATTTACATATGACTACATTTAAACTAGTTTTTTGGCCTTCCTGTAAAGTTCCACTCCCTCCCTGTAAAATCCTATCTAGTTTGTCAATTTTTATGCTAGGAAAACAGCAAAGACAATTTTAGAAAGCTTGATTCATTAGATAAATCACTAAGTGCTTGATTTTTTTATTTAGGAAACTAGTTTTCATTAAAAAGCAAAAGAATGTGAAAAAACATGCAATTTTCATTATTTTCATACATATATCACAAAAATCAGTTTCAGAAATCCTGGGCAAAAAAGAAAAAAAAATAAAAACCGGAGATTTACTTCTGTAGAGCAGCCTTCTGAGTATTCAATAAGAAATGTTTCACACCTACAACTCAAACACTGAAAAAGTAGATAGAATTGTAAAAATTATGCAAATACCGGAATTTACCCTAAAACTCAACAATAAAAGAAAACGATAAAGAAAACGGCGATAAAGAAAACGGGGAAATGTCCACGAAACAAATCGCTTCCATTTATTATTTTACATATATGGTGTAAATTTCAGCACAATCGAACAGTAAATGAAAAAATTGCTCAAAATGTGGGTAGATTCCTATAATAAATGTTTAGGTTGTGGTGAATAAGATATAACTTATCTCGACTATTAATCCTGTGAACAAGAGGCTTCCTTTGTGTGTGAAACTCTTGCTTATTGCAAGAAGCTGTTCACCCTACAGAGGGAAACCTGCAGTGTAGTGCATAGCGCCCTGCAGAAATTTACATTTTTATTGCTTTCAAATGACTGTTGAATTGCTGGAAACTTGTGACTTTTCATAAAATGACATATATCACGTTTTGTGTGAAAATTTAAGTGAAAATACTATACATAGGTGAGAATACTGTAAATTTTATGAGAAATGGTCCCTACAAAGGGAGACCTGCGGTGTAGTGCACCGCCCTGCTGTCATACGGCCGGCAGCGCTGTACGTTTCAGCTTCTGTTTATAATGTCTATCTGCGTGAAGCTTCATCCCAGGGTTATTATCATGAATGATGGACAACGAAGCTTTATGCACATTATTTATTACCTCTGCCAAGAAGGTTATGTTGTCGCCGTGTTTGTCTGTCTGTCTGTCTCTTTGTCTGTCTGTCACCAAGATAACTCAAAAAGTTCTGAACCGATTTGGACGAAATTTACAACGATTGTTAGGGGGAACAGATGATTACCTTTTGGGGAAGATATGTCCATCCATTGGTTTGTCTGCCTCATTTTTCTCAATGCCATAACTCAAAAAGTTATGAATGGATGTTAATGAAATTAACATGAGTTGTTGGGTATATAACAAAGAGTAAATGACCCAACTTTGGTAATGATCTGTTGTTCGTTCGTTTGTCACTGTTTTTAATTTTACGCTTGTTAGCACAATAACTTAACAAATAATGAATGGATCTTTATGAAATTTATAGGGGTTGTTAGTAATGTTAAAAGACATAAATGATTAAATTTTAATGCAGGTCGGTTTGTTCGTTTGTATGTTTGACAAATGTTTGTCATAACGTTTGTTAGCAGTATAACTCAATAAGTTATGAACGGATCTTCAAGAAAATTGCACAAGCTGTTATTACTACCAAAAGACACAAATAATTAGGTTTTGGAGTTTATGCAAAGCAAATTATGGTTTCAGAGCCAATTTGAATTTTTTGCTACCGTTGCCTCGCTTGGCAGAGGTATGCGCTCTCAGAGTGCTCAAGTGTAAATATAACCACCTTAGCCAAATGAGGCTACAACAGTGCAGTCGCAGTCACTGTATTATGTTTCATTGTATGAATATTTATTGTCGTGTACACTCATAGTACACTGATTGTACTGCGTACGTAGACAGTACAGTCCCTGCAATACAGCAGGCGCCCCACAGTTCTCGCAACACATGCACGCGGCCTGCATTTGGGAGTGAACTGCCACTCTTGTACAGAATGTGTATGGTTGTATGCTTTCTACCGTTCTCATAGAAATGTTCATTTTATGTTGTTTTATTATTATTTACCATTAAATTGATGTTTCGAATTAATTGTATCTCAACTCGTGTATGAATGTCTGAAGAGTATGCCTCTAAGTTGTTTATGCAAAATACCTATAAATAAATGATTTTTTAAGCAATTCATTAGGCTCGCTTGGGGTCTTCCTTTGTAGGGTTAAGTCATTTTACCTTTATCTTGGAGCAAGGATCAAGGAGCTAGTGCAACGCATTTTCAGATAAAGCTGCTAACCAACTACAAATAATACAATTGAGAGGAAATTGTTCCCTAAATGCAACGGTGGTGTAATACACGCGAGCACTGTTTGGAGGATATTATATGCAGTCTTTCGCTTGAGCCCTGCCTCTGACAGAATTCTTTTGTCAGAAATGAACATACATCGCATGAAAATTGTGTGTCTTGGTGTGTACGTTTGGTATTACAGCTCTTATCCGAAATAACCTAGGCCTGAAATAATTGATGTGTTACTCGGACGCTAATTTTTGTTGGGGAATAAAAACTTGTCCAAAGTACAAACCTGGGAATCGGGCAAGGACCTGGCAACTAACGAACGAAATTTTTCCTCACTGACCCAATTTCGTAGGTTGCCGAGCAGTAGTCTTCTAGAACCAATAAATTTTTAATATTTTCAGATAGAAACTTAGACAAAATAATGAAAAACAGGACACACTACACTATCAATTCCGTCCTGCGTCGACGATGTTCGCCGTCGGAGAAGACTTCAAAATTTCTCAAACACGAAAGAAATCTTGCTTTATTCTAAAAAAAAAACAACCCTTTACTGATATTGAATTAGCGGAAACCATTTCAGGTGGAGTCCTTGAGTCAACTCGAACAAACTTGTAGAGTCCTTGAACTACATCCCTCAAGGCTGTCTTAATTAAAGCTCGCAAATATCTATAGTGTGTATTTCTGAGCAGAAATAAAGCGATTATTTAAAGGAAGATCCAGTTACTGAAATTAAGTCGAAAACCCGTCAACAGTTGCCATCATTGTTTTTTGGATGAGTACGCTTGAGTGACAACCTACAGATTGTAAACAGAACTGTTATATTTTCATGAGTTTTTTCCTTACTGTTACAGACTTTAACGCTACTAATAGTGGATAATATTTCCTTGTCGTATTTGGCATATCTGTTTCCATGAAAGTGTTAAAATAAACGGAGGCTTTGCCTTGGAGAATGTATTCGGAATGTTTTTTTGTGCCCACTTGACTTCTTTCGTGCATGACACTTTTATTGATAATCCTTTTTTGCTGCTTTCCCTCTTCGTTCCTAATTTGCTGCTTTCCCCCTTCGTTCCTAATTTGCTGTTTTCCTTCTTCGTTCCTAACTTGCTGCTCTCCTCCTTCGTTCCTAATTTCCTGCTTTCCCCCCTTCGTTGCTAATTTGCTGCTTTCCCCCTTCGTTCCTAATTTGCTGCTTTCCCTCTTCGTTCCTAATTTGCTTTTTTCCCTCTTCGTTCCTAATTTGTTGCTTTCCCCTTCGTTCCTAATTTGCTGCTTTCCCCTTCGTTCCTAATTTGCTACTTTCCCTCTTCGTTCCTAATTTGCTGCTTTCCCCCTTCGTTCCTAATTTGCTGCTTTCCCTCTTTGTTCCTAATTTGCTGCTTTCCCCCTTCGTTCCTAATTTGCTGTTTTCCCTCTTCGTTCCTAATTTGCTGCTTTCCCCCTTCGTTCCTAATTTGCTGCTTTCCCTCTTCGTTCCTAATATGCTGCTTTCCCTCTTCGTTCCTAATTTGCTGCTTTCCCTCTTCGTTTCTAAATTGTTGCTGTCATCCATAGGTTCTTGTTGTGGTTGACGTAATACATATCACATCACACCTCTCTTTAAGCTGGTCTGTGTCGTTATTCTCTGGGTAAGATGGCGTACACTGGGGATGAAAGGCATACTAAAATAGAGGAATATCTCTGTACCCTTTGCCGCTCAAATGGACCATCATTCATCACGTGAAATTCGCACGAAACACAATGTTTTCTGTAAACGGCAAAGGGATATTGTACTAACCGAGATTAAACAAGGTTTATTTTTCTACCTCAGCTGAGAAACAAGTCGTATGAACGTCGCCTAAAAGAACTGGGTCTGATCTCTCTCGAGCAAAGACGACTCAGGGGGCAACTAATAAAAACATTCAAGTACTTGAATGGCTACAACGACGTACTTACAACGGGACTCTTTGAAAGAGACCTTAATGATCGCTTGCGAAACAACGGTCAAAAATTCAAGCATAAAGCTCGAAGAACAACCTTAAGTCAGCAGTCCTTTCCCTATTTCATTGTCAACATATGAAATACGCTCCCCTCCGACGTTGTTGGTGCGGAGTCAGTTAGCTCCTTTAAAAATCGTCTTGACATACATTGTACATCCTCCACAGCTAAGAACCCCTCCTCCACGAGTCGCAAACTCTTAACGGCCAAAGCTTCCCAGGCCATCTTAATCCGTCTTCTACTCACTTCCGCTCCATCAACATCTTTAAGCTCCTCATATCAGCGGCTATCGAACATGCTTGCGTGCATTCATGATCCTCTCATTCGCTGAGATTCTTCTCCCCTTTCTTTTTTCCTTTTTCATTTTTTTTCTCTTTTCGTTTCCCCGCTCATCTATATCTTACTAACATAATGGCAATAGCTCATAAAGGGCCGGGGCGTAAGTTCTGGTGTCTCTTTGGGAATGGGCCTATTGGTTCGTCTACTGCCGCCTATCTAATCTAATCTGTTTTGGACTTCACTCTTCAGGGGGCATAAGACGGGCAATAGGCCATAAGGCTGGGTTAGTTACGCTCGCCCATACTATGTTATAAGTAGCAGGAGACCCTGTAGGTTACCTTAGTCTTAGCTATAGGCCTTCGGGACGTCTGCATTCGTGCCCACTTTGTTTCCTCTGAAGTACATTAGGTACTCCTGCTGATGATTCTTGCTGTTTCCATGCGTCTCGACTCGTGCATGGGTTCAACGTTTCTCTCGGTATTCATGATGTCCGTCTTCTGTTTTTGGATCACAATGTACTCTGTGGATATGAAGGCTTACACTAGCAATACAATAATAATTTGGACTTCCCTAAATAAGGTAGCTACGTCTAGTAGCGAGATGGCTACCATGTTTGGCTTATAAAATTGTGTTAATCTGCGTGGTATCTAAATCTACCGTACTTTTACTTAATTGTAAATAAGATAGGAATTATTTGTTCCTGTTGGATAGGTAATGCTGCAAAGATGCATTGTATTAGGTCGATAATAGGTGATGCAACCAAGCGTAAAGACTTTCCGCTTATATTTCCACCATGGGGAGGATGTGAAGAGGTGAGTGACTTGAATGTAAACTGTACAAAAACATTGCAAGTCACCAATAATATTTCTAGATAACATGCTGTATGAATAATTTTTGTTCACAGCCTTGTATTACCTGTGTTACATGCATACACTGCATTATACTGTCGATGCTCCCATTAATGGACTAAACAGGGGGAGGGAATAGTGGCCATTCAAACTGATCGTCCGTAAAGGTTCTTTCCCCGAAGTAGGGGATAAAAATGTAGGAAAACACGGTACCAATGTCCCTAACAGGGAATACACATGTAAACTGATACAAACATGCTGAACAATATCCAATAAGTCAATAAATAAATGCTACGGTGCTGATATGCAAGTTATTTACTCTGTTAGTGGGAGAGCTAGCGGGGTTACCGTGATCATATAGTGGGGATCTAGAATAGTCATTATTCTGAGTCATCTGACACCACCAAATGTTTACAGCAGCTGAGCGACAGCCCCATAGGAGAGACCCACCGAACTAACGAACTCGGACCGCCTCTCCCGGCAATTTTGAACTTGTAATCGGACATTCCCACGTCAGGATACAGTCTGTCAAATCCACAATCTGTCAATGGGAGCGTCGACTGTTTTAAATTGGTGTGCCACACATGTGCTGGCGTTAGCATCAGTACGTTATTGTTGCATTACTGCCAGGTCAATATTATTCATGATGCACAAAGTGACTCTTGATAAAGCTCGAGTACCGATTTGGTTAATCTTGCAGTGAGTAACATGCAAAATTAAGAGATACCAATTCCCCTCCCATTTTTTGCCGCAAGTCGTGCACCTACTCTGAGAAATGTCACTCGAAAACGCTTTCTCTTATGAAACGACTTCATAGGAACAGGTGACTAAAAGCTTAGATTTAAGTAAAAAACAAAGGACCAAGGTCACTGCTATAAAATGAATCCTAGTCTAATTTCAGGAATTAAAAAAAGCACTAACAAAAATAAACTCAAATAATAAAAGTAAACGTTTCGGGAATCGATCCCATCCTTAGTACAATCTGGAAACCAAAATAATAATGAATTTTAATAAGTAAAATCTACACTTTATAAACACACATGGAGAAAAATAAAAGAAGTTAATAAGGTAAAACGGTAAAAAAAAAACCAAAAGAAAGACCGAACTTGAGATTTTGCAATAAAAAGGGGGTGGGAATTACTACTATCGTTTAAGGAAGGTTGTTCTTTCAAAATATACAGGGACTCCAGTATTCTAAGTTCGGAAGGGTCAGGGGTTGAACCTAAAATAGTTAAAATTAGTCATTTGTACTCTGCTATTGCACTGTTCACTGTGTGAGCGGACTGATGAAAATGGCGGGACAGCGAGAATGCCACCGGTTCGACAACTCCTGCCCATATGTTCGAATACTCTCGTGCGAAGCAAACGGTAATCTTTTCTGAGTGAGGGCCGGGTGAGACTTTCAGGAGCAGGCCGCGGGCCAGCATGACAAGTTAAAATCCCACAGAGAAAAAATAGGGTTGCGGGCCGGACGCAGGGATTTCGCGGGCCGGATCTGGCTTTCTCGGCTGGATATAGGAAAAAAGCCCCTGTTGGAAAAAAAGCCTCAGTGGAAAAAAGCCCTGGTGGAAAAAACCACCCGAAAAAAAAACCCGGTAGGAAAAACATAACCCGCCTATCTCCTAATGTACCATTATTGCCCATACTTAGCTATTTTGAAGCAAGTTATATTAAAATAAATAATATTTTACTGTGCCTACTGCATTTACCTAACGAAACCAACCCCTAAGCCAGACTAACTTTATCTGATTGAACTCAGCCGAATCGAACCGCATCAAACTAAACCCAACCCATTCTAACATAAATTGCCTAGCTTCTTCTAACCTAACTTACGAGTTCGTAGCTTTTTTCGCCTAACCTTATACTTCACCTCAGCTAACTAGACTTTAACGTTTATTTATAACAGCGATTAAGTAAGAGAAAAGCAGGCCTCGCCCTCCTAACATTTTCAAATGGTTTGAATCCTTGTGTTATAACCTAACTTTTCATACTTGGGCAATTTTTTCCTAATGGGCCTAGCAAGCAGAGAGTGTAACGAGAGAACTAAATGGAGCTAAAATAAAATTTAGCCGTGACCGCATGTAGCTAAATAGCGTCACTCCGACGAGTCAAAGTACATATTTGAGTGGTCGGACCTCAGGCCTTCTCAGTTTGGGTTCGTAATCCTAACCTAAAATGTATTCAGTGTTATATTCTTGACGCGAGAGAAACAATATGAATTTTATTGCTCAAACTTTCTATAATTATTGACGACAATCTTACTGTGTTTTGTGCAAGGTGCAACTCAAGTCTACACCATTTTCTTCATCTTTGATGTCTGTGACTTTTGAGAAAAAGTCCAGTAGGTTTGTTAAGCAGCCTCTTCCATTTTGGAAGCCATGTTGAATGTCGGATATGAGCTGACGCATCCTCAGGTGATGAGTAATGCGCTTTTTCAAGAGGCATTCGATGATTTTGCTGAAGACCAAAGTAAGATTGATTGATCGGTTTCTTACCTTAACATTCACCTCTAGTGTTTTCAAAAGATTCTCGATTGGATTTAGGTTAGAACTTTGTGGGGGCAAAACCATAGCTTCGAGATCTTGACCTTATTGCTGACGCTAATATCATGTCAAGGTAACTCATGACTGTCATTGCCTTGTGGCAGGGGGCGTTGTCTTGCATGCCCCCTCGCATGAGGTGCTGGGGACTCCTGAGTTTACAATATTAGGCACTACAATACCTTCCAACAAATTTTTATAGACCTGAGCATTCAAACGGGTTTGCAACGAACGAGAGGAGATATCTCTTGACTAGAGAACATACCGAAAACCATCAACCTCCCGCCGCCAAACTTCAGTCTTCTTAGTCCATTTTACACTTAATTTCTCACCTTCACGTATTCTAAGAAAGTTCTCACCGTCATTACCTAACAAATTGAACTTGCTTTCATCACTGGTAAACACTCTAGCCCAATTTTCATGGGACCAGTTAACATGTTTGTTTGCAAACTCTAATCTCTTTTTCTTTTTTCCTGGAAGATTGGACGTCTTGGACCATCGTTGTTGAATGAATTAGCAGACATCATCAAGATCTTAGTTTTTATTGACCCAAGCTTTCGTTTTGCTCAACGCAAAACGTTTTCAAGGGTGAAAAGCAAGAAT
>LQNS02278153.1:1133250-1144087 GCA_001587735.2 Parhyale hawaiensis
ACTGCTAGGTGTATATATCCTCTCGCATTCTTGCTTTTCACCCTTGAAAACGTTTTGCGTTGAGCAAAACGAAAGCTTGGGTCAATAAAAACTAAGATCTTGATGATGTCTGCTAATTCATTCAACAACTCTAATCTCTTTTTCGTATTCTTGGCACTCACCAGCGGTTTCTTCGGTGGGCTTTTTGCAAATAACCGAGAAACGGTCTGACGTGAGACGTTCATACATGTGGTGTCATTGATTTCCCTACTTATCGCAGCTAAGGACTCAAAACGATTCTTCAAGGAGTACGCTGGATGACTCTGTTCTCTCTAACTGACGTTTTACGAGGCCTGCCGGCTTTTTAGGGGCTCCAATGCAGCCGGTTTTATCGTACGACGTCACTATTCTGCCCACAACACTTTTCAAACGGTTTACCTTCTCAGAAATTTCTCTAATAGTAAAATTACTCTTGTGCAACTTGATATCTTGTCGCAGGATACAATCAACTTTCTGATGTGGTGCCATCCTGTAACGAACGGTAATGTTTACAAATGGCAGTCTCAAACTTTGTCTTCTGTGTATATAAAGAAATACGGACTGAATAAGAAATTAACTAGTTTTCTTGTCCCTTAGTTTTGGACGTTATAGATTTCAAGAGGAAAGCATTTCGTTCATATCTTTTTTATTATCCTTCATACTTGTCTCGAATTTTAATACAATAATCAACATCTCACTGGCTTATAGTGTGCAGAAGAAGTAGTACGTGATATGGTTAGAAAAAAGTTATGCCGTTTTGAAAATTTGTCCTTTGGTTTTGGACAGTGGTGTATACTGAGTATGATACCGACTATAATTTTTATAGGACTACTGTACTTATACAACGAATTATATGATACTTTGGTATTATTGCTGACGCTAATATCATGTCACAGTCACTTGGACATGGGGTCAAAAGGCTTTAATTTTTAGTAATTGTTGTTTTTTAATAAATTAAGAGAAAATAAATGATGCAACAGTAACGAACGTATTGCAACAGCAATTTTCTTTCCAGCACAAAATTGTTGAATTGTTATGATACCATCCCGTTGTGTTAGTCAGCTAAGTTTCTCCCATCATATTTTGTGAGGAGTATCACACCTTGCGGATCCTAATGGGTCAAGTAGGTGTTAATTACGTATTGTTGATGTTCCCCTTTAGAGCCAAATTTTTTTCTTTGGACTACAGCTTTTTCCACATTTCTGTCTTGCGTTTCCCATTCACGGGGTCCTCGTTCTATTTGACATAACACATGTCACTACTTATTTAGATTGCCGTGAACTTGGGGGGTACTGAGGCTAGATCATACGAGTGGAAAATTTGTCATATCTAATTGAACGAGCTCTTGTCACTCGAAGAATATATATTTTTATCAATATACTCATTTGGCCCAACCTAATGAAAAAATGTAATTGTAGAAATAGATGAGTTACTGTGATAAATAAAGTTGAAACTGGCCTCTCGGGTCTGTTGGTATTTCTAGGGTGATATTAAGCGCATAATATTAATAAAGGACATAGCCTTTTTACCGTTCAAATTATATAAGAGTGTAAAGCCGGCTTCCCACGCATGAATTGCGTCGGCTCTATCGGCATAGAACCAACTCTGCTAATCCGACTATGCTGCCGTAACCGGGATTACAATATTTAAAATTTAAATATTACGTTAAAATCCAAAAATATAAGTCTGTGCGAATTTTAAATCCCTCAAAGTCTGGGGGAGGGGGGCACAGTCGAAAATTCATAATTGGCGGTAGCTGAGTTATCAACGACTTTTTGAGCAGCATGGTAATATGCACAATGAAGCTCTGTCCAAGGCAACATAATCGAATTAGTTGAGCTGACTCTATGCTGAGAGAGCGACAAAAGTCGTACGTGGGAACGAGCTTACGTGTACATGAAGAGTAACGAAGACACAACAAGCAGCTTGCGGTGCAGCCGGACCCTTCCTTGTGTCGCGCAGGCTGCCCGAGTTCCTCTAATCTTGCAAGATCGACGGGTGTCACCAGGCGTAGTCTTGCAGTGACAGGCTCAATCCCGCTCAGGAGAAGGCAATTAGCGATTGAATCACCATTAGTCTTGGAAATAGTCCACGCAAATGAGCCCGTCGTTCTTTGTGGTGCTTGTCTCGGTGCGGTGATGGCCGCAATAACTTAGCCTTCCTCTTCTCTCTAAAGGTGATGAGGCGAACGGCTTCCTAATCGTGTTTATTCTTTTGAATTCCGGAGCTTCGAGATGGCAGGTTGCCAGCAATTGTGCTCTCCTGTCGGACTTACGAGATACCTTAACTTTCGTTTTGTCATGGATGCTCTGGACTTTTTTTTTTCTATCGCTGTAGGTGTATCTTACTGAAAGTGAAATTGTGATAGAAACGCAAGTTGTAGTCTTGTGTACTTTAGCAAGACTTATTCTAGAAATTTCTTTTTAGACTGAGAAGAAATACATACTGTATATAGATGTCGCCATAAAAAATATTACAGATCACCTTTAGGAAAACCAAACGAATTCCCAGAGAGCCTTTGCAACAGACAGAGGTGAGTTGTGTCTTGATGAAATTTACGCATTCCGTTTTTCCGGTTGCAGAACTAGGAGTGGATCTTAAAAAAAAAATACTCAAAAGAAAAATACTCTTTCTGTTCAACACCAAATGTTGCGATTTCCATTGTACGATGAGAGTTTCACTCACTGGCTTCATTTGTAAATGTTGGTGAGGATCGCTGCTCTGCGAAATTTCAGGTTTTGGTTTTGCGATAACCTCTACGGTATAAGGCCTCTAGTCCACATCGCAGGTACAGAACCATTATAGCTGCCCGTTTAAAAGCAAGATTGAAACCTAGACTGAATGGTTTATTTATTTTGTGACTCTGCACTTTAACAGCTATTCGTTGCTACGAAGTCTCCATAAAATTAGACCGCCTTAACGCTCCGTCATCATAAAATACGTATTTTACGTATTTTGGAGAAGAACACAGACATTGACATAGATTTCTTTCATTGTTATTGGGCCTGCTGTTGCTTTAAAAGTTTAACAAACGCAAGGATGTCATTTTAGAGCACGCTGCCTCCTTGTCTGCATTTGAAAACTACGTACTTCCTCTAACTATATAGTCTGTTGAGTATAGGCAAACACGTCTATAAGCGCCACAGAATTCTTTGTCAACAGTAACCCGCCAGATGCCCATACTATAAAGTGGGAGGTCCACCAATTAGTTCAGCAATTTCACAAGCGAGAAATCGTATTTTCAACACAGGCCACTCAGCATACGTTCTCTCACATGAATAGCTGTTAGGCGAAGTGTTGTCGGCGGTATGCTTAACAACTGGTAATAAAGTCAACTTAGACCACACCCTCGCCTGGGAAACCCACACGCACTGGTTTGTGCTGCGGGTATAGGCCCACTGGCCCCGATGAGTAAGTGTAGCTGCAGTCGACCTCGGGTCACCAAGAACTATGGCGCCAATTTGACGGAAGTATCAAATGACCCGAGACTCCCACCACCTCATCTCCGAGGAAGGCAGTTCCGCCACGGCGCATTTCATGCTGACTTTGTGTGCCTTGTGCCCTGTAATAAGGCAGTGCTTTGGTGTTCACGCTTGTGTACCGCCAGAATAATATTTCAGCTCAGACTGTGTGTCTACAAATATTTCACACAAGGTGGTAGGAATAAGACATTCAATCGGCGAGTTAGATTTGCCTATCCTATAATATCTGTAACCGTGTTCTTTGCGTGAATCTTCAGGAAAGCTTTCAACGAATTTTCATCTCGGATCCCAGTGAATTACTTCTAGACTTATTACTTCTGCAGTTGCCGAACAACTCTTCCCGCGCTTGGAAGCCTCTTTTTGCATCGCGTATACTTTACGTCGATTTAACTGATTCTGTTCTTCCCTCTGGTTACCATTGTTGTTGATAGGAAGACACAAATTTATGAACCACTTTAATTATTCACATACTCTTTGTTTATGAACCAAGTAAGAGCAAACAAATATCTCTTTCTCAGAGTTTACGCATTGCTAAATTACTCGCAAAGTGGATTAGCCCTTTTCAAGAATCTTGGAGACATTCTTTCGCTGAAGCCTAACGCTAAGATTGGGTCCAAGTCTGAACTCATTTGGCCGCTAATCGCGGCAGATAATGAGCTAAGAAACAGTCACGAGTTTATTTGACGCTATAGGCAATCACGCAGGCAATTTTACGTCCGGGGAAAAAGGATTCCAAGACAATCTTTTCGCTAATGACCGCCTTAATAGTTGCCACAAACTTCAATGGCGACCTTTTAACGTCGTCAAGGAAAGTTTATGGTCACGAGCGAAAAACTAATGAAAACCCTTCAAACCCTAACCCCCTTGATAATTTTTCAGTTTTGGGCTCGCTTTCTTACTAGAATTTCTCGAGAATATTGATGAGTAAAGAAGCAATAGCGCGTGGAGGTAACCTTTGTTACAGGCTTATTTAAGTGCGGGATGTACCAGAGAGTTAAATCGTTACGTTTTAATGGGTTTACAGTTATTGTATTACAGTGTATTACTATGCAGTTGGTGAGGGCAGGTAAATGAATTTAGGTACCATATAATAATTGTAATTACTCAAGTTATACATCAAATCCTGTAGGTGTACATCTGTTTGTACATCTGTTTTGTCCCAGCCTGTATATTTGGAAACGCAGGCCAATTGAGGCTCACCAAAATCAAGAGAATAGCTTCTGACATTCAGAAACATTTCTCATACTATTGCTCTTCATGAATATCCACCTCCTGTTACGGAGTGACATGCGGGCTTCTGAAGGACTCCTGAAGCTATGCTGAAGCCATACACAAAATTAGGTACAGTAGAACTCATCTAACTGAGACTATAAAAATAAAATAATAGAGAAAACTCCTGTAACCAGGGAGGACCCAGAGATTTCGATTGTGTGTACGAAGCCATCTGTCGTCAATAACAGCAATAGCCGCGGCCGAAATGAGTGACGAGCGAAATGTATAGTAAAACTTAATTGGTAGTAAATTCAACTGTACACGATTTCATATTGTGTTTTCCTACAAAAATGTCCTATGAATATATCGGAAGCTAGCGTGTTGTAAAACTTATCGTTTCGAAACAGACACTCCTTCCGAAACTGAGTTAGTATGTCTGTCTGCATTTTAATTCCACTGGATAAGATAAGAAAATGTTTTCTCAGAACAATTCGTATAACTGCTTCTCCAATATTTGTTTAATTTTCAGGATAAATGACAAAATTATGGTGTGAAGCTTGTGTAATGGTCTTTTGACGTGAAAGTGTATAATTTGAGATTTCTTAAAAAAATTAAGATGTTCGCTGCACAGTTGAAAATAAAGCACATTAGAAAAAAGAAATTTGAAGTTTCCTATCAGTGACAAAATTGAAATGAGATATCAGAAATCACAATATTTGCAAACCTTTCCCGTGGATTGGCGCATGAAGGTTATTTTCACTTATTTTATAAGATAGATTACATTTTAAGGATATTGTTGTAAAACATCGTAATGTATTTTTACTACGTGCCCATTTCTTCGAATCACAGTGAAATCGGCTCAAGATTACAGAATTGGAATTGTACGTCTTAACCGGTATGAGTTATTAATGGGATCAATACGCTTGCGTCTTATTCCATGGTTAGGCACACCATGAAAATACTTCACGATGTTTTCTCCTATAAAAAACGGAAACTTTGAACTCGAAGCAACGCGTATAGTATTGCTACGAGTGTTCAAGAATTGGTTATGGATTCTTGATTTCACTACAGATTAATATATATTGCACAGTAATTTCTGAATGAAAACGAACAAGTTCAGAAAACAACAATTAATCAGTTGGATCATTAATGAAAACGTGAAGCAAAACAAAACTTTGAAATGGCCAGATTAGCGGACTATACTGCTATTCCATGATTGCTCTTCAAATGAACTACATTTGTATCGGAGTTTTCGATTGCTATTTGTAATTTTTTGCTTTGATTTTGTAAGCATAACAGCACTGATATAGAACAGTGTCTAATGTAGGCATAATCTTTTCCTGACGAGTTGCTCTGAAGGACCACTATGAACGACCTATGTTGAACATGGCTGATATCACAGTTTGGCTCTGATATGAATTATGAAGGGTTCGACGATTGCTTACATTAAACTTCCGGAGTTCAACACCTTCTAACAGGACTGAAGTGCTTCTGTGCTCTCTGAAACCAATGAAGAATAGGTTTCGTCTGTTTTTTTTTTATTCGGAAACCCGTAGAGATGGCTGCCTACCTCAGAGGACCAGGGTTCATCGCTTCTCTCGACATACGGTACTTAAGTCTCATCCACTCTCGCTCTTGGAGCATCTTTGCCAAGACGAGGGTGACTAAAGCTGTATTAATGCTTATAGTAATAGGAAGAATATGGCAGATTGTTTATGTTATGCTTTCATGATATTCAGTATTGTAGATAATTACAGTAAACCTCCGGGTACAGAAAACATTATGATTGAAAGCTTGTTACCATACTGCACTGACGATTGTGTTTTTGTCTTTACGCAGCGTCGCTTATACAGTACTGTGTCATAGGAAGCAGCGACCTCAAGAGGCTCCTGTAGGCTATCCTATAGCCTTAGCTAGGCCTTTGGGACGTCTTCGTTCGTGCACACTTGGCTTCTTTCTGCTTTCAGACGCCCTCATGGGCATATTGTGGCGAGCCCTTTCCATGCCACAATATGTTTGGGCATCACGCACCCAAGGTTCCCGAGTGCCTTATCCGCAGGAGATGTTGCAGCTTGCCGCAGTTCCTGCTGACGAGGTTAGTATTGTAAAGTTAGGTAGGTTCTGTACTTTCCTCTTTCTACCCGTGAGGTAGGCAGTCGATCGAGATAGCCGACCTGGTACGCGGGACATCTCTAGTCTCTCTCGGCTGGAAGGACACAAAAGGGGCCGACCACTAGAGTGTCTCCAACTATACTTTGCGCCTTTTTTCTTGCCAGTAGTAGCGCCCTGAGCCAACCGAGTTTTTCCGGCAGTAATGCCGAAATAAAATATTCCAACTGATGAAAAGCGTAATATTATTTTCGGTTAAGCTTCACTCTTGAATCGCCTCGCTGCGTCTAGGGTGTTAAACACTGAATCTAATAATAATAATGAGCTTTCAGACGGCTGATGATGTAACATTTCTTTATTCTTCCCCTTCTTTCCTGATTTGCTGTTTGCATGCGCGTTGATCCCACGTGGGGTCACCATCAAACAAATGGGTCCTACATTTCTATCGCAATACTTGACATTCTTTTGCTTTTCTTCTACGAGATCACTTTCATTATGGGAGCAGAGTCTCAAAACAACTCAGCATCTAAGAAGTAATAATTGTCTTTACTTTTGAAACAGTTCTACTACCCCCAGCACTATTACGTCATAACTGTAAATGCACTTCATGAACTCTCCATAACTTCACATACTCGTATGATTATGAGCAGCCAGTTGTTTGTGCGGAGAGTCTAGCGTAAACCATACATAATTATATTTTTTTACGCCAAGAACTGAGGCAAAAGAATAACTACTGTCCCTGTTGACAGTACCTACGCCTGGAGCACACTGCTCTCTCTTTCATTATACATTCGACACGCGCTACGCGGCCATGTTGCTAATCAACAAGTTGACGTAGCCTTCCGCTTCCAATTAACGAAGCTAAAAATTGTGCTCAGCGCAAGTAAATAACGCTACGAAGAGAGGTACTACGTCCCGCCTTCGTGTCGAGCGACTGCATTGTGTTTGTCTCTGAAACTTTGGTGTTATTGAGTGCAACAAAGGTACTAAGTTGTACAGTGTTTTATATTATATACTAACAGAAATGTACTGGTAATGTAGCTAAACTATGCAACCAAACACATTGGGTTGGATGCAAGGACCATAGAAGATAATTAATCGTACTAAACATAGTACATGTAGAAAACTTCTTAATGAAAGCTACGTAATTCAACGACAAACATTGCGTAATTTTCCGGGAGAAGCAACCTAGTCATTAGTACGGTGCTTAGTACGAACTATTTTCTCCTGTGCTCTTGCAAAATATGATTTTTGGAAGCATTAGGTTACTACAGTACTACTGCACTAGCTAGAGATTGTTTGCGTGTATATCTGCCAGAAGTGATTTTCACTTCTTGCGAATGTGGTCCTATGAGACGATTTTATCCTCTGCAGACTTAGTGTATGTCGATTATTAAATTTTTGTGAATACACGAATGTATTTTTGAAGGAAAGAATTTCATAATATTAACATGAGCTTGTTTCTTCTGTTAAATGCATAAATTCTAAGTTTTTTCGTACGGATGTCATTGTTTAAAAGGACCAGCATTCTGTGCATGGATGTGAATACTATATAAATTCCTTATATTTTCATTATTATGTACTATTCTAGTTACAGGATCGAATGTTTTTACGTTACATAATCTATCACCTACGGTTTAACTATTTAACGCTCACTGCAACAATGAATATGGTTATGTTTCAAAATTGTGTAACTACTTCTAACACTGTAAAGTTTCTTTCGAATATCATTGGGTTAAATTTTTGAAAATACATAATTTTCTTTTTTTCAGAGTGCTGCGTTTTTTTCTCCAATATCGGCACTAATCGGTGATTTTTTAGCACTGACTGTCAATGAGCACGAGTACACATTCGATTGCGTCCGCAAATTCGATCCAATAAGCCAATCCCCCTTGACTTAGCTTGTCTGAAGCTTCAGACAGAGGCGTTGACTTCGACATGTTAATTCTAATTTCAGGCACTGACCCTTAGTTCATTATCGGCAAGATTAATAAGAAGTTAACCTTGCTCTGTAAAATGTATAGCTTTCAATCATCTCATCATAAGCGGGTTGCTGGAATCACCTGCCACAAGATTCCAAGTGACGAAGCCAAAGCACCTGTCCGCAGGTCTGAAACTCAACTTGGAGATCCAATTTGACGACCCATTCGAATTAACCCTCAGTGCGTCTTCGGCGCCCTTCACACAAGCCGTTTCCAATAACGGTCTTGATACGAGATGCTGACTTTTAAATTAGTCCGTATAATTTACTTCAGAGGAGTAAACAAGTGCTCTATTTTTCCCTTTGCTCTTTCCTTAATTTATGCCCTTAGCTGCATAAGACACTGATTTACAGATCAATTAATAAATAAATAATAATTTTTATCAAGAACACATTAGGTTCACAAATACGCTTACAAGTACGAAAAGACCGAAGTTCAAACTAGTGATTAGGCCCCGTTACAAAAATTGGTGGCCACGCACAAGGAAAACAAATGACTGCATTTAGCCTTCACGTACGGACACGAATGGCATTAAACAGCTCGTTCTCACACAAGAGCAAAATAAATAGAAAAGCGAGTCATAAGAGTTTGCTGCGATCTTACAGTTAATTTGCCAGTGACCCAAGCTTACCCCTCGACTGAGTGATACAGAAACAGTTTCATGATAACTAATCTAGCCAAGGGGCTTGTAACAATGATTATAATATAAATTGTTACCTGAGCTCACTCGTTATTATACAAACGGGCCCACATATAGTCCTACCGTACCTTGTGTAACTCATCATCCGTTGATCTGTACACAGAGCTATTCTGTGATCTCGGATCTTCTTTTTTTGTAAGAAAACAAAAGAGGTGGGCGACCCGACCAACGCACCCCCAAACAATTGGAGTACCTCAAAGAGGGTTCCTACGTCGCCAGCCTTGTGTGATTTAATAATAATAATAATAATAATCATCAAAAAACTCGAGCGGCTAAAGGAAAAGGTTAAGTAAGAAGACAGTGTGGGAAGTTAAATGTGCTCAGGTCTGCGTGCAAGGTCAAGGAAGTCCAAAGAAGCAGCAGGTAATAGGCACATCGGCAAGAGGTCATTTCGGTCGTGGAAGTCATCACCTACATACAGTATCCTAACCCACCGCTCCTTAAGCGCCGAGGCCTGCTAATTTGGGTTAGAGCATATCCCCTGGTGCATCGAGTTATCAGAGTTTTCGACTCTCATCTGCAGGCTATATGCACATTTACGAGAAAGAATATTGAGACATACGACTCAAACACATCACTAGCTCCTGTGTATCTGGGCACACCCACCAACCGCCGAAATATGTCATTGTACGCAACACGCAACTTACAGATGGCCTCTCAAGTGAATTTATCCCAAAGAGAGCTGCCTTGTTGGATAGCAATAAGTTTTAAACAGCTGCATCTTGACATTCAGGGAGATCTATTAAACTGCCGTAATATCTGATTGCCTGTGGCATTTAACCGCCTAACCTGTTGTCCATTGTCTGCGCAGTCGTCAAGCTTGTCATCATTGAGATATCCCAGATACACAAACGTGTCTACATAGGCTAACTTCCACACCGCTTAGCAGTGTATGCCTAATCCTGCATTGCTTGCTGCTTCGAGGTTCAAGCAGCATACGCACAGTTTTATTCGTGTTATACACAATATCAAGTTTTTGAGTTTCATCGTCATAAAAAGACACCAGCTTTTGGAAAGAACTGTAATGAGGAGCAAGAAGCACAATGTACTAAACATGGATGCGTACGTGTTATGCTACAGAGAATTCCAAGCGCAGAGTTATTACAAGAAAAGGACCGCGCTGTTAATGGAAACTAGGGAATAGTAAGTTACTTTTTCATTTTCATGCTTTACAATAGAATATAAGCCGCAATGCACAGCTACAGCCCGGCCGTCCCTGCGCGAACACCATCTCTCTATTCGAGCCAGCGAGCTCAACTCCCATCTGAGATTGTGCAGACCAAACTTATGATCAGCTCGCCTCTGTCATCCATCGTGGCTATCCGCTTCTCTTT
>LQNS02278153.1:1145912-1155945 GCA_001587735.2 Parhyale hawaiensis
TCGGGAGCGGAGGCTTAGTAGCGAAAGTGCTAAGGCAGTTGCTCTAACTGTACCTGGGGTTCACGTGCTCCTCTTTCGGGAGCGGAGGCTTAGTAGCGAAAGTGCTAAGGCAGTTGCTCTAACTGTACCTGGGGTTCACGTGGTCCTCTTTCGGGAGCGGAGGCTTAGTAGCGAAAGTGCTAAGGCAGTTGCTCTAACTGTACCTGGGGTTCACGTGGTCCTCTTTCGGGAGCGGAGGCTTAGTAGCGTAAGTGCTAAGGCAGTTGCTCTAACTGTACCTGGGGTTCACGTGGTCCTCTTTGGCGCACGTTTAAAAAATAAATTTGCTCCTTAATCAATCTTTTATAGGCGTTTGTAACAGAAATAAGTGCTAGACGCTATTATTGTTCCCACAAGGCCATAGGGTTAGGTTAGTTTAGGTTCGTCCATCCTATGCTCTGAGGCCAGGCAACTCCAGGGGGCCCGTGTAGGTTACCTCAGCCATTAGCTAGGCCTTCAGGACGTCTCCCTTTCGTGCCCACTTCGCTTCCTTCCCGATTTCATACTCCTACTTGCTCATGCTTTATTCTGATCTGTCTCTTCTTTCCCGACTTACTGTTCCCTTTCGCGTTGATCCTGAGTGGGAACAACTTCGTGCATGGGTTCGAAGTTTCTCTTGGCATACTATATGTCCTTTGCTCTTTCCTCTGTGATAACGTTCTGCTCGGAAACGGAGGCTTAAACTTCCTAACTATAACTAACTTGTCCTCGAAACGAGTCAACGATTAGCCCTCTTTTTCTCGATCTCGAGCTGTCCATTCTCGGCTTAATTAAAAACCGACAAATACTGCACGCGGTTTGTTATGTGTGCTCTGCTTGGCACTGGAAGGCGCTAAAATTATTCTCGGTTGGTAAAGAAGGCGTACTTGTTCCTTTGATTCTTCTTCTGAAAATAATTACCTGTCTATAGTGGGATCCTAGAGCAATTCTAATAACGTGCTTTTCTAGTTTACATTTTAATGCTCCTATTTTTCGAGGTCATACTTATTACGGAGCGTAACTCTTGTAACTATGACAGCGTCTCTGGTTAGCATTGGTGCCTAAAGGGAATGCTGATTTTCTAGTCATTGTAATGCACTTGAGAATCAAATTGATCTCTTTACGGAGTTACTGCAGCTATCAAGTCTTATTGTATTTTATGTTGCATGAAGACAAAAACTATACTAGTGCCATCCTACAAGGCTCCCCTGCTCTCCCTGCAGCCCCACGTCCATTTTAGTCCCCGTCCCCAAATCTTAAGAGTGCCAAAAGTGAGTCCCCCAAAAAGCCAGAAGGAGCCGCGTCAATTTCTGAAGTATTAGGACAAATCGTCGATTTGCAAGTCAGTCTTTTGAAAAGCTCTATTTGAGTGCACCGTTAAAATAAGTACGAATGTCCTGTGGTCGAATACAAATAACCGGGCTTTCAAATATCTTAGATCGTTTGTTACGTTTACTCTCTGCTTATATGCCGAGGCCTCCGTCTTCGGACAATGGGCTGCGGGTGCCAGTATTTTCAAATAGCTGGGGTTGTTTGTATTCTTTATTCAGATGACATTTACGGATGGCAATGCGCATGAGAGGAATATTTCAAGTAGCCTAGCGGCAGTTTGAGTTTAGGAAGATGGATATTGAGTTTTGATAGTAAAGCACCTCGTTTGTTTGGTCCGAGTTATGAGTAAACATGTTTTGTAGTCGATGTGCTTCCTTTGCTGGCGTATTTCCCCTACAATCTCTATAGAAATCGAAGAAAGAAACAGATCCTCCAGACGAGTTTCTGACGAGATAGGTAATGTAATTTTTGTAAAGAATACGTTTATCCCATTACAAAATGTTATAAAGATTTACTGTGATATTTTTCTTTTCCTTTGTCTCACCGTTCAATGATAGATACTAATGTTCATTATCTATAATGAATCCACAATTGACAGTAAGTACTTCACTTCAGTCGACTTGCAAAACTGTTTAGCATCACAGTGTGATGATACTTTGGTTGTAATCATTCTTTCTATTTTTCTTTAATTCACATCCACCTTTAATTGAAATTTATCAGAAGGCCACGGAAAAGTTGTTTATCATTTTAAGTCAGCTTGTTCGTCGGAGTAGTAAGTTCTGCTCAAATGCTAATGTGTAGCGAATTATCTCTACAGTACGCGTAACCGCCAACGGTTGGTCAATCTGACATTCTTTTTAAACATCTCTGAGAAATATTAGAAAAATGTACAAAATTAAACATTTGCCTGCAACGCAGCTTCTGTCGTGTACCTTCAAGAGCGAATTTCATACCATTGGGGCTCGATCGAAGGTAACTCCCATGAAGTTACGAAGTATCAAGCAGTGACAAATATCATTACTTCTTTGTTATAATTGATACCTACATTAATTGGACTCATTAGCCACTAACGTTTCTTGAATTTATGGGTAATCTATTGTGGTGTGATTCGATCGATTCATACGGAGGTTAAACAAAGTGTTATAATAATAATTATTCGATTTATTCATTACTAGCACAAATCACTACCCAGATCTTTCAGGTCGGTGCTACTTCTGCTTCAAAATTGAGGGCAGATATTTTTATTGCGAATGAAGAAGATTCACAGCTACTGACTGTTTGCATATGGGTCATATCGGGTGTCGGTGGTATTTGTTACACTTTAGTAATGACATCTTACTAATCTAGAGTACTCTGAGAGCGCATACATCAGGTGCCAAGCAAGGCAGCATTGACGAAAAATTCAAATTGGGTTTGAAATCATCGATCATTTCTTCTCTATTAGCATTAAAATCGTATCAAGTGTTACATTTGACGGATATATCAGCTTCTGTAATTTTCTTGACGATCCGTTCACAACTTTTCGGGTTATGTTGCTGACAAACGTTCTGACAAACAAACACACAGACAGATCAACTGATCATCACTAACATTTGATCATTTATGTCTTTTAACATTTCTAACAACTCCTGTGAATTTCAGGAAGATGCGCTTATACCTTTTGGAGTGATTTTGCTAACAAACACAAAATCAAACACAGAGGCAAACAAAGAACAAACAGATCATCACAAGAATTAGGTCGTTTACTTTTTGTGGTATAGCTAAAAACTCGTGTGAATTTCATAAAAATCCGTCCTTTGTAAGTTATGGTACTGAGAAAAAAAAAGAGGCAGACACACACGGCTGAACGGATCATAATCACAACTTTTTCATCTCTTTATTTTTATCATGCTTAACAATTCCTGAAAATTTCGTAGAGAACTGTTCGTAACTTTTGAGTTATCTTGGTGACAGAAAGACAAACTTGACAAAAACATAGCCTCCTTGTCGAAGGTAATTATAAGAGCGTACGGGCACCTTGTATATCGCTTAGATGTTAAACGGGAAGAATTTCCAGGACCATGCTTGGTTTCGTTAGTAATGAGTAAATTATGGAGGTGCTGCGTCGGTGCGATTCCCAAGCGGAGGCGATGGTGGTTCTAGTTACATTACTCACAGCAACTTACAAATGCAACGTCTATCTCGACATTTAGTGAGAGCCAAGGCCACCCGCAAAAGTAGAGCTACTCCTAAACTTCAGCTCAGTGAATCTTAGTGGTTTTCAATTGTTTCTAATCTAAAGCTTTCGGTAATTTTGTTCATCTTTTGATATCAGTATCTGTATTGGTTGCTTAAACCAGAGCGACGTGATTCCGCCATTAATATCAAAGGAAACACGTCCAGTAGCAGCTAAGCTATATTTCAGGAGCGGAAGGTTAAAAGGTAAAACAAACTTGACCTCACACATCTCCTGGGAAACCCACGCGCACTGGTTACTACTGTCGAGATTTAGGCCAATTGACCCTAGAAGAGTGCAGTCAACCACGGATCGCAAAGAGCTATGGCGTTACCCACAGAAAGCTCTTATGCAACGACCTAGCTGCCGCACCTCTCTCCCGACCCTCCCAATTTTTGGCTAGGGTCAGTACCGCCGCAGTAGCATGCGGCTATCAAATGCTGACTCAGCACGCCAAGTGCTACAAGAGCTAGCCTGCTGGTTGCAGAAACGAACCAATGACCTTCAGTGTCTTTCACATAAACTGTCTTGCCTGCTCCCACTACGAATATAAATCAGAATCAGTAAACTATCAGCCACTTCGAATGTGTTGTGCAACTTCAGGAGAGACTTTCCTTGCTGCGGAAAAGATCGTTCTCCTCAGAAGCGCGCTGTCATTATACTTTGCCCATTTTATCAAGGCAGTTCGGTCATGGTCAATTTCCTCTATAGCGTTGCCAATTCTATGCGTATTTCTGAGATTTCGTCCGTCCCATATCTTAGCCCCGCCCACTATCTGTACATAGAGAAATCTCAGAAATGATCATAGAATTGGCACCGCTGTAGAAGAATTTGATCGAACTGCCTTGATACAACGGACAGAGTATATTTAGTATATAAAACCGTGACAGTTATCCCTTTTGTTCGTGGTTCTTGAGGCTCACGAAATTTCATCGAGAGCTATATAAATTTATAGGACACCTTACAATAAAGTGGTGATAGTTTATGCAGATTACATATTAACAATCTATTTTGCATTCAATTACATTATTTAGCATAACTTCTAATAAGGCAATAACCTTTTTCCCTCTGCTTTGCCTCTATTTCAAATAAATGTCTAGACAGATCAGGAATGATCGACTCGTATAGGCGCGTTCGGCGGCCCCGACTGACTTTGCACGAGTGTATAGAGGCTCTCCCTCACCGCTGTCCTTTATGCGTCCCTCGGGACTACACCTCAAAAGGAAACAGATCGGATTCCTGGGATTGCTACTGAAAGGGGTAATGATACCAAAAACCCCTGGATTACGGAAGAAACGTAAGTTGGAAAATGTCGAAGTTTTATGAGTCGTATAAGATAAAGGTTCAGAAGCCCTTGATCTTTTCGAGAGGCACTTCGGAGGCGATTGGTGAGACTCCTGTCGAGTGTGTCGATGATTTTGAGGGATGCAGTCTGACGGTGGTAATTTCCCTTGCTTTATGTGAAGGTTTAGAAGCTGAAGCCATGCTCTATAGGCGTTTTTAGTGAAACTTTTTTAGCTTAGAGGCCGATGTTCATGCTGTTAGCAACACTCCGTCTTCATATTACGTACTGTTCGCATAATAAAATGCAATTGCAGATTATTATCCGATATTGGATAAGGTGCAATACGTGGCATATGGCGGTGAATAACGGTCACAAAAGTAATGCAGATTACATTGAAATTCGCTCTTTAGTTTAGCCGTATCAGGTAATTTCAGCAATAAAAAATAATAATAATTATAATAAATACCGGCAAATACCGTTACGTTTGTCGAAAGTCTCGTCCTCTTGGCTATATCAATGTTCTACCCGCCGTTAGTGCTGAAAATCCTACTGATCATCAATGCACCGCGATTTTGATCAGGATATGATAGGTTTTCTTTATCGGTGTACTAGTATTCCTAGAAACCAAAACCCGGTGTGAATGAATTGGTTCCTTATTGATATTCGCCCGGAAACTATTTAACTACACAACTCTTTCAGCCGAACAGACGTTCTCTCGTTAGGTACTAATTTTCAGCAGACTGCATTAGGACAGTCGTTCGGTGCCTGTTTGTATTATCTTAACTTCCACGACCAATCGAATATCGCTCGTCAATACTGCAACCAATTTAGTCACGTTTGCACGTCCGTACCTTTGGCGGCGGGTTTGCCTTGGTTCTCTGATATTTTTCTGTGTATTATAAAGTGGTGGAAATAACTTAGAGAACAAAAGCCTAGTCTTCGTTTTCTCTTTTGGAATTTACTTCTTGGACTGTTACTCGTAATCTCATGTAATCTATTAATTTATATTGCGGTTTTTCGCTGTTCATATTATTTGCTTTAGTGAGATAATGTCCAATTGATGGAATAACGGCATGTAGATTGCGTAATGGTTGCACACATTACTATTTATAGTATTTATGATTAAAACAATTTCTTCTTCTTCTTATCCTGTTTGAAAACAAGAAACTCTTATTTTCTCTTTGGAGTGGATGAAAGTAAGGTTGTGGTATATCTGCGAAATGACGAAGCAGCTAGCTATCTAAGGCCGGCTGCACACGAACACCTTTAGTTGCTGCTAGCTGCTTAGAGGCAACTCAACTTATCCGTGTACGCAGCTTGCATAAAATTTAAGTACTTCAAAAATTTTCAAATATTTCAGTCGCTACTGCAATTTCTACACCTTAGCGAGTGGTAATGTCGAACTTTCAACGATCGCTCTTTATTATGAGCGGTATGGGTTCACAATGATTGATATTTTAAGAACTACAGCACGATGTTCATAGACGTCATGCTGAAGTCACGGCCACGACTGCGCAGTCGGATAAGCTAAGTTGCGCCTAGGCTGCTAGCGGCAACGCAAGTTGTTAGTGGGCAGCCGGCCTAACGCTAACTGTTAAATATGCATTACTTCACTTCTGTTAGCATCCCTACGTTTCACAACACACTTAAAATAAAATACAATTATTGATACTGCAGTCCCCACTGGGGAAAATTAGAAGCATTATTCTCCCTAGATATTTATATTTGTATGAATAGCCTACATAGGTGTGGCTTCGGCCACGGCAGGTATGTCTTTGGTTGGCTAACTTATTATATGAGCTACTGATTATGTTCATTGACGCTAAATTCTTCTCCAAGAAACGATTCGGGCCGTGTAATGTTTGCTGGCGGTTTATATTATTTTTTGAATATACATAATAGCATTTAGTGTTCTGCAACTCGCATCGCTCTCTGTAAATGGCTCTGCATTGTCTGTGATATTGAATATATTGTGTAGTGCGGACATATTATTAGTAATTATAGCTATTCAAAGAAGACTATGCGGTGTGGTGTCGCGCGCGTTTGAGGCACACAAAATGTCACCCTAATTCAATAGCATTCAGTGGAAGGTACTTGACGATTTTAATCTGCACGCAAGGGCACTGGGTATCTTGCGTGGTTAAGACACACAAAATCACAGTTCTACAACAGCTGTCATTGTGTTATTATAGAAATACGAGTATATTCTTTGTGTTTCGTTTATTGCGCTTTATAGAGATGGGAGAAAAATTCAAACCAGGAAGTGATTCAACCTACTTTATTCAATACACTATAAGTTACATACATCTAACTTTTGAACTAATGATGGTAAATAATATTGGAGATGAACAATCCTTTCCACGTCAATCACTTTTTTCTACGTTGTTTTTGATACCATCAACGTAGTTTGTACATTATCTATATGTGGTTTCTCTCTACACCAGCTATGTTGCTTCATTCAGATTATGTACGCGTTTTTACACTGTTTGGTTTTCCTTCTTCGCTTATTGGCTCGTGCAGAGTTTCAATAAAGTCCAGTAACATTGGGTGTTACTTGACATTTTTAATCTGCAACGCCCCGAGGTATTTTGCGTGTTGGAGATGCACAAAATATCAATATAAATCAATAACATTCAGTGTCACTCGGTACTTTTAATCTGCAACGTCCCGAGGTATTTTGCGTGTTGGAGATGCACAAAATATCTATATAAACTAATAACATTCAGTGTCACTCGGTACTTTTAATCTGCAACGTCCCGAGGTATTTTGCGTGTTGGAGATGCACAAAATATCAATATAAATCAATAACATTCAGTGTCACTCGGTACTTTTAATCTGCAACGCCACGTGGGTCGATATAGCTNTGCTACTGAAAGGGGTAATGATACCAATTTGGGGACCTAATGCCTTCTTTGCATTCAACCTTTTACAGCTTCAAAATACTCAGCATATTCTTAAAGGTTCAGAAGCCCTTGATCTTTTCGAGAGGCACTTCGGAGGCGATTGGTGCGACTCCTGTCGAGTGTGTCGATGATTTTGAGGGCTGCACTTTGACGGTGGTAATTTACCTTGCTTTATGTGAAGGTTCAGAAGCTGAAGCCATGCTCTATAGTCATTTTTAGTGAGATTTTTAGCTTAGAGGCAGGAAATGCAATTGCAGATTATTATCCGCTACAGAATAAAGTGCAATACGTGGCATATGGCGGTGAATAACGGTCACAAAATTAATGTAGATTAAGCTGAAATTAGCTCTTTAGTTTTGCCGAATCATGTAACTTCAGCAATATAGAATAATAAATACCGGCAAATACCGATACATTTGTCGAAAGTCACGTCCTCTTGGCTATATCACTGTTTGACCCGCCTTTAGTAATAAAGTCCTACTGATCATCAATGCACAGCGATTTTGATCAGGATATAAGTTTTCCGTATCGGTGTACTAGTATTCCTAAGAACCAAAACTCTGTCTGAATGAATTGGTTCATTATTGGTATTCGTCCCGAAACTATTTTACTCCACAACTCTTTCAGCCGAACACACGCTCTCTTGTTATGTACTCCTTTTCAGCAGACTACATTAGGACAGCCATTCAGTGCCTGTTTGTATTATCTTAACTTCCACAACCAATCGAATATCACTCGTTAATACTACAACCAATTTAGTCACGTTTGCACGTCCGTCCCACTGGCGGCGGTTTTCCCATGGTTCTTTACTTATTTTACTGTGTATCATGAAGTGGTGGAAATAACTTAGAGAGAACAAAAGCCTAGTCTTCGTCTCCTCTTCGGGAATGGACTTCTTGGTTTGTCTGTTACTCCTAATCTCATGTAATCTGTTAATTTTTATTGCGGTTTTTCGCTGTTCATACTATTTGCTTTTGTGAGATAATGTCAAATTGATTAAATAACGGCATGTAGATCGCGTGATGGTTGCACACATCAGAATTTATAGTATTTATGCTGCTTGAAACAATTTCTTCTTATCCTGTTGGAAAACAAGAAACTCTTCCATTCTCTTTGGAGTGAATCAAAGCAAAGTTGTGGTATATCTGCGAAATGACGAAGCAGCTACCTAACGCTAGCTGTTAACCCTTTGTGTACTGACGGCATCTTCGGATGCCGCATCAAAGTTTTGACTATTAAAACCAGTGCGTTGTTTCCTCTTTTGGAAATTTGGACAACACATTTAATAGCCTGTCGGAAGTCAGTGATAGTATTTTATCTACAACAGAACTAAACTGTAGGTGAGCTTCAGTGACTATAATGACAGTGTCTTCTATGAGCTTCTTTTTGAACCTCATAGCAGGAGCGGAATTTTCGTAGAAAAAGGATTAAATATGTATTTCTTCACTTCTGTTAGCATCCCTACGTTTCACCCCACACTTAAAATACAATTATTGATACTGCTGTCCCCACAGGGGAAAATTAGTTGCATTATTCTCCCTAGATATTATATTTGTATGAACAGCCTACACAGGCGTGGCTTAGGCCATGACAGACATGTCTTTGGCTAACTAATTATGAGCTGCTCATTACGTTCATTGCTGCTAAATTCTTCTCTAAGAAACGATTCGGGTGGTGTAATGTAAGCTAGCGGTGTATATTATTTTTGAATATACATAATAGCTTTTAATGTTCTGCAACTCGCATCGCTCTCTCTAAATTGCTCTGCATTGTCTGTGATATTGAATATATTGTGTAGTGCGGACATATTATTAGTAATTATAGTTATTCAAAGAAGACTATGCGGTGCGGTGTCTCGCGTGTTTGAGGCACACAAAATGTCACCCTAATTCAATAGCATTCAGTGGTAGGTACTGGTGATTTTAATTTGCACACAACGGCACTGGGTATTTTGCGTGGTTAAGACACTAAAAATCACAGTCCTACAAAGCCTTCATTGTGTTATTGTTGAAAGATGAGTATAGTCTTTGTGTTTTCGTGAATTGCGCTTTAGAGAGGTAGGAAGAAAAATTAAAACTATCAAGTGATTCAACCTACTTTATTCAGTACTCTATAAGTTACGTACATCTAACTTTTGAGCTATTGATGGTAACAAATATTGGAGATGAGCAGTACTTTAAAGGTCAATCCCTTTTTTCTACGTTGTTTTTGATACCATCAACATAGTTTGTATATTATCAATATGTGGTTTCTATCTAGACCAGCTATGTTGCTTCATTC
>LQNS02278153.1:1155969-1185893 GCA_001587735.2 Parhyale hawaiensis
TATGTTGCTTCATTCGGATTATGCACACGTATTTTACACAGTTTGGATCTCGTTCTTCGCTTATAACTGGCTCGTGCAGAGTTTCAATTAAGTTCAGTAACATTGGGTGTTACTTGGCATTTTTAATCTGCAACGCCCCGAGGTCTTTTGCGTGTTGGAGATGCACAAAATATCAATATAAATCAATAACATTCAGTGTCACTCGGTACTTTTAATCTGCAACGCCTCGTGGGTCGATATAGCTCGCTGGGCGGCAATAGGCCCATAGGCCTACGCAAACGGCCTCTTTAAAACCAGCCACCCAGAAACCCCTCATCACCATTAAGATTGCTCATTTCGAACTTTGCAAAAGAACGATAACTTGTAGCCCCGGCTCAGCAACGAAGGGGTTTGCAAAAATGTTCTCAGATGCCGAGAAGCATTGTGTTCACTTCAATACATCTTACTGCCATTGTTTGCTGTCTTAAGCCTTGAGCTTCTCCATTAAGAATCAATTTTTGTAGAAGAAACTTTATTGAATGTCAATGTAATTGACAATTTTTGAAAGCGTTTTGTAGTTACAAGTATGGATGGCATATGGTCAATAAGAAGTATTTTCTCTGAATAGATTGTACTGTAACTCTTGTTCAAGTCGAGTTATGCTGCCCCAGTTTTTAGGTGCTGAGCAGAAATCAAACTATTTTGAACTGGGTCTTCACTAAATCCATCGCTAACAATTGTTAGCATTATAAGTGTGGTGGATATTTTTGAAGCGCCAGTTTCTAATTGAATTTTCCATCAATTTCAAATTTACAAAATGAATTTTTCTAGTCTATTTTGAGTGAACGAACTCCCTGGAAATGGTAAATCGAGTTCCGTGGGTTTCAGGAAAGGTTTTTATGCTTACGATAAACCCCGCACTGCTTGAATTAAATATCAATTACAATAGGCCTATTTTAACACTTCTTTTCTTGTATTAATTTGCCTCTCTCGTAGGAAGAGGAGGTGTGAAATATATGTTACGGTATGGGAGAAAATGTTAACGTTCATATAAGGTACATATATGGGAAGAACAGGTGTTTTGAAAGGTTAACAATTTACGTGCAGCTTTCCGATTCATGTATGGTACTGCCATGCAATTTTGCTAACCGTGGCTCGACGAACAGCCAGTTCGAGTAGCGAACGACGCTCATGTGAAGCTGTGTTGAGAGGAAAGAGCTCAACTCACGGTAGGTTGCACAAGCCCATAAAATCCGTAACTTCACAAAATCCTTGAATTCCATGGATTTCTGACCTAACCTACATTGGCCCAACCTAAAACACTTTGACGAATCTAATTAAGTCACCTTATCTGATCAAGTGCACCTCGTTCAGTTAGAATAGAGAACTGAATTTTGCGGCATGTCACAGAATCGCTCGCTTCACAATCTTACCGTACTACTACAGAGTATGCACTAGTTACGTTTTGTGATCAAAATAGTTGACTCGCTTATTATCGGGAAATTAGACGTTGGTTCCTAACCAGGAAGGAAACGTCTCGATGTATGTGAACGTGGCGTCAGCAATTCTTTCACTCACAATAACTGGAAGAAGGGGGACTTTGCCTTTGGGCCAGGGCGCAGTTGTCGATCGAGTCTCCCGTCAATATGACGCCATAACTTGAAGAATTGTGATCGACTGCGGCCGCACACTCCTCTCGTGTTTAGAGGGTATTTATCTACAGCGCGAACCAGTGCATGTGGGCTTCTTTATGTAGATGTGTGGTCAAGGTGATTTTATGTTACCCGCACCTTCGGTTTGAGTAAAAGGCCATTCGAGCAGTAAAAGTAATAAGGTCATCACTCTGCATACAACATGGAAGTGTTAATAAGAAGGATTACAGTCTGATAGTTATTCGAGGGCTGTATAGCGAAGAAATAAACTGCTCATATAAGCTGCTCATATATAAGCTGCTCATATATAAGCTGCTCATATATAAGCTGCTCATACTGTATATGAATGAGGTAACGAATCCATTGTACCTACAGTCATCCAACGAAAGCGAACATTACTCCTTGCAGTAAGGTACTGCTACAAAAACCTTGTCAGCTCGTTGTTTGGAAGAATTTTAAGGGTAATCCCCTAATATGTAGAGTTGCAGGGCTTAGAAGTTTAGTTAGATACGTAGTCTTCACAATAAAAAAGAAATGCAGAATGCGAAGTAGTACCGTACCCACAAAAGTTATTCCATTAACCCCTAGACAATTTTTATCGCTACCCTCGCATGTCTTTTTACGCCACTTGTAGATACGTCAGAGAAAACTGTCGACTGAAAGCAAGCATCAAAGTTAGCAACGAGACCGGCGATGGGGGGGGGGGTATGGTGGTCTCCCCTAGCTAACAAATCTCCCTCATTAGAAATGCCTTGGCCATTCAATTGAAGAGAGCAAGCATCTCATGCCATAAATAACGACATCTATCTGATGCTTTTAATCCGTTAGGCTCTGGCATCTATGGAAATGAGCGAGGGTTGCCAGTGAACTGTACGTCTATAGGCCTATTGCTCAGCTCTTTGAAATTTGTAGGTATAAGTTAAAATATTAATTGAGATATTTAAGAGCAGACAGAGAACCGTCCAAATACAGCGTAAAAATGTATAGGTAAGTGGAGTTCGGGTACCTGCAGGTAGAAGAGATGATTTCATTTAACCACTAGATAGGAACTCCAATCTTAGGAGTTCCTATCCTTAGGAGGCAGCACGAAAAGGTGTTATGTACCGATTATAAACGTAGAGAATCATTATTGGCACTCTCTACAGAGTCCGGGATTTACAGGTAGCTACTCAGTGTTTCTTATACCTATAAAATGTACGAGGAGCCCATATTCATGATACGCACGTGATGTTATAGAAGCCGGGATGAGTGACGCATATTCCAGTAATTATTGTACACTTAGAATGGAAATAATAGCTTTAGCACAAAAATTAACATATTTCATTTTTGCGCCATGAAATTTTCAAGAAACTTGTAGGGAAATCGTGATATCTTATGGCAACACTGTTGAGTTTGTTTACATTTTACTGTGTCTCCTGATTGACAACTCCTTGCATTGTTTTCTTTTTGCGGTTAATGACAATAATAGCTTCTTGTATATTCTGCTTAAATGGAACGTGAAAAAGCTTTAACTAAGGAGGCGAAAGAAATTATCATAAAAAAACGGCTAAGGGCACCCTCCTGATGTTATTGCCTGAAAAATAGGACGCCATATTGACACAGTGACAAGATTCATGAAGGACCCTTCACCCCGGAAAAAATTATATGATGCTGGGCATGCAAGTACCGTCCGTTACTGATAGACACATGAGAAATGTGGTTCGTCAGCTACGTAAAAGACTCGGGCAAACAAGTAAATCAATTTTTATGGCTTCTGGATTTCCTGAAGTGCCTAAAACCACAAGATATACATCCTTCGCTCTATTGCCTCTGCCAAATCCTCTCTGAAATTGCTTCCTCTGACCCCTAGACATAAAATTTTGAGAATGTAGTAGTAGTAGTAGTAGTAGTAGAAGTTTCACTAGCGCATGAGGGACACAATGTCTATATCGCGCCGAACTATTCCTGTGGCTTAACACAGGCTCGTGCGCCACTAAGGTGCGTTTTAATTTGTCAATGATTTTTGTCTCTGCTGTTCTGCCGGTAGGTCTCATAGTGGTCAGTGAGCTACACTGACAGGAAAAAATCGCAAGTAGTGCATCCCCTACCCCCGGGCACGGTTGAACGCTTTCGCTCAGCTACGTCGCAGAGGGGAAGGAAACGAAGTACAAGAAGGTAGAAGTCTAGCGGGAATAGGTCGGTCTCCTCGATCGGCAACCCACCTCCCGAAACAGAAGGGGAAGTATTGAGAGCCTACCTAGCTTTACAAAGCTAACCTTGCCAGCAGGAACTGCGGCAAGCTGCAACATCTGCGGAAAAGTCATTACGGACTTTTGGGTGCGTGATGTATATTGTGACAGGAAATTTTGAGGGTGGAATGGGCAGAGAAATACATGAAGATGAAGTGAATCTTGTTCTTTTCACCGAAAAAGCCGACAACCCTTGATGGACTTAATTGGTGTAGTAAGGGGCGGGTGCTACCTGGAGGTGAGCGTCATCAACGAGTAAGGCTTCAACAAGAGGGAGGTGGTGTTATGATATGGGCTGGTATCATACGGGATCGACATGTAGGTCCGGTTAGAGTACCTGGTGGCGTGAAAATTACATCTGCATCATATTGTGACATGCTAAAGGACGCCTTGGTCCCATGGCTGGATGACATACGCCTCACGTTGCTTCGAAGTTTGATTTTCATGCATGACAATGCGCTTTCTCTCTCTGCCCGCACTACAACAACATTTCTGGACTCTTTGGGGTTCCATGGAGAGAAACTGGTGGTTTGGCCACCGTGCTCACCTGATCTAAACCCAATTGAAAACTTCTAGGCCCTTCTTAAAAGGAACTTTACGCAGATGTAAACAGTAAAACTCAAAATCTGTCTTGTGGGATACTGTTGCTGCAGCAGCAAGGGCAGTTCCACTTTCTGCAATAAAGAAACTAACTGGCTGCATGGACTCAGGGATTGTGACGTCATGGGGGCCATGTTGGCAAATAAGACTTTTTTCAGTCATTGTAAACTTTTGATTAATGATTTCTTGTTTAATAGATATTTTTCTCATTTGTGTTGTTCATTTTTGCTCCTTTGGTGGTAAAAAACTGTGAATATTTTGTGTTTCAGTCATAAAACTATTACCGCCGCTCAGTGAAATTAGTAAAATCAACAAGAAACATAATTTTTCTAGAACCAGCACGATTAGTCTTTGAAAATTTACAGACACTATCAGTATCGCAAGTTTGACTTTCTGCCGAATTTTCACTGAAATTTATAGCCAAATAGTCGAGATGTGGTCAATTCTGCGATAAAGATATTATTTCCGTTCTAAGTGTATTCGCCACTGTACGTTTCAAGGTGTGGTGTTTGTCATGCCACTTTTTTGCGACGTTGAATAAAGTTTGGAGTCGTCAGTTCAACTGCATTCGGAATTCTTATAGACGCACGGGTTTAAAGTCTACTTGCAAAATCCGTGGACATTTCAAGGTCACATCTGTAACTCATAGCCCAATCAACAGAAAGCAACCTCGGTTTTTCATAGAGTAGCGGAACTGCTTACTGGGAAAAGAAGTGAGTAGTCTTCGGCATTGTTTTTTAGACCGTAAAATCTATAGATTTTCGTCCCATGACGAGAATGTCTGAATGTATCTAAGTCAAATATTGGTCTACCTATACCAGGTGCTTTCCGTCTGACTGCAAGACACAGCCGTGTTAAAAAATTATATTTTTCTTCCATATTTTTCCATAAAGTTGCTGATCAGAGATATCTCGTGATATTTTCCTAATGTATTGAAGTTCTCACGATCGAGACATCTCGTGTTCTCAAGCTTGTGGAAGCTGAGATTGGCACCATATTCAGTTTGTGCAGACATGCCATGACGTATAGTCACAAAATATACAATGTTTGTCGCAACGTAAGTCAATATCAGACCGAACGTGACACGCATTGTGGAAGTGGTTTTTGATTGGTTGAAGGGGATTTGCACGCCTCCCACTCTAAGCGGAAACGTTTTCCCACTCTATGCCTCTGATTTCCCATTTGCGTGGTTTTAAATGACATGCTGCGGGAACGTCCATGAATTTAAATACACTTTTTTTCACTAGGAACAAAACTACATAGAGGTCGTATTTCTATAAGCAATGCGCGAAACTAAACCTGATGAAGAGCTAACCTGAAAATTTTATCAATGAGGGTGAAGTCCTTAGAACGTGGGTGGGCAAACGCCAAGAATTAACTGCAACCAGTTGCTCAAGAAAGTTGCATTGCGGAGACTGGCTTTAACTATTACTTAGTCAAGATGCAAGGTGTCCTAGTTCAAGGAAGGGACGCAATTTGATAGAAATTATCTTTTCCCTTCTGTTGCATTCAAATGAGCTACTTGAAGAAATGAAATGCTTAAGATCTGCTGTATTTTGTTGTGTAGTCTTGATATCGTTCTATCTACGCAATGAAAAAATAGCACGCTCGCTATCAAACCAACGAAATGTTGGCAAAAGCGCAAGTTCCCATAGCAAAAATACATGTTTTTTATCTTTATTGCGTGTATTTCAATAGAAGCTTGATTATTCAAGGCTGTTTTACTCATAATAAAAATATGTTAGCGATGTTTCCTACATATTCATAATGCACGGTAAAAATTTACTGATTTGAATATTGTTAATGTTATATCTCTACTATGGAATTCATTCAACACGAGGAAAACAGAGAAAACTAAAGAAAGAATACGTAATTATATTGAGATACTATCAGTGGCGGCTCTTGGCTCTCAGAAATGGTGGAACTATAACTTGCTTATAGTTTAAATAAAACAATGGTAGGAACCGTACAGGGACAGTTATGCACATAACATGCGTGCAGTGTGAGCTCATACGTGTTTGGAAGGGCGAGCGAGCTGTCATACACGAGCATAGTATCACTACAAAACCCACGAAGTCTTGGCGCACACTGACACTTGCAAAGAGAAAAGACTGGACTATCACTGGTATTTTTGAGAAAACCCAAAATTGAATTGCACCATGAAAAACCCGAGATGTAACAAAGTAATAGCGCTGTAAACATCTACACGTTAATAACAGCATATACTTTATTACTTACTGAATTTGTTTGACGAGCTCATTCGTTGTATTGCTGTCATGAAAAGAACGAAAAAAAGTCAAACTTACAAGAATAAAATTCAAGGCAATGAGAAAAAATCCTATTAACTTGGGGGAAAGCCCCAAACTTTGACAGCCAAGGTAAGGAGCTCCCTGGGACCAGGTGCCGCTGGCCCATATTTGCTGCCACTTCGTTGCATAAAAAACTCCGACACTGTGCGGTTTCTGGTCCCTCCTCACGCTTCAGAAAATGAAAGGCAACGTGGGGCCAGAAAATGCTGGCCCTCGGCATTCGATTGGAAGCGATCATGAGGAAAGAGTTTGTTTCTATGCTGAATTCAAGTTTTGAATTGTTCAAACGATTTATATCTAGGATTCATTCTTATACTTGAATTTTTGTATGATGTATGATTTCACTCAAATTTTTGGTGGGGCTCGGCCCCTCTGGCCTCATAGCACGAGCCGCCACTGGATACTATTAATACGTATTTTTTGGGAATCACGCAATAATTAGGTACATATTTTATGCCTGCAGCACTTATTGCATGTTAACTGAAACCGTCAATTTTCGGCCTTTCAGTGGATATAGCTTTTGCCATAGGGCTTGCTGTACCCATTCTATACTAGGGGTGCAGCACCCCAGGGAGACCAGCGGCGTTACCGTAGCAATAGATCGACCTTCGGTACGTCTTGCCTTCGTGCCCACTGGACTTCCTTCCACCTTCAAAGTTATACTTATGATGTTTTTTCTCTGTTCTACCTCTTCATCCCCGACTTATTGTTTCCACGCGCGTTACCTCGTCTGTGGGTTCCATTTTTTTTACATTCTTTACGTCCCATGTTTCTTCCTCTCTTTGGATCACTCGATAGGTAGGGAGGCTTAAATTAGGAGAATACCACCATGTCATTTTACCACTATTATAAAAATTGCCATGTTTTAACATGTGTGTTTGGTGTATGGAACGAGTGGAAAGCAAAACTGAAGAAAGGAAACTGGATGATATTTTCTGTGAGACAATGCTGTTTGCCGAGTAAGAAATGTCTCACAGAAAAATGTCGATAAAACCCAGTGATTTCACCTTCTATTTGATGCTGAAAACCTGTAGTTAAATAAGCAAGAAATATTGAGAAAAATGTTTGCTGACGTGAAGTTAGTTATACCAATTTAGTTGGCAGACTGTTATAACCAGAGCCCGGATTTATCGCAGTTTCCGGCGTTAGTGCAATAACTGCAAAGAGTGCAATAACTACAATAAGTGCAATAACTGCAATGAGTGCAATTACTACAAAAAGTGCAATAACTACAATGAGAGCTATAAATATAATATATTGGGCCGTGTTCACAAGTCCCTCGTTGTAACGCGTTTACTTAAACTGATGGACGCGGCGAGTTGAATTGAGAGAAACAGCGGCAGCAAACGCGGTTGACTGAAGAATGAAGCATGTCCTTTTTTTAACGCGCTGTGTCATTGAAGCTCCGTAAACAGATCTTGTATGTGTTAAATTTATCCTCTGCAGCGTTCATAGATCATGGACAAGTCAATTTTTTTTATCGTCACATTAATGATCAGAACCAGAGTACAGTACTCCCGTTTAGAGAAGAAAACTAGAAAACCTGAAAATGTTATAAGAACACGGACGCCATCTTTGATTTGGTAGTCCTACTAATTGCTCTGTGCTGAGTTATCTTCTGTCGGCTTATCAGGATTTAACTATTTTTAAAATAGGCTATTCATCAAAATCAATCTATAAGATTATGGGATCCGAATGCGTTTTGAAACCTATGCAAAATATCAGCGAAAATGTAAAGAAACGATATCATAACTGAACGCGCAGCATCAATCGTATGAATGAAGCACACCTCTACGTGTGGGCAGAGACAAAAAAAAAAGTTGACGTACAGTACGTGTTCAGTTTTTTGATTGAACGCGTTACGATGAGGGACGTGTGAACTCATGGCACCTACTGTATTATCACTGCCACGTATCACAGAACTTCAAACGCCATGACAATCGGTTCCCATATCAATTATTGCTCCATGTATCGTATTTGTTGGGGTAAAAATACAATTCAGTTACAAAATCTGACTATTAAATTTTTATAACCTTTTTCGTTCCGGGTAAACATCTTGGGAACAGGCAAAGCGGGATATTTGTAATAATCATTCTCGGCATGGGGAAGAAGTGTCAGTTGGCAGAAGCCGATGTATACCTACTAATAATTGGTATTTGGAACTGAAATAGGTGTCCGTTGATCCACTGACATGCTATTTCCGTTTGCTATCCAACTTTTTTGTCATTTCAATATTTTTCTGTATTTGCATTTTATTTGTTTCCTATTTTTTCCACTTCTATTGCTTAGGTGCAATATGTACAATTTTTAGGAGCAATAAAAGCAAATTTTAGCTGCAATAAGAACAATTTTTAACTGCAATAAGAGCAACTTTTAGGAGCTATAACTACAATATTTTAAGTGCAACAAATCCGGGCTCTAGATATAAATTGCCTGTTGCCTCGCAGTGTTGAGCTGTGAGCGTCAATAGTGGTAATAGGCCATGTCAATTTAGAACAAATCATTTTACGAGGACTGGTCCTAAATTTTGCTAGGTTGCGTCAGCTGTAGTTAGGCTTACGGGACATCTTCCTTGTCATGATTATTCTGTTCTAAGATTTTTCTAACTCGCAATTGGCCAGCTTTTTTCTCTTTCCGACTCGGCGTTGACACGCATGGTGGTCCCCACGCATAGGTTCTTCGTTTTCACTTACTTTTTTGAGCACACTTCACGTCCTTCAATTTTTATTTTTTTTCTTTTCGAATCACCATTGTCAAGCATACGCAGACTTAAACTCTCAATAGAACAAATTATAAACAAATTGCACTTACCACCGAGATAGTTTTACGACCTCGAAAGCGCGTCGCTCTTGCGTCGAGAAGAGAAGGAGGGAAAGGCTAATTCAGTGTCAGGAGTAACAGTCACGCTCGATTTTGCTGGTAGGCCGCCCAGAAATTGGAGGCCTAGGCAGGGTGAGGGTGGCTGGGGCTGCCGAACGACAGGCCTATAGCCTACTCTCCACGGCAAGGGTTAAGAATTCAAAATGCGAGTGGGGGAGGCCTTCAAGAAATTACAGTTGAAGAAACAGGCGATGGAAATTAATGGACTAGGAAAAAAGATTACCCCGAGTACAATAGGCGTCTGGAATGTATTATTAAATTGCAAGGGTAACTTTAGAGTGGGAAGTGAGGGTCTCGTTTTTATCGATGTTTTAGTGACGGAGGGTTGGATTTTAAGGCAGGAGTTGTGTTGCAATCCCAACGGTAGCGTGACCGAGGATGGAGCTTGATGGAGACTTGCAATGCTTGTTTTCTTGTTATATTTGACAGACAAATCGCTAGTATCGCTATTGTTGTATCTCTGTTATACCTTTAAGCCACGCATATATGCAAAATTTTAAGCTACGTAACTGTAATGTACTTTTATGGCTGTGTTGCACCCAAATTTCTCCGAAATGTATCTGACACTTTGATGCTAGTTAAACTTTACAGTGTTTCAAACGTTGGTTCTACATCATACTGTCTTATTATACTTCCTTTTCACTAGAAAATAAAATAAATAGCAAATCACCTAATTAGGACTACTAGTGAATCCCACTCGCTTTGTATTTATTAATCTAACATGATGAACTAAACGGAGCAAATTGGTACCATACCATATGTTATTTAAATATCATATAGGATAACTATATATATTGACTCTTGACCGTTTCCCATCCTGAAAGATTATGGTGTGATCACTTGCAAGTGCTACATTTTTGATAAAATGTAATTCGTATTTAAATTAACCTCAAGCCATGGTAAAATTAATATCTTCGGAATCATTGTTAATCGTATTTAATTATTATTATTATATTACACTAGACTGGCGATGTGAGAATGGAGACTCCCCATGAGGTTGACTAACCCCCATGCAACCAGCCCAGCGAGTGAAGAAAAAAAGGGGGAAAAAGGAAAGAGAAGATCCGAGATCATAGAACAGCTCTGAGTACAGATCGTTTAAAGCTGCCGATACTCTCACCAGCAAAGACAAAGCCATCAAGACCATGCCATACATCAACACATTATGGAAAAAACGAACGAGAATACTGGCCCGTCTGGCATCGTACCGGTTCCAAGAAACTCATGAAGAGCACTAGTACGCCGAGTATAACTCACTCGAACAATTGGCTACGGAAGAAAATCAGCCAGCGGATGACTTGGGCAGTTATATATTTTATACAGCAAGCGGACCCCACCAACTCTACGGCGATGCACCAGATCACAAGGCACAACACCATCCAGCATGAGCGTACATCGACTAACCACTTTGTCAAGCAAACACAGATAACAATCGGCAGCAGAACCCCAGACTACGGAGCAATATTTCAGAAGAGGGAGGACATAGCAATTAAAGCAGCAACGTGTCAACTCTACCGAGCCGACCACCGTCCATGCACGTCTCATAAGGCCAATTTTCTGCTATACTCGTGAGGCAACCGAACGAATGTGGGGCTCAAACTTCAACTTTGGATCACAATTGACACCCAAGATTACCAAATCGTCAACCACTGGAAATTACACACCGTCCTGTATGAGTGCGGGGAAAGAAGGTCTCACTGTACCTGACCTAGACACGGGCATGGTCTTAGTCTCGCCCCTCTGTAGACTCATCCCCCACCTAAAACACCAAATCAATCATTTCCAAATCACGCTGAATAGATTCTGAAACCTCCAACCTATCACTAGGCTTATCAAAGACAGCCAGCAAAGTAGCATCATCAGCGTAACAAACAAGAAAATTATTAAAAGGATAAAACAGGTCCATTGTAGATACGATGAACAACAAAGAGCCCAGAACACTACCACGTCCTAAAACTCACTCCTCTTCCATCAACAACTACACAGTGACATCTGCCAGATAAAAACAGACCAATTACCGCGAAAACTGAACCACCACTACTCATCAGATAGAGTTATATTTACCTCCGCCGACGAGGTTATGTTTTTTTTGCCGGAGTTTGCCTGTCTGTTTATCTTTTTTAGATTAAATTGGCGACAGTAGACGAACCAACAGGCCAATTCTCAAAGAGACACCGGAACTTACGCCCGGCCCTCTATGAGCTATTGCCATTATGTTAGTAGGATATAAAAGACTGGGGAAAAGAGAAAAAAAAGAGGATGGAGAAGAATCTCAGCAAAAGAGACGATCATGTTCGCACGCAATCATGATCAATAGCCACTGATATGCGGAGTTGAAAATGTCAGACAGTGTAGTTGGAGCGGAAGAGAGAAGAAGGTGGATTTAGGAAGCCTCGGAAGTTTTGGCCGTTAAGAGTGTGCGACTCCTGGAGGAGGAATCTTAGCTGTGGGGGATGTCTCTCCCAATGTAGGTCAAGACAACTCTTAAACGCGTTGACTGATTCCGCACCAACATCATCGGAAGGGAGTCTATTCCAAATGCTGACTATGAAATACGGAAAGAACTGCTGACTTAAGATCGTTCTTCGAGCTCTATGCTCGAGTTTTTGACCGTTGTTTCACAAGCGATCATTGAGGTCTCTTTCAAAAAGAGTCCCGTTATCGGTACGTCGTTAAAGCCATTCAAACACTTCAATGTTTCTATTAGTTGCCCCCTGAGTCGTCTTTGCTCGAGACAGAACAGACCCAATTCTTTGAAGCGGCATTCATACGGCTTGTTTCGCAGCTGAGGTATCAATTTCGTTGCTCTGGGCTGGACTCTTTCCATTTTTCGATATCTTTACCCATGCCAAAAAACTAGGATTAGCTTGCCATAAAAATTGACGGCGGTGAAATTTGCTGCCCACCCAAAAAGGTAAAAGGAGTTGACTATGTTCATGATTTTTCGCAGGGAGTCTGGTGGGCTGTTCTCGATGTGACCACGCCAAAGAACTATGATTAATCGGCCATCAAAAATGATGGCGATGAAATTTGCCCCCACAGCGGTCAATGGTCTTACGCCACCGAGGCGTTCAGGTTCTCTATTGTTTAGATGTATAAAATTGCCATGTTTTAGGCCAAAACGAAGGGTCCAGAAATATTTAAGGTTTTACGTAGGTAGTTAATCTGATCCGCATCAGTACAAACTATTCTATCATAAGATGTTCTGGTGCCGTGCCATTACTGCTTATCGAAGAGTCCGGTAGTTAATCTTATCCGCATCAGTACAAACTATTCTATCATAAGATGTTCTGGTGCAGAGCCATTACTGCTTATCGAAGTGTCCGTGCAAGCCTTTCTTACACTCCCACTGTACATTACACACTTTCTCAATTCCTAAAATCACTGCTGCAATCTTTGTAGCTTAGGGTTACGCGTAACTACGTCTCGGAGTCTTGCAAGTGGCACTCTTTTGCAATTTTCAGTCTTCGCTGCTACCCCTGAATGGTACTCTCTCTTGGCTTGTGTTCACATCTCCTGCTCAAGGAGGTTACTAATATTACTCTTTTCCTATATTCCCATTGCTATTACCTGATAGGGAACGGAGGAGTCAGAAGTGGGGAAGATATAATTTACACCGGCGGGCAAAGGGTTAGCGACGGTTGGATTAGCTTGCCTCGGGACCTCTCGATCATCATTGGAATAATTGAAGAGGCGGGAGTTTCTGATGGAAATTCGCAGTCTGTGGCGCTGAGCAAAATTTCAATGAGATCGAAGACTCCGAACTCCAATTTCTGCGAGATGCTTTCGTTCTCTTCCAAGAACGTGCACTTACTTACTTGTGCCTTCACCGCACTGACAACGGTGTTTCAGAATACTCTTCAGATGCTATGTTCAGAGTTGAAGGCTTTCAACAGTCTCTAATTTATATATAGGCTACCATGCATAGGCATGAACATTAACATAACCAGAAATAGTTGAGGATTGTAATTGGTTCAGATACCTGACAGTTGTAGACAGTTTCAACAGGCATATTCGTGAAGACGGGAATGACGCTCAAGACCTCTTCTTGAAGTATTGCCGTTTATGTGTTAGCTTGCCGCTAACTCCATTACTTTTTTGCAAACAAAGTCTGATGTCTCGTGTGTAATTAGAAAGACGTTCCGGACACTCGCCCTACCAGTTTTATTAATTGGTGTTACCATTCGCACACCTGCTTGAATGCAAAGATCGTTTTCACACGAGCTGCTTGCTGTCATCTCACAAAATATTTCCAGTCAAATAATTATAGCTAATTTGATACGATCGAAATACTGCTTGGTTTATGTGGCTAAACAGGAAATTTTTACGTTTACATAAGACTTGATGCGTTGAAAGGTTCTGTGGGCAACCAAAATAGGAATTTACTCATACATATTTTTTTTTCGTAACGGGCCACTTGTGAGATAGTGTGTGTTCTCCCTGCAATGGGAGGGCCAATACGAGAAGCACGCTAGCGCTTTAATTATACCTACGGGCCTTACTGCACTAGGCATATTTGTCCCCTCCAATTGTCACAACACCGCGGATTACTAAGCTACTTACAGAAGAGCAAAGTTCTAGAGCAGTTGTCAAATGTTACCTGGCTGGCTCCTCGTATCTTCCATGTGGGTTCTTAGTTTCCTGTTCCTCTTACTACAGCCAAGCATGCAAACACACACTATTTCTATTTTTCAACGTTCAGTGTGTATTAATTAGCTTATTTTTATGGCAGCCAAAGTAATGTTTCTGCTTAAGTTTGTTGGTCAGTTAGCAACGCGACTCTGTAAGCTAAGGCCGTATCACCATGAAATTTGCAGGATATGTTTAAAATATCACGAGAATTTGATTACTAGATTTTGTTGTTGAGCCGTCAGTTCGTTTGTCTCTCTGTGTGCCTACGTCTTTCTGTCTCTAGCGCATAAAACAAAAAGTTATGGATGATCATCATGCATTAGAATCTCACGGGGAACAAATGATTAAATTTTAGCGATGATCCATAAGATATCTTTGTTTCTGGACTATTTTCAAATTTTCGTTAGCCCTGTGTTGTTTGGCGGGAGTCTGCGCTCTCAGAGCGCACCTCTAGTTATACAGGAAAACCTCGGTGAACATAGTTTCGAATAATATAGAATTCGATAAACATAACCTCGATTTAGATACCGATAGCCCGATTATGATATAAAATATACACCGTTCCTTCCTCAATGAACATAGTATTTAAACGATATAGAAAATTGTTCAGTGACTGCTTATTCGCTTAACATAATCCCCAGTCCCCTGGGTCAATCGGGGGTTTCCTGTACTTTCAATCTGTCTTGTCGAAACGAACCTGTTGCCGCACCGAGCGGACTTACCCTCCCCTTCGGGGGCGGCAGGCCCACCGGCTAATCTACGTTCAGGATGCCCTGGGTTATGAGCCCACCACGAGCCGCCATTGTTGTTTAGCATTTTCTTATCCTATCACATTAGAGGTGTCGAATCGTACGCAGGAGAATGCCATTGTATTTCTTGCTACCTCGGTTAGTCTAGACTCGAGGGTCGTTCTTGTTCATCCTCGTGCTTGCAAAATGAGATTATACTTTTACTGTGTTGCAAAAGATTCTTATAAAACCTATGAATATAATTACTAATTCATTCGTAAATAGAAGCAATAGTGTCGCTTAACAGTATATTTGTATTGTAATAAACATCACTGATGGTGCACTAGGTAGAGTAGTGTGCACAGGTTAATCTAATACATATGGAATTATCTCGCTAGATTAGATGAACGCAATTTGCTTTATTGAAATTCACTGCGGAAATATCTGACACAACGAGCAAATAACATCTGTGAAAGCTACGGAATTCAGCCTCTTCACTTGAGGCAGTCAAGGATTGACAGCATAAGGGAGGAATGTCCATGAATGTATCAGCAGCTGCAGCTAGTAAAACACAATTTAGGAGGTTGTTATTAGTACATCACTTCCAAATCTCAAGTTTTTTTTATTTGTGTCTGTGCCGCTTTGTTCGACCAATATTTTTATACGTTTACAGCCTTTAATGACCTTCATGCAATCAGCGCAATGAGGTTATAACTGTGTTTAGTTTCCTTTCACATTTACTTTCATGAACTACTGAGTGTTTTAATGTACCAGGACTGGTAAAACCCTGGTGAAACCCACAAAAACTATTGTCGAAAACCCGGGTAAAACTTTACAGGCCTGGTAATACCCCCCTGCAAACCCTGCTCAGACAACACTTAGGTATCTGCACCTTAGTTATGAAACGAATTCGAGGATGTGTAGGCAATTATGTGGTGTGTGTCCGCTGGGTAACTAATGTCTGTTCGAGCATCATGCCTCTTAGGGTGTAGTAGCCACAGATGGTACTGTACGAGTGCCTCTGTGTTTCAGCACGTTTGAAGCTTTTCACCATCTCTCTTTCTACGAACTTTCTTTTGCAAACTTTCTCGTCACGCGAAATAGAGGTGATGCTCACTTTATGAAGGCAATTAATTCTATCGATAACAGCGTACTGTTCTACGCTTTGGAGGTCAAGAAAAAAAAAGTTAGAACAACTTGAAACTATCCAAAGACCGCTCTCTGGCAAAATTCCATACATGCGAGAGTACGATTACCACAAGCGACTTAGCTGTCTCCAGGTCTGTTGAATACAACGAAGTTTCGAACGCTTTGCACTTATATATGTTTAGAAAAATCTGGAACGTATCACTGTGAATGAACGGATTGTCACCAGCCACTCAGACAGAACTGGATGAATTTATGACATACAGTAGCTATTCATCCAAAGTAAAGATGGTGGCACAGCCGTAGTGACAAAATATTCTAATAATTCTACCCTCCGGGGAGCAAGAATATTTAACAAAAAACCTCGGCATATTCGAAGCACTGCTGATATGAAAGTTATGGAGTTAAGCAATTTGCTGGATTCTCATTTAAGAAGAATACCAGATCAACCAGCAGTCAGCGGTTACGTGCACTGCGGATATTATTCGCTGCTGGCTCTCTCTTTGGTCGCTAACAACGACCCAACAGAAAATGCAGCATCGTGACTCCACATTCGTGAGGTCATGTATGCAACGTCACCTGGACTCCATCTGAAGATTCTCAAGGTACGAAGTGTATGTGATCATTGTGCTTCCGTCTCCATCGACATGATGAAACAATAAGACTGGAGCGGTGCTACTTATGTATATTATTGACTCTAAATGATAGTATTCTTCTCTTTTCTTCATTCTCTTTTCTTGCTGCAGTTGCCAACCTATGTTATGCCCAACCTATGTTATGCCCAACCTATGTTATGCCCAACCTATGTTATGCCCAACCTATGTTATGGGAAGCAGCGTGCTTAGAGGGATTGTGTAGATTATCTTAGCCATTTGCTAGTCGTTCGGAACGTCTGTTTTGCTTCCACGTTCATACTCCTTCTGATGATACGTTATTGTGTACTTCCTTTTAGTTCCTGAACTACTGTGTCCATGGGCGTTGATCACTGTGTGGGAACACCCTCGCATGTATGTACAAGGTTCACGATTGGATATTTGTCTCTTCACTTTCCTCTCATAGAACAGCTTAACACTGATTTAGGGAGGCCTAAAGTATCAGATACAACAATCACCCTTCAGGTAATTCCTACCGGGAATATGCAGCCTGAAGCTCTGAATTTTTCTCAAGTGAACCCGAGATGAATATTATTCGACTGATAGTCTTTGCCTGAGCCCATCTCAATGTCTCCGGTCCTGTCAAGTATGCTTGATTTATTCCTCTGCAGTGACTTGCTGATAATAAAATGCTCCTGCGCGGAAGTTTCGTTAGCTGGACAGCTGCCCTCTGTACCACGTGACGCACGTGGTCGGGCTTGTGACAATGAAAAAATTACTCCGTATACGCGATCACTGGCAGATGGCTATAGTAATGTTTAGCGGTAACGTTCTTCGTCATCGCACTAAATGCAGCCAAAGCAAAGAAAGTAGCAATCTCTGAGGAGCTGGATGTTAGCAATATTTTATATTGTTTGAGGATTACAGAGAAATCCTCCCTGTGTGGATTCGTTGCATTGATGTACTATATAAACCATTCGGGGCAAATGGCGATCGTTTCCAGTAACATCTAACCAGCATATATACTAATGACAATCGAAAAACAAACTAAGTACATACCACGCAGTGTGTTCATACATTGTGCTTCTATCCCCGTACTGAAAGTTTTCGAAAATAATGTTTTAAATAGAGATCTTATTAATGATGCGATCGCCATTTGCCCCACTGGGGTAAATGGCGATTTTTGTGGGGCAATAATTGACGATAGTTCTGTAATTTGTTTATTTGCAGGTAATTTGGCATACTAGAGCATAGATAAAGACCGTAATCATCAACTAAACGTATTCAGGAAAAAAAAAAGGATAATAATACATTTCATGCTGTCGTATAGCGGGGAAGATAAATTCAAATATTCAACGTAATCTTGCATTTGATGATACAAGCACCAAAATTAGCATGATGACTTCATAAGGTATACAAAATAGATCTGTCTGACTAGCCACCGAAGAATCCCAGATGGTGGCTATCTTGAAAAAAATGACTGCCATCTTGGATTTTTCGGTGGCTAATCGAACAGATCTATTTAGTATACATCATAAAGTCATCATGCTAATTTTGGCGCTTAATTGTATCATCAAATGCACGATTTTTTCCACTAGCCGCCCCACTATAGTAGTCCTCCTTTCCTTTTTTGGGTGGTGGACAGACAGTTGAGGCTCAGTCTATCAGTCATTGCAGTGCTGTTTACTGCCCAAATCGCGGCATTATAGTGTAGTCTAATACCTCAGCCAAGGTTTACTACAATGGGGGCAATTGACGATCGCTGTGGGGTAAATTGCGATCCATTATCTTTCATATCCCACTCAGCTTAACGACTCCGAGATCCGTGAATCTGCAGTAAATGATTATACTTGCACGATCAACTCATTGGCTCAGTTTATTCTCTTCTTCTTTTCTTCTTCAGATGTCTAAATAATATTTCTATAACACCAATAGCTCATAGGTGGCCAGAGCGTGAGTTTTAGCTGCTCTCTGGGAATAGGTTAATTGGTCCGTCTACTGCCAGCTCACTAATCTGATCTTATATTGAAACGTTTCTGAACGTTAAGTTTCTACTCTAACCTTCAAAATAATTTCTTGGTTGTTCATCTATAAATACTTTTTATCTCCTTTCTGTACAACATACTATATGTCCCTTGCTCTTTCCTCTGTGATATCGTTCTGCTCGGAAACGGAGGCTTGAACTTCCTTACCATAACTAACTAACTTCCTGTACAAGGAGACTGTCGAGTATCACTCTATCGTATTCTATCCTGTACATTATTGCTCCAAAGCTCTTTCGGTTATACTGTAATGGGATAGGTAATGCTATTGCCTTTTTGCTATATCTCCATTTTCAAATTATATTTGTCTCGTGTATATTGCGTATAAAGTTCCCTCGAATACAGCGTATTCCTTTATGTTTCTAGAATATGATGATACACATATACCTGTACTGGACGTTTACTAGAATCTTAAGTTTGTTCGTTTGTTGGATCATAATATTGTTACATTAGGAATTAGCGTTCATCTAATGTAGCTGGTTGCATTTGTAATTGTAAATGGATGAAGAACCTGTAGAGGAAGAGGTTTAGTTTAGAATCAGTTCTAGTGAAATATTAGTTAGTTCTAGTACACTAGATGTGTACATTCCTCAGTGTGTTTTCCTTGTAGCCTACTCCATTGTAATGAATTATTTAACACTGTATCATGTCAACAATATTGTTAATGTTTGTTTGTGGAATTGACAACGTTTTGCTTTAACCACTGCTTGTCACAGAACACTAACTTAGAGAATAAACGAAAAGTTATGTTTCAGCATTTATAGCGGTCGGTAGTAATCCAATAGCTACGATGTAGATTTAGTCAAGTCGGCAACGTTATGATAGACATTAATATGAAGGGTGACTGGCCTTCGTTTGTATAAGATGACATACCTTCAGGTGAATCGACTTGTATCTTCTAATCGTATTGTCTAGTCACCATATTTTTGGATTTTCGTGCCCAGAATTAAATGCGTTAGATTTGTGTGCTTCTGAGAACTTTACTGCTACAATATTAGCGCGAGATACTCTACTGTGTACAATATAAGCTGTGATAACTTTAATATATTTTTACAGTTGAAGTTCGGTAAAGTTTTATGTTTCGTAATACAAGCTAAAGTTTAGTGACAACAATATAACCTCTGGCAACTATAATGTTTGCATGAGCAACGCCAATGTAACCGTTGTAGCATAGACCGCAACAGTACTTGACTCTTAGGTCCAAGTAGCCTCTAACGCTGGTGGCCAAGATGAGAAAATGGGATTTTCTCAAGAACTATTATGAACATGTCCAGACACGGGTCATGCAGGCAAGCGCCCAAGTGCGTCCCCGCCGTATCCAAGATACCTTCTCCGCAAGAAAAATGTTGCGTACCTTGAAATTCTTTTCTTCAGTATTAGATAGGAGGAAAAGTTGTAATGCTCTTAATTTCCTAATTATTTTCATAATAGCTCTTGAGAAAATCCCATTTTTCCGTCGCCAGCGTCAGACCTAAGAGTAAGTACTGTTGCGGTCTATGGTTGTAGTTTTTAATCTCGGCAAATTCAGAATAGCCACCGATGCACTTCTCGGACGCTTTGTTACCCAAATTTGCTGACGTCAATCAAGTACTCGGAACATGATTTAGCTTGTGATACTTGAATATAATTTTTGTTTCAAACGCTCTATAAATTATAAAACTTAGTTTTTTACTATAGTTATCAAAGTGCAGTGAAGATACAGCTGATGCGTGTGCTGACGTAGCTGAAGCTTACTGAAGTCGACATGGACGCGTTTCATAATCTGAATAATCCTTGAACAGAAAACTGTAATGTTTAGAACATTTCTTTATCACAAAAATTTCAGTATTCTATCCATCTTTCGTATTCCTAGAAGTAGATACAGTGCGTATATTCCAGTTTTAAGGCTAGGAATGTACTTATTACTAGGTTTTTCTTCCTGAGCAGGCAAATTGTGTCCCGGAAATGATCCTTCACATCCTAGATGATATTCTTTGAAGATCTATCGATATTTAAGAGATGTCTTTAAACCTATTTACACAGTTAAGTGTAGTCTGAATGCAGGGCATTTTTTTACGATTTCAAAAGTGTGCCTCCTCTGTGGGCCTGCGCGAAAGGAAAGAGAACTTGGTACTCACGTGGAGCCCAACCAGGGCAGGTGCAATGACTACGGTTTCACTTTATTGTTTTCCATTTCACGCACAATTAAAAGCTATGTTGTTTCTGCTCTTGCTGCATTTCTGTACTTAAGTAGACGTAGTTTCATACTATAAGGTCATATTTCGAAACACCGCCAATATTTACTGATACGTTTTGATGTTGTGGCCTCATCAGAAAGGTGAGGATGAGTTAGGTTAGTTAGGTTCACCCAACCTTTGTTGCGCGTGGGAGTCACGTCCTCAGGACTCCCCATAGGTTTTCAGAGTCTTAGGTAGGCCTTTACGACAAATGTCTTTCGCAGTCACTTTTGCTTCCTTGCCCTTTAATACTCCTATTGATGGTTTCTTCTTCTCTGCTTAGTGCTCTTTCCCTAACTGATGTGATAGTTCATGTGTAGGACTATCCTCGTGCATTAGTTTTACACTTCTGTCAACATTTGAATGCCCCTCACTTTTCTTCTCTTGGAACGCCTATGCTGTTGTTACGGGAGCCTAAACTAACTTCATTATATATTAATATCACTAGATCTGATGATCCTGTCTCCTCAGCAGGTAGCCACCATTCAATTGCTACAGACTTGCAAAACTGGTGCAGATAGAAGTCCTTATGTTGGAAAATAAGGAATTTTTTTCTGACGATTGGAAGCATCTCATCTAATCCATATTTCAGGAGCGAGCTTTCCAGCCAATAGAAACAAAGGAAAAAAGTGAATGTGCTAATTTAAAGCCATAAATTGTAACGATTCCAAAACAGTTGAGCCATCCGGTTACGACAATTTTCCAAATTTAGGACATAGGCAAGTGGTTAGGTGTAGAGGCAGCGGTGGGGAGGCTGGGAATGCCATCTGAGGACGGCGGTGGAGAGCTGAGGAAGAACTGAAGGAAGGGTCTCTTTTAATTACTGGTGATAATTAAGAGCATCATTAAGATCAACTCAATGTAGAGGAGACAATGGCTTGGTGGTGAGTTACGCATGGCCGCCGACATTGTCTCGGACTGATGGAAAACCCGGGCCTTTTTAAGTTTGCTAGCGCAGCTATAGCCATAATGGAGTTAAACCTCTATTAAACTCGTTTCTTAGTCAGCCTTGATGGATTGAGATGTAACTGTTTTNATGGCCGCCGACATTGTCTCGGACTGATGGAAAACCCGGGCCTTTTTAAGTTTGCTAGCGCAGCTATAGCCATAATGGAGTTAAACCTCTATTAAACTCGTTTCTTAGTCAGCCTTGATGGATTGAGATGTAACTGTTTTGATTTCGGGTAGCTTCTCAGCGTAATATGTGCAGTTGTGTGTGAAAATGCAGATATAATTTTCATTCCGGTAAAATTTCTTGAATGGAATTTTTGCTCTCATTAGAGGCAGTTGCAGTAGCACGTTTTTATGCTGCGGATACAGTCTACCGTTTTGCCTTCACTATACAACAGTGCCGTCCATCATAACAGAAGTTTGAACAGTCCATCGTGTTGTGTGGCCACTGAGGTGACTCTTTAATTACCGTCCTCATTAAACATAAGTTGTCGTAGAATCCCGATATTTGATACGTAACCTTACAAATTGTGCGGCGCAGGGTAACAATGGCTTTTCAAGTACCATTTTCTCAATATCTTACGCGATAGCACAGATACTGCAGCTACTTCTTCGGCTGAAAATGAATGAGGTAGCTACTAATATTTCATTGAAATCAGTATCAATAAATCTTGGACCACTGGGCAAATAGCTACTTCCTGCACTGAAACAAATATTTCGGTCTCACAGACTCAGTTTTTGAATCCAGCGCTTGTCTCTATATTGACCCAGTTTTTGTGAGGCTAGTTGATTCAAAAGAGCTGGACTCATGAAATGAGTCTGGAAACCTTAGGGTATGCAAGACTGGCTGACTCAGCTTATGAGTCTTGCTCTGGTCCCCGCACTGGCCCACAAAGTGGGTCTAAGAGACCCAACAGCGCTGTACTCACAAACTGAGTCGGTGGACGACCGTTGATTTGCAGGGCACGCAGGCTACTGCTCCTGCAGGTCGTACCGCTGCGCCTGACCGCTTCAAGGAAATCCATAGCAGAATGGTATGGAAAAGAGATGCTCCACTATGATTTCAGCTTTATTAAACGCTTACATAAGTTACGTTTCAGCTAATATTAGTTATCTACAAAATAAGAATCAGTATCTTGAGCAAAAACGCCTAAGTTATATTTCAGCTAACATTAGTAAATAACAAATGAATAAGCAGTATGTCTTGAAAATAACTCCATTACATATATATTTCTAGGCCAATATTGCAAAAAAATGTGAACAGATGTAAAACATCCAGAAATTGAATATCGTATGACAACTGCGTAGGGGAGTTCACAAGCTGCGCTTTCGCTGAGTTCTTCAGCATATTTCATTTTAATGAACTACACTCGGCATTACGTTCATCAATACTTAACACTCAGACTGCCTTAAGTTAGCGTTGCAGTTCACCAAGAATCCTAGTTTAGTTTCGTCTTCTGAATGAACATTTCTCAACACCCCCTAACGTACAAGAATCTTCTTGAAACGGACAGACTTGCTATGCAGAAAATGCAGTTGCAGCAAGACTCGATGAAGTGTGATTACATTTAGATTGCTGGGATTCGAGCGATAAAGAAGGCACTCTGTGAAGTTTTCCACACTGGACATATGACACCGTATGATCACTCTTGCTTGTTCCAAAAATACACTTGTATATGCATGTTCATCAAAAAATCCTTCAAACACCGTGACCGTCCGCCACACGTGACCACATTTCAAAATCTGACCAGCAGCGAACGGCGGAAGATACTGCTCGGCGAGTCGGCAGAAGCAACATCATACTTCACCGAAATATAACTTAATACTGAATTAAAAAGTTATTTGCTCATTTGTATGGAGTATAAAAAAAAATTGGTAGGACTTTATACATTTACTGCACGTTTGCGTGATTTTTAAGTCATATTTACAACAGTCAAAAAATTCGTCTTTTACGCTTTGCGGTTGGCCTCTTAAAATGGAGTGGCAGCCCTGAGTCAACGTGACCCAGTTCAGAAAAAATATATGGGAAACCGAACAGCTGACGTCACAGAAAATCTCGCGCCAAAGTGCTGCTTTGGACTCACACACTGAGCCTCGCTGACCCGAGTTATACCGAACTTGCTGCTCTGCACGCGTTTGAAGGTCATTTGGCATCAATAATTAATGGGCATGTGAGACCCAAATATGGCTTGGACTCACAAATTGAGTCCGGAGGACTTCGAAATTTCTCTCAGTGTAGTTGGGCTTTATGGAAAGTTCATAACATGGAACAATGCATTGTAACATATTTCATGAGAATTGCAGAAGAAATTGGAAATCACTGAAGTGTGTTTTAAAATATAAAGGAGATAAGATATAGGGAAAAGATTTTTTTTTTATCCAACATATTATCATAACGGTGGTGCTGAAGTTTGAAGTATATTTTAGAAACAAAATTTATCTCTTATGTTAATGCCTGTGACGAAGAGATTTCCGAAATTGGTATTCTACACTTGCTCTGAAGTTGTGGTAACGGAACCGGACACTACGACGCAATCAGTTTGGTTTTTATTTGTATTTGGAGAGCTATCAGTAGGAGCCTAACCACCTACATAGAACTCTGCAAAATTAATCAAGAAAGTTGACTAGCATACCGTAATTTTCAAAGCTATAGTTTTGAACTAATGTCTGTGAAGAAAACAAAACTTAGCTTATTTTTCTAGCTATACTTAGAAAAAGTTGTCTTACTTAGTTGTAAGAAAAGAACGGCCACATTCTTTTACCATCTATCTGGCGAAAAAATCTCATATTGTCAGCAACGAAATTGATACCTCAGCTGCGAAACGAGTCGTATGAATGTCGCCTAAAAGAACTGGGTCTGATCTCTTTTGCGAAAAAACGACTCAGGGGGCAACTAATAGAAACATTCAAGGACTTGAATGGCTTCAACGACGTACCTACAACGGGACTCTTTGAAAAAGACCTCAATGATCGCATGCGTATCAACTGTCAAAAACTCAAGCATAAAGCTCGAAGAACAAATTTAAGTCAGCAGTTCTTTCCGCATTTCAAAGTCGGCGTTTGGAATAGATTCCCTTCAGACGTTGTTGGTGCAGAGTCAGTCAACGCGTTTCAAAAGCTTCTTGACATCCATTGGGAGAGACATCCTCCACAGCTAGGAACTCCTTCTCCCGGAGTCGCAAACTCTCAACGGCCAAGGCTTTCGAGGGCACCTTTATCCGTCCTCTTCTCTCTTCCGCTCCAACTACACAGTTTGACATCTCTAAGCTCCGCATATCAGAGGCTCTTTATCGTACATGCGTGCATTCATGATCGTCTCTTTGGCTGGGATTCTTCCCTCATTTTTTTCTTCTCTTTTTCCCCAGTCCTTTACATCCTACTAATATAATGGAATTAGCTCATAGAGGGCCGGGGCGTAAGTCCCGGTGTCTCTTTGGGAATGGGCCTCTTGGTTCGTCTTCTGCCGCCTATCTAATGTAATCTTACCTGTTTTCGCTGTTTGTTGACGGTGAAAACACAAGATTAATATCGTCAGATAAGCTCTGAACTATAGCTGAAAATTTGATTAAAATAAAGTGAAGGCTATCGAGAATAATTTAAACAACTTAACGAAACCAATGTAAGTTTTATGTAGTTTGTGATCAACTTAGTTGAAAAAAGTAGTTACTACAGCTGAATTCCGTATTTTTCTATCGGGAGCAGTTTGTATATGTAGCATAGTTTAAGCACACAAGGCGATTGTATGATGACCCAGAAACGGTGGATGTTGCAGGTAATTTCACATATTTAGATTTTGCAAGGAAAAATATGCACAGCACAAGTATTCCTTTCCTTCGAACAAATCCTTTGTCGGCCAGTTTTACATAGAAATCTTTGTGCTTAATATGACACAGCTCAAGTTATGCTTCCTGTAGGGGTTCTGAAAATGAGCATCATGTCATCGTTGTGATTTTGTGGTCTCGCAGTTGGTGAATGGGACCCAATAGATTACCGTAGCCTAACGTAGCTAGCCTAAACCTCCGGCACTTCTGTCTGTTTGTTTCTTTCTTTCCAGTTTCTTGCTTCTGCATTATTATACCCTTTAGTTATTCCCCGAGTTGCTGCCCACCCCTACCCCCTTACGCTTGGTGTTTCTTCTTCCGTAGGTTCCTTTTTTTTATTAACGTAGCAAATGTTTCTGCCGTCTTCCGTTTTTGATACACGAGTTTTATCTGCATGGAGAAGCAATCTTCCGGTCATTTTCACTGCAATCCAACCAATTCTCACGAATTGCACCCCTCATTGGACACATAGCTATGCGATGGGCGGGGGGACATTGTGTTAGGTTAGTTAGGCTCGCCCATCGTACTATGTATATGTTATCGGGAGCAGGGGGACTATATATATCGGCTATCTTAGACGGTTCCACGTTTCTCTTGACATTCTGTATGTCCCTTCTTTCTTCCTCTCTTTTGATCTCAGTGCATGCTGTGGGTAGGGAGCCTTAAGCTAAAACTGTCATAATAATCTCACAATTTACACAGCACTAGCTGCTAGCTGCTTACGCCTGAACCAAGGGGGCACGACTGCTCTGCTGTTTGTTTCTTGTAGCTAAATTTCAGCAATTGCTGTTTACTTTCTGTTTCTACAGGAAATGAAGGCTAATTGTAGACATAAAAATTGCACTTGTAGCCACCTATGGATCAGCTATTATTGACTATTAGCTATTAAATAAATTTAATTCAAGAGATATAAATGTAATGTAAGAAACAAATATAATAATTTACCTACGTAAATTAACTTAACCGTAAAATAGCTCAGAAAGACAAATAAAAAATTGGCTACAGAGAACATGATAGCAGAAATGCAGCGCTGCCTCTTCTGTTACAGCGATATTCTTGTCTTGCTTAATACTGCACATGTCATTATAGGCTTTCCAGTACAGCAAATATGTTTTCTTTGTCTAAATATTGATTTTCCCATGCGAGGCTGAGAGCAAATACTTAATTGGTGAGTAGTGAGAAGTATACAGTTGCGATATTTTTAACTATATGCTTCATCCCAAAATATGATAATACTTTTCTCAAACTTGCCAAGGAGTCTCTTTTGATCTATCACTTTTTTCAACTCGATTTAACTACACCATCCATGAATATTCTACTAAGTTGCTAACCTTATTGCATTAAAAAAAAAAGACACATATAAGATCTGTAAAAGCTCAGGTGCACCTGCACCCAGAGCAAGTTGCTGCACTGGTCCTGGTGCTGCATCTGCTGCTATGAGGGATACAAAATTTCTTATTATGGGAATGTCACGTAAAAAATTGCCTCCCATCTCCAAACAAATGCGAGTAGTGAGGGTGATTGAGAGAGAGAGTGGGGGACGAGGTAGGGGGACGAGCTCCGTTTCTGGTGAGTATGGATGCTAGGAAAATGTGTGAGCGAGGAGAGGCAAAAGTGATGTTGAATAATGATGAATAGGCAGTGTTCGTGTATTAATGATACTTTGTCATTGCCCTAAGGCATAGAGTATTAATTAGACGTCATGTTTTAAGCAGTACATTTTGACATTAGCCAAATTTTATGAACGTTCTTCGCTTATAGTACGCTTGGCTAGGTGTAATTATTTTATCTAGAAATATTTTACCGGGTAACAATTTGTTTATTCTTATAGAGATAATACAAAAAATATATTCTGGAGTAGCAGTAGTTGTCTTAGCAATCAAACATACAGCATGAAATACGCTACTGTGAATTCAAGAACTTGCTCATACGTGTTGGAGTAAACAGAATATATCAGCTTAAATTGCAGATCCTTGAAATGATTTCTGTATTTTTATTAGTATTAATGTTTTAAGAACAAGGATTTTGTGTTCAAACACGCGGCAGTCCATGTCGCAATGGATCAACCTGTAGTTTCAAATCGTCAAAGTATACAGCATCTGTGCACTTCGAGTATGGGCCTATCAACTTGTTGAACGGACAGCCACGAGTAAGCCTAAGGGCGCCTCCTGACTGCCGGCGAGTTAAGCGAAGCGAGCGATTTTTGGTCTATGCTGACTGCAGGCGAGCAAACTACTGGCCAACTACCTCTGAACACTCACTGGACAACGAACTTTGAACGAAGTGGAGCCGCGGAACATCGTGCGTCTGGCAACCAAACTTGCGAGTGCCGTGTCTGCGAGTGATGATCACTCGGCAGCCGGTGCGAGTGCGTTCGCTCGCTTGCTCGCTCGCTCGCTTGCACGCTGTATACGCCTATAGGTATCTATTAATTCCAACACTCGCTTTGCTCGCTAGTTCGCTACGAGTCGGTAGGCGCCCTATGATTCCTGGCGTACGGGTTTATTGCCAAAAATCTCTAAAAATCTAAAGTTCCTTTCTGAACTCGTTTAGGTTTTTCTTTTTAAAATTTGAATTCTAATTAGTTTTTTTGGGGTTTTAATAAATGTCCCTACCCACAATTAGTGTGATCCAGAGCCATTTAGGAGAAAAACGGGAGATCGACATAATTCGATGCAGGCCCTTAACAGGTTAAGAATAGGCATATCAAAAATTACTTGGAGACTTGATTCCTTGATAAAACACAGTCTCTTCAGGAATACTAACGTTTACTAATTTGCAGCATCCGAAGCAAAGTTTGATGGTGCACATTTACTCGAAATTTTTATCGCCAGTTTCAGAGCGCAGCAGAGAAACTGAGGAAATTAATCGCCATGAATCACGTATAGACTGCATCCCATCTAAATGACAATCTAAAGTGTTGTTAAATCTAGCTCACCGCTACTAGTCTCAGTACTTTATTTACATGCCTCTAATACTTAAAGAGTTTCAAATAGCATAGGTTTGGCTATCAGGTCTCTTTGTGCCATGGGCTGAAGACTGTTCCCCAGACTAGACGTTCGCTCATCTAATGGGAAGTAGCGCCCCAGGGAGACATGGATAGATGACGTTAACGTTTGCTAAACCTTCAGGACATTTTTCTTTCATACCCACTCTGTTTCCATTATTATTATTGGTCTGGCTAAGGTTTTTCGTTCAGGTCTTCCTTCTTTTTCAAGTTGTTCGTCCCATGCACTTTGCTCCAATCTGGTGACACCCCTAGGGCATGGGCTGCACGTTTCTGTCAACATGCTCTATGCCCTTTCCTCTTCCTCTCATGGAACATTTCTCTAGTTGCTAAACATGCGATTAAAACAGTGTACCCAGCCACCAAAAATAACTGTAAAGATTTTGGATTAATTTGTATTGGCTCATCATGTTTTTGGCACTTGCTAATTGCATAGTTACGAAGCGAGAACTACAACTGCCAAGTTTCTTGATCGAAAGAGTCGAGCAAGGCGAATTTCGATTTTGGTGAATAGTAAATCCTCCCTCTCCCGTTTGGTGACATACGCTAAAATAATTCATTTCAGGCTGGCAGTTGAACATCACTCAATTAATCCATTAAAAGCATCTACGTTTCGTTGATATAATAGCGTATTAATTCAATCCGCTTTCATCTCAGTTCCAGAGGCTGCAGGGAACAGCTTGCTTGACGAGTCATATAACTTAAGCCCGATGCCCACGTAACAAATTTCGTTGCCGCCAGCAGCCCGGAGCCAGCTCAACTAAACGGACTAGGTAGTCGCGGCCTTGACTTCAGCATAAAGTTTATGAACATCCTGCACCTACTCGTAAAATATCAATCTTTGTGTACTTAAACTGCTCATAATTAGGAGCGATAGTTGAAAGTTCACCATTGCCACTTGTTATGGTATAAAAATTGCAGAAGCCACTGAGACCATCGACAGTTATTGATAGAGTTAAATTTTGTGTAAGCTGAAACCATGCCGCGGCTACGTAAACTGATTAGTTATGGGGAGCAGCGGCCCCAGGGGGACTCTTTAGGTTACCTTTTTCCATTAGCGTAGGCCTTCGGGACGTCTGTTTTTCGTGCCCACTTTGCTTCATTCTCTTTTTTCATGCACCTACTGATAATTCTTTTTTT
>LQNS02278153.1:1190438-1208346 GCA_001587735.2 Parhyale hawaiensis
AAAGGTCCGCCTTGGCAGCGGGGTCTGCAACAAGATCACCACCAGTACCAATCAAAGGAGGTAAAGAAGAGCTCACACCAAGCACAGCGCTCTTCAAGGTGGACCACCACTTATGTGGGCTAACAGACGAGGATAACAACTCCCTGGACCTCAAATTGTGCTCCCTCTGGTTGGTTTAAACCAACCAAAAAATCCATGTTTTTTTAGTTTTTTATTTTTTATTCGATTTGTTTGGTTTTTATTCCTAAAAAAATATTGTAAAATTAACAGTTTAACTTCTAGAAATTATTAAATTTTAGTTACACAACTAAGAGGATGAGTTAATGTGTTTTTATTTAGGAATCCGTTTGACTGTTATGACAGTTAGGGTCAGCTATTGCTTATGTTTATTAAAAACCTATAACCTATTGAATTTTGTGTTATTTAATTTCAGAGATGCATTTCTAATTATATTCTGGTATGCCTGCAGCTACTGAAAATTAGAAGGAGTTCTTGAAGTTTCTATTAGATAGCTAGTGAGCTCATGAAAAGGATGTAGCCATATAGCCATTTCATTTTCCTTAGTTCAATATTCTGTTTTTAATTAGCTAGTAGCTAGCCATTTATATTGAGTTCTTCAGTTCATTACTCTGTTTTAAATTAGCTAGTAGCTAGTTAATTTTGTCAAGTTGTATTGTAATTTGAAGTGTTTTTAAGTTTTTCAAAGGGTTTTACATTGCAATAATGAAGTTTGGATACTAAATGTAGCCATAGCAAATACAGGTACTCCGCTAACTACTTTTTCTTAACCCCTTTTCTTTAAGTCATTCTTCTACAAAAGGGAGTTGAAATCAAGCGACTAGGATTGTTGATGATTAGCTAACTACATGTTTACAAACCAGAAAACCCTTTGAATGTTGGATAAAATTCCTAGAACTAGAAAAAAGAACAAAATAGTAAAAAATAAACAAATAAATTAAGAAGAACATCTATTTTTTCTTTAAACTAAAAAACCATGGCTTTCGGTTTAAGCAAAAAAAAAAAAAAACATGGATTTTGCCAATTAACCCTGCTTGTGCTGTGCCTATGTCTTAAATTTTAAATGTAATTTATGAGCAGCGGCAAACACATCGAAATTTTAGTACTTCTTTACTCAATAGAAAAATTTCATAATTAGATTTGAAGTTCAATATGAAAACACCATTATTATTATCAGTTTTACTGCAATGGCCTGCTTGAATTTCAATAAATGAACTATTTCTCCTCTGGGAAGGTATTTTTCCCTAAAAAAAACTATAAGAGGTTACTAATCTTGTTTTAAAATACAATATTTTCACAGGCACATGTTGCTCAGTTAAGCGGCAGAACTGTTGAACTGTTAATGACTTCCTTGCAGTCGTGAACATTTTGAATACTCGTTACACTACAGTATGTTTCCTTTGATTATGCAAATACAATTTTTTTACTTTATTTTTCAAGGTAAGTGTCTAACTTTGAAACATCAATATTAACTAAATGTCTGGCTGTGTTCCAAATATAAACAGCACTTGTAAAATAAATATTCAGCCATTTGCTAAGTTTATCATACAATTTGCTTATTTACGAGTGCTTTACTGCTACTTCAGATATGCAACAAGTTAATAAAAACATCATAAAGAGGAAATAAATACAAGTGAACAAGAATATTTTTATTACTCGTCCAAAACCAAGAAATTATAACCAAAACAATTCAATAAACCCTGAAATAGGTGTTCAGTAGTGGTAAACTAAACAAGTTAATTTTGGACATGGCACCTTCAGTTTTCATAATTTTTTAAGGCAATTATCAACAGACTTTGTCAGGTTTGATATTTCAGATGATGGAATAGAATCTGCAGTTGTTTTTACTGCATTCCACAGGCTAACTTTGCTCGAAAACTGCCGACCACCTTCATAGACCTTCCTTTTTATCATTGCTCAGAGGTTCTCAATCGGATTTAAATCGGGGCTATTCGCTGGCCAGGTCATAATCCTTTTTAATTTAATCCTCCATCCGTAAGCCAAGTAGCAGCGTACCGTGCTCGACGTGAGGGAGCGTTATCGTGCTGATATACCAATTTGGATCTGAGTGCGATAGTCTGCTCATCAAGCCATGGAAGCAAGTTGGCTTCAAAAAACTGGCAGTACCTTTCAGTATCAAGTTTAACTCCTTCAGCCACTTCAAAAGGACCAATAAGCGTGTCACCTACTATTCCGGCGCAAAACATTACACCTCCACCACCTTGTTGACGCTTAAGCCGTGTCTGTTGAGGTCGGTCATGGAGGACCCATCCACACTCCCATCCATCAGGACCATCAAGAGTGGCTCTGCATTCGTCAGTAAATATGACATTGGAGATATCAGTCTTCATGTTCTTTTCAGCCCATTTGACCCTACTTTCTTTATGAGTTTTTGTTAGAAGTGGTCGTTTTATTGCCTTTTCCACTTTCTCTAGACTCTGCAGAACCTCACATCTTGTCTTTCTGATTAGTGCTGGGGCTCCAGCCTCTTCAAATATCATCTTACTTGTAGAAAGTTGTTTTCTAGCCATAGAAACCTTCAAATGTCGCATATCCCAAGCAGTCAATTTCCTCGTAGAGGCTCGATCAGAAGTTTTCCGGTTGACTTTACCTTCAATTGCATTAGCCTTAATTGTTCGGTGATCACGCTGTAATTTCTTGGAAACTTCGAGTTTTTTCTCACCAGAAGCCAGAAAGTGATGTTGCATAATCTGGCGTAACAATAGAACCCCGTGCGATAAGCAAATGTTGCCAAAACGTTTGAAATGGTACCGTTTTTTTTTCTCTAATTGTTTTTATAGTTACAACATACCTGTGCACTAACTTACTATCAACATTTTAATTGTTTGACACTTATCTTGAAAAATAAGCAAAAAAATCGTGTTTGCATAATCAAAGGTAACGCACTGTATAGACTTGTTATTCATTATATTCCAAATACGACGATAGTTTCGGTGTTATTTACGAATAGCCTCGTACATTAGTTTTCCTTTGCTTAGGCGCACATAGTGTCTAAATAGGATACCCAACAGCAGCACACTTCAGTTGGTACAACATGTAAATATAAATTCGACCATTAAGTTTAAACGACAACGGTACTGCCCAATGCGTAGTTTCTTTCATTCTTTCTAACACTTCCTAGGCTTTCAGTGAGATTTAAACCAGGACGTACAGCTGGCTACAGCATTATTCTTAGCTCATATGCGTTGCATCACCTTATGACGGTTGTTTTATCTAGCGTAAAAGCTGGCTTATAGCCGAGAAAATAGGAAACACCTAGTCCTGACGCCTAGCGTTGTAACTAAATACTATAAAGCAAAGATACCCACTTAATTGTAAGAAAGAACAGATATTTCTCATCGATTTCACTAATCAGGAGTCAGGTCACTGTAGTGCCCCAGATGCCCGCATCCAAAAAGTAGTCCTAATGGGCCATAAAATAGCAAGCCTTCACTCACTGTTCTGCACTCTTTACAAAAATCTATATTGAGCTGCTTATTGTTACAGAAAAGTATGACTATATTAGGTTGGAAACTAAGTTCTTGCCGAATTGACGTTACAAAATGTTAAATATCCGGGCAAAAAAGAAAAAAGATTCTTGGTTTCCAACTTTATACGTTTCGTTTCTTGTAGCTCACTTTAATTCTGTAGGTCACTCTTTCCGTTCTTTAAGCTCAAAGCAAAATTTAACAAAATTCGTAACTTTTTCTAGTTCATTATTACTAAATTCGGTGTTTTACCACCCCAGACGCTACTCAGTTTTCTAGTTGATTTACCGCCCGTCAATCGTAAAATCAAAAGAAATATGCTCAATCGACACACCAGTTGGAGTATCACTTCTAGATGCAAGATTCCTAAATAATAGCAAGCATTCTTTTCAGTTATGCTTCTAAGCCCAACAAGTTTATTCAGGGTTGCGCGACGTAAAATGCAACCATTCTCCCTGGGAATATTTCTGCACTATCCTAAGACTACATAAAGTCCCTTTAACTGAATAACACCCGGCGCTAAAGAATGTGTTCCAGTCTCTGTGACGGCTATCGGGAGTTACGGAGACATTTTACGCTGCCGCGCTTCCACCGGGAGCTTTCTTTCACATTCGTACAGCATATATTGCCAGGGCCTCGTGAAATGGTCCCTTCTTTGCTTGGCCTGCTTCTTGATCATAGGAATATTTTCTAATGTGTGTAAGATCGACCCAAGACTGCGATGCGGCCTGCACCTATTAATGCATTGCTGAAACAAAAGCATGTGGAGTGTTAATGGAAGGGTTGATATTTGAACAACTGTTACAACAATCATAGGACTCCCTTATTAATTTCTTTCTTGAAAGTTGTAAGACTACTGCACATTTAAAATAAGCCTATTGGTCAGATTCCGTTTACGTTGTATTCTCGCTCGGTAATGTTTGTAATTGTCTTAGATTACCACAAATATTACAATAAACAAACGTCCTCTGCATATTTTACGAGCTATTTGACATACAATATGTTCTTTTTTGTGTCTCTTTTTGGATTGAGAATTACTGCACATGCAGAGTGGAATCTATCTGCTAAAACAGCACCCATCCCGTATGTACGGACCTATTCCGTGACTCGATTTGCATTCCTTAATTACATTGCTGGCTCTTACATTGACAACCGCTGCTCTCTTGTGGCGCCGCACGCTTTCACTTTGGAGAATGTTAGGAGCCGAACTCGTCAGTTCAGTCCACGTTTCTGGCACTGGTCATGTCGGTTTGGAATTCATTGCCAGCATCGGCTTTCGGTCGTATCGGCCTGCAGGCGTTTGAATAAGCTGTTAATGGCTTTTTGCTGGATTTTCTTTAGCAGCTTTTCAGGCTTCCCGGTATTGCATAATATTTCAATTGGGTTGTACTACCTATCCGTGGTGGATCGAGCGTGAAATTTCAGTAATAATACTAATAATAATGATACTGCAGCCGTTCCTCCTTTCTTACTGGATCAGTTTTGTTTAAACCTTGACGGCACTGTTGCTGTCTCGACGCTACCAATGCTGTTTTCCTGGATTTAACTTGCATGTCAGAGTACGTTACTTGCATAGTAAAGAACTGGTAAAGGACAAACTTTGCTTTTGGCTCTGATTACTTCCACAACAGTATAGCTTAGACAGCCTATTATAGGCGTCTTTTTGTGGCCACGCTCGTGATCAGAATCACCGTGATCATGATCATCGTGATCACTGAAAAGCACAAGAACGGTCAACGATATTGTGAACAAACCAGAGACGCCATGTAAGTTATCGAAAAATATATTCATATCGTATTTTTACGGGAAAGGGTAGGGAATTGATTTCTAATGAGCCTTTATTTATTTTGAAACCAATGCATAACTGACTAGCTGTATTTAAAGCATTTTGAACATACACAGGCATACAACTAAGGATACTACAATTCTGGAAGTTAATATTACAAACAATCATCGTAACATTGTTCAATTTATCCCTAAATATAAGAAAACATCACGACCTTGCATTTCAAATTTTTACTTGCCCAACGGCTGGAATCACTCTTTGATCACGCATGATTAGCCTGCAGAGGAAATCACGCTGCGATCAATTCTCACCACTGATCACGGTTGATTGCTATCAGAATCACGTCAAAATGTGACCACAAAAACGCGCGAATCATGCGCGATCAGGGGGAATCATCCGCGCGGTGGTCACAAAATGACGCCTTAAGTGTGTTAAATTTTATCTTCACGTTTCAATACTGTTTTGAGAATTTTCAGTGATTCGATCTCCATACTTTTTTATTGAATCATATCAAATGATATTTTCAACAAATATAATCTGTACTTTCAAGCAGTTCTCTTAACGACGGTAAACTGTAGTTTATGATATTTGTACGTTATATCAAACGATGTTTCACTAGAGCACCATTGTATCACGCAAAGTAAGGTTCCGATACATAGCTTTGTGTACCCGACGTGGTGTACATTCCCCGAAACCCTGCATCAGTGCTACGTACGGATCTCCCCTCCTTTCCTCCCTTGCAGTGCGCACAGCCGTTCGAAGCCGCCTGCCGTACAGGCCGCTGCTAAGCGCCTTGTGTTGCTCTAAAATATGCTCTTCACACAACTCTAATGCATTCCGCTACATTGTGCAAACATACGAAACCTGATAAATGCTCGCCCTGGAGCGCAAATTATCACCCTGCCGACACTCTGAAGAAGACAGAGCGCCTGCATAAAAAACTCCTGTGTCAACATATGAAGTCTTTACGTCGCCATGAAGTGCGACCTCCCAAAGTTGCTGTCTTCCGCTTGACAAAATGCAGTCGCAAAGACAAAAATGGTCTTAAGCGTCGTAGTTCCGCACTACAATAATACTGAAAAATGACTGCCCTATTAACTTTCTGAACTACAGGCAGGGGCTTACGTGCAAGATAACCAGTACTACACCGATAGGATTGTGTTCCCGAGGGAGGGTTGCTGCTGGTGATATAAATACTGAAGTTTTGTAGGCATCTGCTCTTCTTCTTTCCCTACAGAAGCGGGAACAGCTCATGCTTGTGTCTGGAAGCCTGCACTTGTACACGCGCCATCTATCGCTTGCCGTCGAAAGAGGAGAAAGAACCAATTATATATAGTGAATGTTAGTTATTTTTTAGCAGTTTGAGCAGCAGAACCATGACGCAGCACCAAGCAAATTGACCGCAATGCTTGAAAACGCTTAGGTTAAACTGAACTTTCTGTTAAGTCATCTTTTCTCTCGTCATGTCGCTAAATAATAATGTCGCTCGAACCAGTCATAGAGATCAGGTAAGGTGATGCGTACGTGTTCATGATTCCCGTCAATTGTTGTAGAGCTAGCATTTTGCTATGAAACGACTGAATGAATGAATGAATGAAGAACTCGCAAGGATGCCCATACTCGCAGTAGTAATCGTTTTCCTGAATTACAGCCACGAGTCTTCGCTTGAAAAATAAAATTTGTTCAGTTACGGGTTCGGTATAACATCAGCATGTCTTCGTTTGCTTGCCAGACCCTAACTATATACCTGTTAGTGTTAGTTCCTTGTATTCGTCTATACCGTAGCAATGCATCCCAGTATTATGGAAGAGCGATATGCATGCGATGAATCTGACCTCGTGCGTTTGTTTGACGCCGCAGAGTTGGGCTGGATGCGAGAAAAATTATTCACCTTCGTAAGTATGTCGGAATATATGAACTAACTTTTGTTGCCAGCTATGTTCATATTATTCCAAAGTATATTAAAAGTTCATGCTTAATAATAATCAACTTCCCATCTCAATGAAAGCGAACAGTTGCACTAGCGAATGTTAAGGCCCTCAGTTCTGAGACGACCAATGGTATCACTGCAAGACATCTTCGATTCGCCTACATTAAGCACATAATCTGTATCCGATTAGCTTTAGCTTCTCCCGTACTTCAATCGTGAGCTGAGCGATCGATTTACTGCTTTGGTTCGTGTTTCAGGCGCAAATCGCAGACAGTTGAGACGGTCAATATTTCAATGGTACGGAGCGTGACTCGGTTGTTGCCGCTCTCAAACGCATTCATATTGCGGCTTACGCCTGAAAATTAATTTCAGTTTGGTAAATCATACGCTCAAATAGAGAGTTTCAGACAAGTTAAATCATAGACTACACCATACCTTGACTGTCCGCTGAAGTTGGGCCTTTCGCACGTGGGCCCGATCCGATGGCGCGTATCTGTAGTCTAAGAGAAGACGTTTTCTAATTAACCTAGACCTAAAAAAACCATGATATCCATAAGGATGAGGGAATATATTTATGAACAGGAACAGATTTGTCAAGAAGGGCTACCGGCAGGGGATGATAATCGATTTTGTATATGCCAAAACACTTAGAATCAATATAACTTTCAAAAATTCCGGAGTTTTAAGTCAGAAATCACACACATAGGTAGAGCACGTAATAGTCGTCAGTGCGAGATACAGTTTATGTTTGTCCATTCGATGAGTGGCGTGCGGAGAGGGGCGCCGAAGGGGCGGTGGACAACGCACTCAAGTGGAGAGGCATCGTAAGAATCTAGAAACCTAGACAAATATTTTGGTTATGCAAATTTCATGATAATATTTTCGTACTGCAATTATTATTTCTCCTAATAATACGCAAAATGATTCCCCGTGCTAGACTTGAAGCTGCACCGTCAAGAAGGTGATGCTGGCATCACTAGTTCCTACAGACCCTATCTGGATATTAAGATTTTATGCGAGTCTTTTACCCAATGAAGTCAGCTAACTTTCTTGCGAGTAAACTTTATTTGAAATTCTTCAATACACTTTACAAAACACGCTGTCATGCGTGTGCTAATAGGCAATAGAACTACATTAGTGTACTAGATCCTTTACATTGAAGAATAGAACTGGCTTATATATGAATATTTACTTTCTTCTACTATTATTTTCGCTTAATCTAGTCAGTTTATCTATTCGAGTGTAATTTTTGCATGGCACGCTTCAATACACTTTATAGAACACATCTTGGGCGTAGTTGATGGCAACCCCTTGAATCTTACTAGAACAACAATAATAGTATCGGTATAAGTTTACATACTGTTTCTTGTAGATTGAGGCCTATAGCTTTAAAATATTTATTTTGCGAATCAGAGTATACTTACACGCTCGAAAAATTGTTTTCTCTAATTGGTGACTAATTGCATTACTATGTCTCTAAACAATTCCAGTTCATGGCAAAGACAAAAGTGTGTTATTTTTGTTTATTTATTTTTTCCTTCTTCGTTAGAAAACTTGACTTCAATTTGCCATATTTGTAATAATATATTGACTTTAGTTTTAGGAACAATAACAGGTTTAATGATTATTACTGAAAGTAACGACATGAAATGAACGGTCCCAAGAAAGTATGCGCCAAAAATATTAAAGCATATTTTGGACGGCGCGCAGTCAGGCCCATTTGCAGATCATTCTGCCTCTTATTTGGCCAGTGGATCGTCAAGGTATGGTGTAATCCATCATAAAATAAACCAAACTATGCGGGGAAGATTATTTCACCTAGCATGGACTTATCGCCTGCGTCTGTAACCCCATGTAGGTCGTGAAGTTCAATTGTCATGTTGCCCCTACAGACATAGTGTCGTTCAATTTCAGTTAATCGCATTAGTAAGAACTAACAGCAATGTACATAGACAGGTGGGACGTGACCAGCAGATGCTGCGGAGAAGTGCAGCTATAAGCTTTGTGCCTCATACATGGAAGTGCATGAAAAAATTAAGTAAAACAATGATATATTGGACGATTTTTATCGGAGCCCCGTAAGCAGGTGTATAATCCCTATCAGAGCCTGGACGTTACTCACCCAGGAGCGGACACCTTTCCGTGCGAGATATTGTAGCTGGCCGCAGTTTCTTCAGATGAGGTGAGTTTTGGAAAGCTAGGTAGGTCCTCTATAATTCTAATACGCGAGGTGGACCGCCGATTGTGGTAAGCGACCCATCCAATGGGACACCTACCTACTCCCGTGTGGGCGGGACAAAGAGGAGACCTTCCGCACAGGAGTTTCTTTCTCTTTCTTCTTTTATTTTTTTATTCGTCTCTTGGCCCTGTGCGGCGTAGATGAGCAAATTCACTCAGCCTTTCCCTGGGGAATGGAGAAGCTTTGCGCATTGTTTCCTGCCAGTAGTGCACCGACTACTTGACATCATAGAACTCACCTTAGTTCGAATTTGATCTGAAACCTTCCAGCAAAAAATCCGAGATAAAACTTATTAAAAATTCGGCGCGAGGAGGCTGAATTGCTTGAAGCTTTAGTAAACCCTTTTTCAATACTACTACTTGAGCCCAGCAAGCGTATATAGTCTCTTTCTGCCACAATATTACATTTCGCCCCAAGTTGTTCTTCTGACCTACATCGATATAATACGAGCATACAGTGGCGCTCGTAAGATGATCGTTTTTGTATATCATTTCTACACAGCATATAATTATGGACTTTTTCGGTATTTAGGTGAGTATACAAGAGTAGTCAGAGGCTAAGCAAACTCACGCCAATGCGCGGAATGTTTTTGCAAAGTCTAGTCGCTCTATTCACGCGAGAGACTTGTCCGATAGTCAGATTACGCCAAGGTACGTTCAAAAAACTACCGTCGTCATGGAATAGACTTACAGCATAAAGAAAACTAGCCAATCGCCCTGAGACTCATACCTACGCCGAGCATTGAAAAAACTCGCATTGGCCCTGAAACTAGGATGTCCTTTTGACTCCCCCTAAAATTTGTGTTGCTTGACATTCCCAACTATTTCCGTAATCTTATAGAAGATCCGTCCATAGCTTTTGATGTGATATTCTGATAAACAATAGGACAAACATAGAGTAAAATAGACAAAAACGAACCTACAGATCATCGCCAAAATTTTGTCATTTGTGCCTTGTAACATTTCTAACAATTTTGCAATTTTTTTGAAGTTCTGCATATAACTTTTTGAGTTATGTTTATTACTAACAAACATGAAAAATAAACATGGAGGCAAACAGACAAGCTTACTAATAGATCATCATAAAAATTAGGTCATTTGCACTTTCTAACATTTCGAATAAGTCTTGCAAATTTTATGACGATTCATTCATAACAATTTGAGTTATCGTTCCTATAAAATAAGCTATACAAGCAAATGGTGCAACTGATCTTCACGAAATGTTAAAGCATCAGTTTCTCTGAAGTCAGAACATACCTAACAATCCCCGTAAATTTCATAGAATTCCTGCCATTCCTTTCTGAGTTGTTTCTGTGACCGACAAAGTGACAACAGGCTGCCAAGCTTCGACAAAAGCAGCGTCCTTGGCGGAGGTAAGTAAGGCATATCGGTTTCGGTAAAAGGTTTGATAACGAAGCCTGGGGTACTTCTGAAACTGGGAATGACCCAGAAGGGATTATTTGTATGTTTACAACAGCGTACACGAGGGGATCCTACAAAAGGTAGAGCGCATCACTGCGGTAACTGCATCAACTCTTGCATTGCAAAAGGTAACAAGGGTGATCATTCCGGTCATGGCTAAAGCATCACGATCATTCCTAAAGGTAATAAGCCCCGAGGATAGTACCTCAGAAGTTACCTATTATTAACAACGATATCGGAAATCAGCTCTGCATAACAACAGCAGCTGCCTTTATATTTGTTTTAGCAATTTCTTTTAGCAACGGCATCGATCTCTCAACAACAACTGCGTCGGAAATTATCTCTTCTTCGCAATATCATCATTCACCAGCAATCATCTCTATGACACGAGCAACAGTTTGCAATGTTTCAATGTACAAATGTTGCGTGACGCTCCACCGCCAGCACTCGGTTGCTCTCTAAGAGATCCTCGTAATCCCCGACGTTCTCTATAACCGAATTAGCTACATGAAATAGACTATCTGATCAGCCGTCATCTTCGCGAGTATTGATGTACCTGGACTTTGCTTTGGAGCTCCAGACTGCCAATCGCGTCCCTAGGGAGACTCCATGTAGCTAATGGTGACCTAAAGCAAGTCGGAGGCTTTTGGTACTAAGTTTTCACTTTCATTTAGTCTTTTCCAGGATTTTTTACATTCACAGATAGTCGTTGGTATTTTTTTGTCTGATATCTATTTGCGCGAGCTGTTTTCATATTTGCAAATCATTAGACATTATTTTAAGACAAGATTATGTTTGTCACTGACAATGTAGGAAAAAACTGTTGAGATAGCTGTGAATCTGACACAGACTTCTTTCTCAATGGGGATTTCGAAACACAGAATAGCTTTTATAACAAAATTTTCTCCTAGCATAGCTTTCATAGAAATTCAATTGATCTCCAGTAGTTCATATATAATCTCTTACGATTTGTATGTAAGCTCCACTTTCAGTCGCAATCGCTAGTATTACTTGCGTTATTAATTTTTATGATGTGCTCTCTTTCGTATTATTCGCCGTGAATAAGCGTATAACGCTATCAGCAGCTGTTATTTTACCTACTTTTCTTTGCATTAACTCGTTACTCTATACTCATTAACCAGTACAATCTATACAAACGACTCTCAGAAAGCGTGGCCATCGTGTTATGTCCGCGAGGCGAGTGCATCCTCCGCTGTAAAGTGTTCGTCAAGGGATACTCTGAACTTCGCTTTAACCTCAGGTAGATCGGTTTTCTTTTTTCGGCTGTGCTTTGTTGTACTTTTATTACCTCTATTAAGAGTTTTTCTTGTATTCTCATCTCGCACGGATGCGACCACTCCCGGTTAGGAACTCCTGCTCAAGAATGATTGATTTTGCTGTTTCCTGTCTCCAATGTCCTGCCATATGCAACTTGGGAAGCATTGTCAGATTGATTGCCCCTCCATGTTTTATAATATAAGTATTGTAATTGTATTGTATTAGTGTTAGGAAGACGAATATCTCCACGCGTTGGAGAAATAAAGGATATCATTTATGAACTTCTTTCTCGGTATGCTCTTGCTATGCGTGATGTGTGCGCGTATCTTCTTAGCACATTGCACGTCATTTGCTCGTCTACTCTTTAAACACTGATGCAGTGTCAAGGAAGATTGAATTAACTGTTGCTCTGTAGAGTTTCTTTGGTAAAAATTTTGCACAAATTCTAAATACGATAGTCTAATGACCACGTTTTAGCTCAGCTAGACTCACACAGTAATCAGAGAAGCAGTAATCTCCTCTATCTCCTTTGGTAACTAAGAAAGTAAAACTCGGTAATACCTACGCACATATCAATCAACATTTACTTGTATAATTTTTACTCCAAATAGCAAATAATTTCGCACATCTGCCAGAAGATTTCTTTGGTGTAAACTTTGTACTGAAATGCATTAACTGTCAACTGCTCTGGGACTACGCATTTAGATGCACTGAAATCATACGCAGAAATTGTTCCGTATGTATGCAATAGTTGCATGCAGGACTAATGTTTAGCTGATGGCAGAAAACATTGATTAATAACTCCATAGTGAGGGCAATATTTCAGTAAAACAATGGTCCGGCAATGCCCTTTCTCATGATGCAAATAACAACACTTAGAACGAAAATAATAGCATTAGCACAAAATTGACTATATCTCATTATTGTGCCATCAAATTTTCATGAAACTTAGAGGGAATTCGTGACATCTTATGGCAACACCATTGAGTTTGTTTACATTTTGCTGTGTCTCCTGATTGACTACTCTTGGTATTTCCTCTCTTTTTGAGGTGAACCACAATAATAGCTTCGTGTATATTCGCTAAAATGCAATGTAGAAAATCTCTAACTAACGAGGAGAAAGAAATTATCATCAAAGAAACTACTCAAGGCACCTCTCCTGATGTTATTGCCCGAAAAATAGGACGCCAAATTGTCATAGTGACAAGATTCTTGAAGACCCTTCACCACGGAAAAAACGATCAGATCCTGGGCATTCAAGGTCTGTTACTGATAGACACAAGAGAAATGTAGTTCATCAGCTACGTAAAAGACCCGGACAAACAAGTAAATCCCTTTTTACGGCTGCTGGGCTTCCTGAAGTGCCTAAAATCACAAGAAAGGACGTCCTTCGCTCCATTGCCTCTGTCAAATCTCCTCTGAAATTGCCTCCTCTGACCCCAAGACATAAAATTTTGATAATGAAATGGGCAGATAAATAGATGAAAATCAACAAGAATCATGTTCTTTTCCCCGACGAAAGCCCGGCAACCCTTGATGGATCTGATGGGTGGAGTAAGGGTTGGGTGCTACCCGGAGGTAAGTGTCATCAACGCGTAAAACGTCAACAACAGGGAGGTAGTGTAGTGATATGAGCAGGTATCATAGGGGATCGACATTTAGGTCCAGTTAGAGTACCTAATGGCGTGAAAATTACATATGCATCATATTGTGACATGTTATAGGACGCCTTGGTCCCATGACTTGATGACATATCCCTTTCGTTGCTTCGAAACTTGATTTTCATGCATGATAATGCGCCTTCTCACTCTGCCCGCACTACCACAGCACTTCTGGACTCTTTGGGGTTCCATGGAGAGAAACTGATGGTTTAGCCACTGTGCTCGCCTGATCTAAATCAAATTGAAAACTTCTGGGTCCTTCTGAAAAGGGAAATTTACGCAGATGGAAGGAAGTGCAACTCAAAATCTGCCTTGCGGGATGCTGTTGCTGCAGCAGCAAGGGCAGTTCCACCATCTGCAATAAAAAAGCTATCTGGCTGCATGGATTCCAAGACTATTGATGTTATTAAACGTTAGGGTGTCATGTTGGCAAATAAGACTTTTTTCAGTCATTGTTAACTTTTTATTAATGATTTCTCGTTTAATACATATTCTTCTCATTTGTGTTGTTCATTTTTGCTCGTTTGGTGCTATAAAACTGTGAATATGTTTTTTAGTCGAAAAGCTATTGACAAAAAAACATAATTTTTCTAGAACCAGCACGATTAGTCGTTTGAAAATTTACAGACACTATACTCATCGTAAGTTAACCTTTCTGTGAAATTTCCACTGAAATTTAAAGCCAAATAATCGAAATGTGGTCAATTCTGCGATAAAGATATTATTTCCGTTTTAAGTGTATAAACCGGTGAAGAGAAATTTAAAACGTCTCTCTGATATACCGCGTCCATTTAACTGCTTATTTTTCTTCAAGAAAAATTGATGCATTTTCTCTAGCACTAGAACGAATGTTTCTACAACTGGTTCCGTCTCTTGGAATTATTTCATCCTCGCATTGAACTGTTCTGGGAGTTGCGCCTATTTCCAACGGACGGATCCTATTAGAAAATATGAATGCATCTTTTCTACCGAGCTTGCAGTAGGCCTAAGAAAGAAGACCTGCATATATCTGATGGATTCATTAGGAATGATGTGATCCGCTTAGTGTTGAGAAATTAGCTCTTCTTAGGAGAGGTTCAGTCACTTTACGAGGTTCCAAAGACCGAGTCTCATTCAAAAGGATTCCCAGTAATTGAACGTTACTCCTCGTACGTATTTCTGGGGAGGCGACGAGACTGCTGAACTATTCGTGTGAAACACGAACATTGTTAGAGGTAATGAAGCTAGTGTGAGTGATACACCGGGTGTTGTTGGTACATCATTTTAATATTCTTCTTGGTGTCAAAGTCCGGTGCAGTTAAATTATTGGTTTTGCATGAAATGTTGTAACAATTAATAAAGAGATTCGATAGTGTCTCTTGCAATCATGAACTATCGGCAGTGATTCCTCTGGAGCATCTGTGACTTGTTCCAGTGCATGGATGAGGGCTGAGTACATCCTATTGAAACAGAGCTTGGGAGCTTAACAAAACAGTTCTTTGATGGGTGATGTAAGTTCTGTAGCAACTTTGTGCGTCGCTGTTCGGGTAAAAAGTTAATAAATTAATGAAATTGCATTTTTGACAGTATTATTAGGATTGCTAGGGAACGCTACTCTCAATCGGCAAAGCATCAACAGCCCTTCATTAATCGTGCAGGCTGGCAGTGGTAATTCTACTATAAAGTATTTACTGCTTCCTCTGTCTTCTTTCAACTATCAAATAAGGTGATTGAGCCCAATTCTGTTATATTTCGGCTCAGTACAAGCATATCCAACCATTTGTGATGCAGTCAAAAAAGTACCACATCTACACTTCGAGATGGCTAGAAAGTTTTGTCCGTGAGTATATATTCCACGCTACAGTCGTTTGCGTCGTACTGATGAATCGGTTAATTTATGGCGCATAAATATACATGCTACAAGCATGACAGGCAGTAGACAGATAATTAGAAAAATACAAAATTCTCCGTCGATTCGAGCAGAGCGACGTACTTGCAGGCTGTCATCCACGACGCGTCATATATTCTGAGACTAAAATTTAACGGCAGAAGGTCGTAGTGACCCTAGCCAATCCCTCGGTACATCGTAACGGCTAATTTGAGCGTGCAATGTTGCCTGTTCTAGTTTGGCACTGTAGTCGTCTGGACAGAAGGTATAAACACTCTGGCCTACTTTTCCACATCAAGTGCCAAAGCTTTAAACATGACTCCAAAATGGAGGGTACAGCAACTAATCTTTTAGATGCGCGATATGAATGGAAGTATGACTAGTCGGTAGAGCATAAAATTCGTGCTCTGAGATAGTGGTGTTAGACCCTATGTCAAACTCCCCGGTGGTTTGGTGGTTAAGATTGCTGTCTCGCTCATTATCAGGTCACACTTTCACTACCAAGCCGGGGAGGTAAGGCAAGGTCAATGTTTTTTTTATTGTCACTGGGAGCGCTGGCCTTTGGGTCGGGGGACGCAGTTATCGACTGAGCCCTGCGTCTATGTGACAGCATAGCTCGGACAGTTCGTGGTCGACTGCAGCTGTGCAGAAGGGTGGGAGATGATAAGTATTTATCTGTAACACGAACCGGTGCGTGTTGGCTTCCTAGCTGCTGTGAGCGGTCAAGTCGACGTTATCCTTATCTCTGAGACCCACAGTAGCAGCAGCCTAGAGGTTCTGGCATTGACTTTCAAGGCCGCGAGTTCAGGCCTCCTAGCCAAATAGGCAAGTTCTTTGCAGCGTTTGACATGATCAGTCAGCATCCGGTCTGCGTACAACTGTGGGTGTACTGACCTTTGCCAGAAATGGAGAGGGTCGGGGGCGCACATTTATCGAATAGACTCTAGAGCCTTCCGTCCCTGGCGCTATAGCTGTAAACAATGTGTGGTTGACTGCAGCCGTATACTCTTTCGGGACCTGTTTGGTTGTACTGTATCTTTGGCACAAACCAGTGTGTATAAGGTTTTCAGTTGAGGTGCGGTCAAGTTGACTTCACCTTTGGCGAGTGGTTATTGGAAGAAAAGGGACAGGATGGCCCACTCAGCCCATTCGTCTATGTGTGCTGATATAAAGTTACATAGAAAACGATAACTTTGATGCATAGAGCTCGTAGGTTAAAGATATATATTTTTTAGTTTTGCGGATGGACAGGAGCAGAGCTGCAGGAATATGGTTGTTATTATCCCCCAAAATATCGAGTGCCTTGAAAAGGGAACTAAATTTTTAATCGCCATGTCTCTGCAAGCCGTTTTGCGAACTGGTTTGACCAGTGAAAGGCATATTGTGGAATATTGGAAGATAAGGCATTGGAATTGAATCCGTTTTTTACGTCTAAGGCTACAAAAACTCTGAATTGCTTGTTTCTGGATTTGGGAAGCTGCAGTTTCGAAAGCAGAAAAAAGTAAGCTTCAACAACTAAGCAACAATCGCCGTGTTTGAAGAGACTCTGACCACGTGCCGCCCGAAAAGCCATTCCGTCTGGGGTGAACTCGTGGTATACCTATAGAAATTGTTGTACATTGCAAACCGTAAATAATTATATATAATCAATGTGCCCAAATCGGTCATCATTCTACATTGCCCGATCTTTGTACCAACCGCTATGATCTTGCTATGAGTGAAATGAAATGAGTTTAGAGCACTACCCTAGCAAAATTGCTGGCAGCCGCAGAAGCTGTATTCCCATCTAAGTTTCAGGGCCGGTCAGGGACGCCGTTAAGGTATCTGATCTTATTATTTTTACCCTTCTTATTATTTTGCCTCCAAGATGCATTCTTGGGGTGCGTATGAGGTTTCTATAGCTAATCAGCTGAGGCAGTCAGCATCGACGACCTGCTCTGGGCCGCGGGACCAAAATAAGACGATAAAATCCCTCCTGGTACGAAGACTGATGTCTCCAGTCCCTCAGTTTCGGGTGCTGGAGATGAGGTGGAATCCTCTCTGCAGTAGTAAGCCTAAGGGTTATTTTTTGGTGTGGCATGATGAGGAAGCGAAGTAAGCTGCACCGTCTATCACCGAACCTCATTTCAAGCTAATACGCTCGTCACCCTTTAAGAAATCAAATGATTTGGCTCTGGAACAGGGGAATATTGGAGGAGGAATCGATCGAGTCTGCGTAGG
>LQNS02278153.1:1223538-1235498 GCA_001587735.2 Parhyale hawaiensis
AGGGCTTAGAAGCATAACTGAAAAGAATGCTTGCTATTATTTAGGAATCTTGCATCTAGAAGTGATACTCCAACTGGTGTGTCGATTGAGCATGTTTCTTTTGATTTTACGATTGACGGGCGGTAAATCAACTAGAAAACCGCGTTGCGTCTGGGGAGGTAAAACACCGAATTTAATAATAATGAACTACAAAAACTTACGAGTTTTGTTACATTTTGCTTCGAGCTGAAAGAATGGAAAGAGTGACCTACAGAATTAAAGTGGTCTGCAAGAAACGAAACGTATGAAATTGGAAACCAAGTAAACTTTTTTGCCCGGATATTCAACATTTTGTAAAGTCAATTCGGCAAGAACTTAGTTTCCAACTTAATATATTCATACTTTTCCGTAACAATAAGCAGCAAATATCGATTCTTGTATAGAGTGCAGAACAGTGACTGAAGGCTTGCTTTTTTATGGCCCACAAGGACTACTTTATGGATTCGGGCATATGGGACACTACAGTGACATGACTACTGATTAGTGAAATCGATTACAAATGTCTGTTCTTTCTTACAATTAAGTATGCATCTTTGTTTTATAGTATTTAGTTACAACGCTAGGCGTCAGGAACAGGAGTTTCCCATTCTCTCCGCTATATGCCAGCTTTTACGTTAGATAATACAGCAGTCATAAGGTGATGCCTGCCTGTAACGCATATGAGCAAAGAATAATGCTGTAGCCTGCTGTACGTCCTGGTTTAAATCTCACTGAAAGCCTAGGAATTGTTAGAAAGAGTAAAAGAAACTACGCATTGGGTAGTACAGTTGTCGTTTAGTGGCAGTAACTTGAAGGTTGAATTTAAAGTTACAAGTTGTACCAGCTGAAGTGTGCTGCGGTTGGGTATCCTATTTGGACACTATCTGCTCCTAACCAAAGGAGAGGTAACATACGAGGCTAATCATACATAGCACAGAAGCTATCGTCGTACTTAGAAAATAAAGAATAACAAGTCCAGGTGACGAGTATTCAAAATATTCAAGACTGCAAGTAAGCCATTAACAGTTCAACAGTTTTGCCGCTTAACTGAGCACCATGTACCTGTGAAAATATTGTAGTTTTAAACAAGATTAATAACCTATTATAGGTTTTTTTAGAGAAAATTCCTTCCCAAAAGAGAAATATATTCAAAAAGCACGGTAAATAGTTCACTTATTGAAATTCAAGTAGGCCATTGCAGTAAAACTGATAATAATCATGGTGTTTTCTGATTGAACTTCAAATCCAATTATAAAATTTTTCTGTTGATAAAGAAGTACTAAATTTTCGAGATGTCTGCTGCAGTTCATAATTACATTCAAAATTTAACATTCTCCGGTCACGAAAATGGAAGCTAAAAAAAGAAGGAACAAAACGCATATTTATAGCATAGACACAGCACAAGCAGGGTTGGCAAAAAACCATGTTTTTTTTTTTTGTGTGTAAACCGAAAGCCACGTTTTTTTTAGTTGAAATAAAAAACCCGTGTTTTTTAATATCTTGTTATTTTTTTCTAGTTTTAGGAATTTTATCCAACATTTAAAGGGTTTTCTGCTTTGTAAACATGTAGTTAGCTAATCATCAACAATCTTACTCACTCCATTTCAGCTCCCCATTGTAGAAAAATGACTTAAAGAAAAGGGGTTACGAAAAAGCAGTTAGCAGAGTACCTGTATTTGCTATGGCTACATTTAATATCCAAACTGCAAAGAAGCTATGATTTATCATTATTGCAATGTAATATACTTTGAAAAACGTGAAAACACTTCAAATTACAAATTCAACTTTACAGAATTAGCTAAGTACTAGCTAATCAAATACAGAGTAATGAACAGAAGAAAGTGAAATAGCTATAAAGTCCTTTGAAAAACACTGAAACACTTCAAAATAAAACAAAACTCCATATAAATTGCTGGCTACCAGCTAATTACAAACAGAGTAACTAGAAGTAAAACTGTTTATTGTGCAATATATATGAATAAAACCCAAACAAATCGAATATATACCAAATGAGACAAAAAACATGGGTTCTTTCGTTGCCCAAAACTATGTTTTTTATTTGGTTTAAACCAGCAAACCCTGAGCACAGGCACCCATATGTCCAAAAAATCATCACATTCGGGAAACCCTTGTAAGGAGAACAGGGCTTGGAATGATGCGAATGAAGGTAAAGCTAGGGACAGTCAACTTGACCGCACCCTCTACTGCGAAACCTACACGCACTGGTTCGTGCTGCAGATAGCAAGCTAGCTCCAGAAGAGTAAATACTGCTGCCGTCGACCATGAGTTGCTAAAAAAATAAGGCGCTAATTACGGAAAGTTCAACAACCCGTAACACCCTGACCCTCCTATTTCAGGGCAAGGTGAGTGCCCCTACGTTAGCTGTGCATTCCAAGCATGTTGCTGACGCAGCGCACCTGGCGCAACAATGATCGTTCACATAGCTCTGCGCTCGATCCCGGATCAGTGCAGCACGCAAAGATTGCTGCTACCATACATAGAGGTAAATGGGAAGTAATGATACATAAGCACGCCGCCGAAGCAGCGATAGTAGGTTTGCTTTAACTTATACGAAGAAAAGATACTTTTTAGTAGTAAAAAGTGTTCCGTTGAAATATATATGCTGTTTTAGTTTTATTTACTTAGAGAAAAAACTTTCGCAGCAGAAAGTAAAATGTTCCAATATGTGAGCAGTTTTACATTCATTTACTCAGAAAAATCTTTGCAGAATAGAAGCAAAACGTCCCAACATGCAAGCTATTATGTGCTTATCAAGTAAGACTAAAACTTTTCAATAGAAAAACAAAACGTCCCAAAATGCGAGCAGTTTTGCCTCATTTATATTGACTAAAAGTTTGCAACAGAGGAGCAAAACGTCCCACCACGCGAGCAAAAATTGAGAACGATGGCCCTCGGCTGTCTCCCCTCAGACTGGCAATGACTGGCACTCACTACAGCGCGTGGTGCCACCTTTGACAGGCATTCAATTCCAAAAGTGATTCGCTTTCAGAATGGAACTTCGATCAAAAAGTGAAAATCCTGAGTGCATTTGAGTTGCATGAATAGAAAAGGGAGGTGGTTTCAAGAACGTGAAGTCAGTCAAGTGTGCCAGCCATCGAAGTGACATAATCTGTCCGTAAAATATTCGGCGGGAGATAGTAAAGCTGAACGATTATTACCTTCGCCAAGGAGGTTACTGCTCTTAAGATGTCCTGCATGGTGAGATGGCAACACTGTTAAAAAATGGGGTGGATAAATTCTAAAAATTTTGAGGTTTTTTTTTTTTCCTGCTTGGTTCTAGATGGTATCACACTTTTGCACCCTCCCGGCTTAATGAGCTTTGAAGTTTACTAAGATAGTTGAGGATGGTACAAAAATGTTTGAGCATCTGGTTCATAGATCATGGTAGCTAAGTATAATATATTTTTGTATTTGATTTTGTATCTACGATGACCTTGATCGTGTTGTAGATAGTTGAATTACGTATTATGTATCTCATCAGAATAATGGTACGGCAAAACTGGATCTATATACCCATGCACCAATTATCACCATGCATAGAAGCAGTCTGAAAATGCTGCCATCAGAAACAATGAAATATGCATGAAAGCCAGATAAGACTGATCTAATGGATTAATTAAATTCGAAAGAAAGATCTTGGCACGAACCAAAAATTCTCAAAAGCGTATTGCTGGGATCGAGGTTTTCTATAAGGCCTTTCGGGAACACAGCCAAAGCCTTCCTAAAGTACAGGCCTGGGTCTGGGCCTCGAAAATGGTCCTATTACGTACAGTCACTGGAAAAATCATTAGACGCAGCCTCATATTGTTGGTACCTACTTTGCATATTTTGGACATATCTGGAGAGAAATCATTCCTTAAACTACTTACAATTCACAAAATTACGATAGTTTGAGTTTTCTATCCAGATAAGCCCAAAATATGCAGAGCAGGTACCAAAAATATGAAGCTGCGTCTAACAATTTGTCGCGGCACTGTACCGATCGGACCAACTGCGTGACGTAGGCCTATGCTTTAGGAGGCCTTGACACAGTTCTCGCGGTAACTTACTTGCATGAAGGACAAATATTATGATGCCAACTTTGTACTTCATCGTATACCTAATGAAAAAGTTTGGAGAAGCTCCGCAAGCCTGTCTCTTCGTTAGGGAGGAGAGTTTGCAAGCCACTGAACACTGAATGAATTTACGTTTAGAACTCTTCATGAAGGCAATTAGTTAGTCGTTGACAATGAATAGTTTGGGCCACCGTTTCCGCACGAAGACAATGTCTCAGAGGAAAGAAGAAGGGGAACATAGTATGTCGACATGTATAAACGTGGAAGCCATGCACGAATGTGTTCCCATGCAGGGTCAGCGAGCAAAGCAGCAGCACGTCGGGAAAGAACAGGAAGAATGAAAAAAAAAAGAATTATCAGTAGGTGCATGAAAAAAGAGAATGAAGCAAAGTGGGCACCAAAGACAGACGTCCCGAAGGCCTACGCTAATGGAAAAAAAGTAACCTACAGAGTCCGCCTGGGGCCGCTGTTCCTTATAACTAATCCGTTTACGTAGCTGCGGCATTGTTTCAGCTGACGCAAAATTTAACTCTATCAATAACTGTCGATGATCTCAGTGGCTGCTGCAATTTTTATACCATAACAAGTGGCAATGGTGAACTTTCAACTATCGCTCCTAATTATGAGCAGTTTAAGTACACAAAGATTGTTATTTTGAAAATAGGTGCAGGATGTTCATAAACTTTATGCTTAAGTCAAGGCCGCAACTACCTAGTCCGTTTAGTTGAGCTGGCTCCGGGCTGCTAGCGGCAACGAAATTTGTTACGTGGGCATCGGGCTTAAGTTATATGACGCGTCAAGCAAGCTGTTTCCTGCAGCCCCTGGAACTGTGATGAAAGCGGATTGAATTAATACGCTAGTATATCAACGAAACGCAGATGCTCTTAATAGATATATTGAGTGATGTTCAACTGCCAGCCTGAAATGAATTATTTTAGCGCATGTCACCAAACGGGAGAGGGAGGATTTACTGTTCACCAAAAGCGAAATCTGGCTCAAATTCGATCAATAAAGTTGGCAGTTGTACTACACGCTTCATAATTATGCAAATTAGCAAGTGCCCAAGTATGATGAGCCAATACAGATTAATCAAATATCTTTATAATTATTTTTGGCGTCTGGGTACACTGTTTTAGTCACATGTTTAGCAACTAGAGAGATGTTCCAAGAGAGGAAGAGGAAAGGGCATAGAGCATGTTGACAGAAACGTGCAGCCCATGCACTGGGGTGTCACCAGATATGATCAAAGTGCATGAGACAAACAACTTCGGAAAGAAAAGGAAGACCTGAACAAAAACCTTAGCCAGACCAATAATATTAATGGAAACAGAGTTGGTATGAAAGAAAAATGTCCTGAAGGTCCCTGGGGGGCTACTTCCCATAAGATGAGTGAACGTCTAGTCTGGGTCTTCAGCCCATGGCACAAAGAGACCTGATAACCAAACCTATGCTAATAGAAAATCTTCAAGTACTAGTGGCATGTAAATAAAGTACTGAGACTAGTAGCAGTGAGCTAGAATTAACAACACTTTAGATCGTCATTAAGATGGGATGCAGGTTAACATCTGATTGGCCGTCACTGCGAGTATAAGTCGGTAAAGTCTATACGTGATTCATGGCGATTAGTTTCCTCGGTTTTCTCTACTGCGTTTTGAAAATGGCGACAAAAATTTCGATCAAATGTGCACCTTCGAATTTTGCTTCGGATGCTGCAAATTATGACAGACCTCTTGTAAACGTTACTATTCCTGAAGAGACTGTGTTTTATTAGGAAACCAGGTCTCCAAGTAATTTTAATATGCCTATTCTTAGCCTACTAACGGCCTGCATCGACTGATGTCGATCTCCCGTTTTGATCCTTAATGACTTTGGGTCACACTAATTGTGGGTAGGGACATTTATTGAACCCCAAATAACTAAGTGAATTGAAATTTTAAAATGAAAAACGTAAACGAGTTCATAAATGAACTTAAGATTTTTAGAGATTTTTGGCAATAAACCCGTCCGCAAAGAATCATAAGGCGCCTACCGACTCGCAGAGAATTAGCGAGCGAGCGAAGAGAGTATTGGAATTAATAGACACCTATAGGCGTATACAGAGTTCCAGTGAGTGAAGCAAATATTGGAATTAATAAATACCTTTAGGCGCATACCGACTGCAAGCGAGCGAACGAACAAACACATTCGCGCCGGCTGCCCGAGCGATCATCGCTCGCAGACACGGCACTCGCAAGTTTGGTTGCCCGACACACGATGTTCCGGGGCTCCACTTCGTTCAAAGTTCGTTGTCCAGTGAGTGTTCAGAGGTAGTTGGCCAGTAGTTCGCTCGCCTGCAGTCGGTATAGCTCAAAAATCGCTCCTTCGCTCGCTAGTTCCCTGGCAGTCGGAGGCGCCCTTAGGTTTACACGTGGCTGTCCGTTCAACAAGTTGATAGGCCCACACTCGGAATGCACAGATGCTGTCTACTTCGACGATATGAAGCTACACGTTGATCTATTGCGACCATGGACTGCCGTGTGTTGGAACACAAAAACCTTGTCCTTAAAACATTAATACTAATAAGAGGACAGAAATAATTTTAAGGATTTGCAATTTACTCGAACACGTATGAGCAAGTTCTTGAATTCACAGTACGTATTTCATGCTGTATGTTTGATTGCTAAGACAACTACTGCTACTCCAGACTATGTTTTTTTATATTATCTCTATAAGAATCAACAACCCGGTAAAATATTTCTAGATAAAATAATTACACCTAGCCAAGCGCACTATGAGTGAATAAAGTTCATAAAATTTGGTAAATGTCAAAAAGTACTGTTTGAAACATGACTTCTAATTAATCCTCAACGCCTTAGGGCAATGACAAAGTATCATTAATACATGAACACTGCCTATTCATCATTATCCAACATCACTTTTGCCTCTGCTCGCTCTCACAATTTCCTAGCATCCATACTCACCAGCAAAGGAGCTCGTCCCCCCTACCTCGTCCCCCACTCTCTCTCTCAATCACCCTCACTACTCGCATTTGTTTGGAGATGGGAGGCAATTTTTTACGTGACATTCCCATAATAAGAAATTTTGTATCCCTCAAAGCAGCAGATGCAGCACCAGGGCCGGTGCAGCAACTTGCTGTGGGTGCAGGTGCACCTGAGCTTTTACAGATATATATGTGTCTTTTTCTCAATACAATAAGGATACTTAGTAGAATATTCATGGATGGTATAGTTAAATCGAGTTGAAAAAAGTGATATATCAAAAGAAACTCCCTGACAAGTTTGAGAAAAATATTATCATAAATTCAATTATTTTGGGATGAAGCATATAGTTGAAAAATATCGTAACTGCATGCTTCTCACTACTCAGCAATTAAATATTTGCTCTCAGCTTTGCATGGGAAAATCAACATTTAGACAAAGAAAACATATTTGCTGTACTGGAAATCCTAATGATATGTGCAGTCCTAAGCTAGACAAGAATATCGCTGTAACAATAGAGGCAGCGCTGCATTTCGGCTAGCAAGTTCTTTTTATAGAAAATTGTTAGTTTGTCTTCCTGAGCTACCTTACGTTAAGTTAATTTACGTAGGTAAATTATTACCTCCGCCAAGGAGGTTATGTTTTCGTCGTGTTTGTCTCTGTCTCTTTGCTTGTTTGCTTGTCTGTCTGTCACCAAAATAACTCAAAAAGTTAGGAAACCGATTTGGATGAAATTTACAGGGATTTTTAAATATGTTAGGAGGAACAGATGATTAACTTTTGGTGAAGATATGTCCATCCGTTTGTTTGTTTGTTTGTCCGTCTCATTTTTCTTGATGCCATAACTCAAAAAGTTATGGATGGATTTTGATGAAATTGACATGAGTTGTTAGGTATATAACAAAGAGGAAATGACCAGATTTTGGTAATGATCTGTTTGTTCGTTTGTTTGTCACTGTTTTATTTTTTTATGCTTGTTAACACAATAACTCAAAAATTAATGAATGAATCTTTATGAAATTTATAGGGGTTGTTAGTAATGTTGAAAGACATAAATGATCAAACTTTGGTTTGTTCGTTTGTATGTTTCACTCATGTTTGCCATAACGTTTGTTAACAGTATAACTCCAAAAGTTATGAACGGATCTTCAAGAAAATTGAACAAGCTGTTATTAATATAAAAAGGCACAAATGATTAGATTTTGGAGTTTTACATAGAAAATTAGGATTTCAGAGCCAATTTAAATCTTTTGTTACTGTTGCCTCACTTGGCGGAGGTATGCGCTCTCAGAGTGCTCTAGTTATATTTTTTTCTTATATTACATTTATATCTCTTGAAATAAATTTATTTAATAGCTAATAGTCAATAATAGCTAATCCATAGGTGGCTACAAGTGCAATTTTTTTGCATAAAATTAGCCTCCATTTCCAGTAGAAACAGAAAGTAAACAGCAATTGCTGAAATTTAGCTGCAAGAAAAATACCGCAAGCTATCATGCCTCCTGCGTTCAGGTGTAAGCAGTTAGCAGCTAGTGCTGTGTAAATTGTGAGGTTATTATGATAGTCTTAGCTTAAGGCTCCCTACCCACAGCACGCACTGAGATCAAAAGAGAGGAAGAAAGAAAGGACATAGAGAATGTCAAGAGAACCGTGGACCCGGCTAAGATAGCCTATATATAGTCCCAGTGGTGCGTTGCTCCCGATAACATATACATAGTACGATGGGCGAACCTAACTAACCTAACACAATGTGTCCCCCCGCCCATCTTATAGCTATGTGTCCAATGAGGGGTGCAATTCGTGAGAACTGGTTGGATTGTAGTGAAAATGACCGGAAGATTGCTTTTACAGATAAGACAAGGAACCTACCGAAGAAGAAACACCAAAAGTAAGAGAAGGGGAGTGTGGGCAGCAACTCAGGGAATAATTAGAGGGCATAATAAAAACAAACTGTTTTTGGAAGCAGGAAACTGGAAAGAAACAAAGAGATCACGATAGAAAGAAGTGCCGCAGGTTTAGGCTAGCCACGTTAGGCTAAGATAATTTATTGGGTCCCATTCACCAACAGCGAGACCACAGAATTAGAGCGATGACATAATGCTCATTTCCAGAACCCCTACAGGAAGCATAACTTGAGCTGTGTCATGGTAAGCACAAAGATTTCTCTGTAAAACTGGCCGACAAAGGATTTGTTCGAAGGAAAAGAATCTTGTTGCTGTACATATTTTTCCTTGCAAAATCTAAATGTGTGAAATTACCTGCAACATCCACCATTTTCTGCGCATTGTACAATCGCCTCGTGTGTTTAAAATATGCTACATTGATACAAAATGCTCCCGATAGAGAAATACTGATTCATGATTCAGCAGCAGTAACTACTTTTTTCACCTATGTTGATCACAAAGTAAAACTTACATTGATTTCGTTCAGTTGTTTAACTCGTTCTCGATAACCTTCACTTTATTTTAATCAAATATTCGGCTGAAGTTCAGAGCTAATCTGACGATATTAACCTTGTGTTTTCACCGTCAACAAACAGCAAAAACCACTAAGATTATAGGCGGCAGTAGACGAAACCAATAGGCCCATTACCAAAGAGACACTGGGACTTACACCCCAGCTCTCTTTGAGCTAATGCCCTTATGTTAGTAGGATATAGATGATTTCCCATTTCTTCTGCAGTTCTTATGAAATATGTTGAATGCATTGTTCCACGTTATGAACCTTCCATAAAGCCCAACTACACTGAGAGAAATTTCGAAGTCCTCCGGACTCAATTTGTAAGTAAGCCATATTCGGGTCTCACAGGCCCATCAATTATTGATTTTCTCGCTGAAGACGCAGCCAAATGACGTTCAAACGCGTGCAGAGCAGCAAGTTCGCTATATCTCGTGTCAAGGAGACTCAGTGTGAGACCAAAGCACTTTGGTGCGAGATTTTCTGTGACGTCAGCTGTTCGCTTTCCCATTTTTTTTAAAACTGGTTCTCGTTGACTCAGTGCTGCCGCCCTATTCCATGAGGCCAACCGCAAAGCGTAAAACACGACTTCTTTGACTGTTGTAAATATGACTGAAAAATCACGCAAACGTGCAATAAATGTATAAAGTCTTGCCAATTCTTTTTTTTTTATGGTCGATACAACTGAAGAAATAACTTTTTAATTCAGTTGTAAGTTATATTTCGGTGAAGTATGATGTTGTTTTTGCCGACTCGCCGAGCAGTATCTTCTGCCGTTCCGCGGCTCGTCAGATTTTGAAATGTGATCACGTGAGGCGGACGGTAACGGCGTTTGAAGGATTTTTTAATGAACGTTCATATACAAGTGTATTTTTGGAACAAGCAAGAGTGATCATGCTGTGTCATATGTCGAGTGTGTGCAATGAAATTCACAGAGTGCCATCTTTATCGCTCGAATCCTAGCCATCGACAAGTAATCACTCTTCATCGGGGCTTGCTGCATCTGCATTTTCTGCATCGTACGTGTGTCCGTTTCAAGAAGATTCGCTGTACGTTTGGGGGTGAAACGTTCATTCTGAAGAGGAAACAAAACTACGATTCTTGGTGAACTGCAACGCTAACTTACTGCAGTCTGAATGTTAAATATTGATGAACGTAATGCCGAGTGTAGTTCATTAAAATGAAATATGCTGAAGATCTCAGCGAAAGCACGGCTTGTGAACTCCCCTACGCAGTTGTCATACGATATTTAACTTCTGGATGTTTTACCTCTGTTCACATTTTTTTTGCCATATTGGCCTAGAAATATATATGTAGTGGAGTTATTGTTCAAGATATACTGTTTATTCATTTATTATTTACTAATATTAGCTGAAACATATCTTAGGCGTTTTTGCTCAAGATACTGATTCTTATTTTGTAGATAACTAATATTAGCTGAAACATAACTTATCTAAACGTTTAATAAAGCTGAAATTAAAGTGGAACATCTTTTTTTCATACCATTCTGCTATGGGTTTCCTTGAAGCTATCAGGCGCAGCTGTACGACCTGCAGGAGCAGTAGCAGGCATGCCCTGCAAATCAACGGTCATCCACAGACTCAGTTTGTGAGTACAGCGCTGTTGAGTCTCTTAGACCCACTTTGTGGGTCAGTGCGGGAACCAGCGCGAGACTCATAATCTGAGTCAGCCAACCTTGCATACCCTAAGGTTTCCAGACTCACTTCATGAGTCCAGCTCTTCTGAATCAAATAGCCTCACAAAAAGTGGGTCAATATAAGAACAAGCGCTGGATTCATGAACTGAGTCTGTGGGACCGAAATATTCGTTTCAGTGTAGAAAGTGGCTCTTTGCCCAATGGCCCAAGATTTCAATTAAATATTAGTACCTCATTCATTTTCAGCCAAGGAAGTAGCTACAGTGTCTGGGCTATCGCGTAAGATATTGAGAAAATGGTACTTGAAAAGTCATTTTTACCATTCGCCGCCCAATTTATTAGGTTACGGATCAAACATCGGGATTCTACAACAACTTATGTTTAATGAGGACGGTAATTAAAGAGTCACCGCAGTGGTCACACAACACGATAGACTGTTCAAACTTCTGTTATGGTGGACCGCACTGTTGTAGTGAAGACAAAACGGTCGACTGAATCCGCAGTATAAACACGTGCTTCTGTAACTGCCTCTAATGAGAGCGAAAATTCCCTTCCAGAAATTTTACTGGAATGAAAATCATATCTGCATTTTCACACACAACTGCACATATTACGCTGAGAAGCTACCAGAAATCAAAACAGTTACATCTCAATCCATCAAGGCTGACTAAGAAACGAGTTTAATAGAGGTTTAACTCCATTATGGCTATAGCTGCGCTAGCAAACTTAAAAAGGCCCGGGTTTTCCATCAGTCCGAGACAATGTCGGCGGCCA
>LQNS02278153.1:1313431-1332564 GCA_001587735.2 Parhyale hawaiensis
ATTATTATTATTGTTATTTTCAGCATCTACGCAAATGAAAACAAACAACTTACTTCTCCGTGTCAATCTGCGCCAAGATTATATATAGAACAATGATATTGCAACGTTTCTAAAAGTTGTTCAAAAACAACAGGGAAATTCCGTGAGTATTATGGTAAAACTATTGCGCATGCGCAAGTGAAGCTCTTATTGACACGTATTTCCTACCACTGGAGTAGAGCTCTTTCTTGAGGTTGCTCCTGCTATTTCAGTCGGATTTAAATCAGGAGAGCTGACAAGCCATTGCATATTTTCTCTCACTTTTTACAAACACGTTCTTTACGTCTACATTGTCAAGCCATATAGCCGGTCAGGTTCATAGGATGATATATACAGACCGAGCGTTATTTAGGCTCGTTAATCTTATGTTAGGAGGAGCAGCGACCTCAAACGACACTGTAGGTAATTTTTTCCATAGCTAGGCTTTCGGGACGTCTGTCTATCGTGCCCACTTTCGACATTGAACTTTCGTACTCCTACTGATTATCATTTATTCTGTGACGCTTCTTTTTTGCATTGTTCCTATGCGTGTTGATCCAGTCATTGCTGTTTGTGAGCACCTTCGTGCATGGGTTCCAAGTTTCTACCGGCATAGTGAATGTCCCTTGTTTCTTCCTCTGTACACAATATAATTATTATTTTTGGGTTAACAGACATTGTTGATTTGGAAAGAGTTCGTCAGGGATAAATGGCGGGCATTAACCAATACATGGGGTGTGTTACGTTAGAAGAGCTGCATTAGGTTAGACTCGGGTCAATTACTATAGCGTAACGTGCGCGTGGCGTGTTCTCGTTCATTTTGAAAGGTATAGACTTTATCAACTGTGGAATTTCCACAGGTCTCACTAGTAGTTTAATAAGCCTCGTAGCGCCATGATCATACAATAAAGCCATGCTTTTGGGGAATATCAAGGTTTCCCAATGTTCATGAGAAAATGTGGTCATCTCGAATATCAATGTGGAGCTCAGCCATATTTCAACTCCACCCGCACATCCCAACACGTTCATCATTAATACTTGGAGCGCAACCCAAAACAGCTGTAATTCTTTGCTGACAATTGAGCAGGTGAGGGCTGGACCCATTGGTAGCAGTACCAACCCTTCTTCCAGCCATTGCACAAACACGGTCGCTCGATGCTCGTCGGTGGCAAGAACCTATTGCAGAGGTACTTTAATATACGTTCTTCTGTCCAAGAAAGACTCTTCTTCTTTGTGAACATCCTTCATGGGAAGTAAGAGTCGAAACCTTTGTGTTTCATATTTCCCAAATATCCTAAAAATTCGGGAGTAATGCCAACACTAGGACCTTTGCATCACGTTTGCAGAAGATCAAGGTAAACTTCTCTGGGTACTAGTGATTCTTTCCAAATTTATCTTCTGTCTCATCATCCTTTGCGAAGAGCAGGGTTACTTCTTCATAAGCAGGATCACTTTCTCATTATTCGAAGATCACGGCCAATTTGTTTTGATATTTTCAAAGTAGATGAAAGCAATGCGCGAGAGGACAAACATAATATTTTTAATTTCGTTAAATATTAATTATATAACCTACCCTAATCTAACTTAATTTATATGCCTAACCTGACCTACTTAACTTAGACACGCAAACCTAGCACTAACCTAGTGTAAATTGAACTCACTTACCCTAACCTATTATATTGTATGAAAATAGGCGAGAAATTTTTCTCCTGGTAATTCGCCTTCCTGACGTTATTCCGAGTGACGATTTTTTTTCAGTGGAATTTAGCAGGCGGCGAAGTTACCAGGCAATGAATTTACCTGCGACTAATTTACCGCGATACATTAATCCAGCGGTGATTTTGCCCTTAAATGTAACTCGATGAATTTTCCAGTAGATGAATTTACCTCCGGTGAATTTACCGGCGATTAATTTACCGCGATGCATTAATCCAGCGGTGATTTTGCCCTTAAATGTAACTCGATGAATTTTCCAGTAGATGAATTTACCTCCGGTGAATTTGCCGCGATTAATTTACCGCCTGCATAATGATATTGGCACCCACATGTAGGAGAACAGAATGTCATATGTGATGATTTTCTTCCTCTGGAATACGCTTGCATATAAGAATTGCATGCCATATTTAATTCTTAGGGCTTACGAGTAAACCAAGTGATCAATTTTGGGGCAACTTTTCGTTTTTACAATCTCAGCTTGAAAAAAGGTGATCGTTTTATAACTCAGTTCCCCTTAGGGAGCAAACGATGAGTCATAGGGTCAGGTTGGCTCATTCTATGTTACCAGCAGCAGCGGCCCCAATGGATATATTTTTAGGTTATTTTAGCCTCTTCGGGGCGTCTTTCCTTTGTGCTCACTTTTATTCTTTCCACTTTTACCCTACTACTGATGTTACTTTCCTCTGTGGTTCTTACCCGCGTTGCTTCTCCCATGGGCGTTGATCCTGTTTCGGACACTCTCCTTTCTGGGTTCCCGGTTTCTGTCGACATACCGTACGTCTTTTCTTTCCTGTTCTGTGAAATCACCTTTGAGATGTAAAGAAAACTTAAACTACTCGATAATAAAATAAGAATAAGAACAATACAATTAGCCAGAATTTATCTATCTCTCATTGGGCCTATGTACAAAATGTGATACGACACATGCTTAGAGACTTAAACGTAATTAATACCTTAACGCATTTGCAGCGCCACTGCTCTACATGCTATACTGAATTAGAGCCTGTTATTTCAATTTACGTTCATAAGTAAAGATAACTGTGCAACGTACGGTACTTCCAGAATTAATTACAATAGACACTGGATGAAAATATTACCCAGAACATACTTGAAGTTTCTTGCAAATGTGCGTCGGACAAGGCAAGATACTACATGAATGTAAATTTCAAGCAGGCGGTTTACGATTACTTAAAGTTGTGGATATAATTGTTAGTGGATTCCCATGATTGAAAAGCATACTTGGATGACGGTATGCTCAGAATGAAATTTCATTCATGAGTATGTTGGTTATACCAGACGGGCATTATCACTTTGATTTTATGTTGGTGCACAGCAATTGTAAATTTTTCAGCATTGAGTACGCAACGTGTCTACGATGTGCCGCACTTCATTAGTTAGCTTGTGCTTGCAACGTCAAAATCCAATAGAGCAATAGCCGATCTGGGCATTCTAAAGCGTAGAGTATGATTGATCATCCGTGTAAATAGTAGGAAATAGTAGGGACATAAAAGAGACGGTACATGCATGGTTTCCGGTCGCAATAAGAGTAGAGCTTATAGACCTTAAAAAGATGCATCGCACCTTAACTTGTGTCTTTACTTTTTTACTTTTCTACACTTTGACGATTAGCTTCCTAGCTGGTATTATTGCTGTACACCTGAATGGTGCTGGTGAACGTGACCAATAAGTATTTCTGAATGATACACTAATGTGCAGTCCTGCGGCCTCGTTGCTCTCCATGTTATTACTTCCGTCAAGGAGATTACGTATTTGTCGTGTTTGTCTGTCTTAATGTTTGTCTATTTCTCTGTCACTAAGATTACTCAAGAAGCTATGAACGGATCCTTACGAAATTTGCAGGAATTGTTAGACATGTTAACAGTAACAGATGCTTAACTTTTGGTGAAAATACGTTCATCTGTTCTTTTTTTTTTTTTTTGTTTCCTGTCAAGTTTTTCTTAATACCATAACTCAAAATGTTACCCACGGATTTTCACGAAATTAACATGAGTTGTTAGGTATCTCACGAAGAGCAAATGACCAAATTTTTGTGATCTGTTGCTTCGTTTGATTGTTTTTCGCTGTTTGATATTATGCTTGTTAGTATAATAACTCAAAAAGTGATGGATGAATCTCTATGAAATTTACAGGAATTGTTAATAATGCTGAAAGACATAAATGATTAAATTTTGGTGAAGGTCGGTTCGTCTGTTCGGACACTGTATATCTTGTTGCTTCAAATGGAATAGGTACTTATTTTACTCATTGTTTCTCTTATTCTAATATGTATATTGCTCAGTGCAAGCCGACTGCACTGTACCCTCGCTGCACCCCCTGTTATTTTAGCGCTTATTTTACCCATTGCACGTCGCTTGCACTGCATCATCGCTGCGCCTCCTGCTACTTTACCACTTTTATTTCGCTCAGCTCACGTCGCCTGCGCTGTACCCTCGCTGCGCCTCTCTTTTATTATGACGCTGCACATGGAGACCTCCTTGCGATTCTTATCCCAATTGTCATGTCTGGTTCCTTGTCCACCAATTGGTTGCGGCTGCCCGCCTATCTGATTCCTGTTAGTGATAGGCAGGCCATAAAAAGATCCAAATGTGCTTGGCTCTCGGCAAAGACTCGTAACGGAACCAGTATTTGACCCGTGTGCCGTACTGGGCTCGTGCTGGCACAACGACGATCGGTTACCGAAACTCGTTCGCTCGGTTCACTGTTTTGGTTCAAATGGGAATGTTGAAACGACTCGCACGGAATCGTTCGGGAAATGAACGAAAATTGAGCTTAAGGTCCTCTATTTTGCTTTCTGGTCCTGATCAAACCATTGAGAGGCGAAGAAAACAAAATATGCCGTGACTTGATGCAGTCTGCAGCAGTCAGCCCTGCATTACCGGCAGCTGCAGCAGCGGCTCCTGGCAGTTTTTATTGTCAAAGACAGATATCGAAATGAAAACGCTGCAGTGAAAGCAAGTGTATGTTGCAGTGATAACTCAAGCCATTAATATAAATTGTGGTCCTTTTCATTTTGTTCCCTAAGTTACTGAAATGACCGCGGCATCAATAGTGAAGGCGAGGAATTTCCGGTGACACTTTTTTGTTGACCGTACTTTCTTTACGGTCGTAATATGCTTGTGAAAGGAATGCTGCCACCGCCAACGCAAATGGTCGTGATGAGTGCTCACTTTCAATTCATCTGAACGACATATTCCTTCCTTCTCTCAAATAACGTTCGATAAATATGAGTTTTTATTACGAAACACTAGAGAATCACTGATTTAATTCCTGGGGAGTATACTGTATATATACGCGACGATATAGCTTCAGTAATTCAAAATTTTTGCACGCAAGCGAAAATTGCTTCGTCAAAAGAAGGCAGCAGCCTGGAGAAAATTATTGCTGCCTCTAAAGAAAAAAAAACGCTTCTCTTTTGCTTCGTTAATCATCTAGCTACTCAATTTGTGCGTTGTGACTGAAAGCATATTTACTTTCGATGCAAAGAGAACGTAAGTTTTATATACTTTTAGGGCAATAAGAGAAGGTAAGATAAGCTGTAAATATCTTTTGTGTTTGGATTTCAATGTTTGCGGAGCAAAAACTACATTCAATTTCAACGATACACTATTTCCCTTCGGCCTTCTACTGCAACCTGGCCAACGAATGAAAGCAATTTGGAATAATAAGTGATGCAACGCAGTTGTTTATTGGAAGAAATTAAAAAATTATGATGCCTAATAGCCTCGGTACACTATCGGAAAAATTGCTCAGTCACTCAGCTTTTCCCTTTGGCCGTCACGTTGCCTTGACTACTACTCATGGTGTTGAATGTCAGGCTAAAACTATGCGTCACTTCAACTTTAAGCTTCACCATTGTTGCTTGTTATAGCGAACAAACTGCAAGAAACGACTCGTTCCTTAAATATTCTTTCACGTGGCAGAACAATGTCTAAGCCGAAGCTTAGGGCGCTGCAGCGCAATCAAATAGTTGCAATCGACTAGTTGCGTTGCAATGCAATTTTTGCGTATGGGTGCCCACGCTCTAAGAGTGCTAAAGGAAGTTTCAGAAATATTCACTGCTTCGATTTAACGTTGGTAATACAAGAAGTGCATTCATACACTCCAGATCAAAAGCGATCACTTGAAAATCTAGAAAAAGTAACAACGTTTTGGTGATAAATAAATTAACTCCTTCGACAAGGGATCAGTAATTCCTGAAGGTAAAGGTGAGAAAGTCGAAAAATACCTGGTGTGATAATTTATTAGGAAATGTACATTTTTGTCATATATATAATGAGTTTTTCAGTTGATCAAAATTATAAGACCTCAAACAGAATTCATAGGTGTTAAGGTTAAGGTGAACAAAATTGAAACATAGCAATGAGTACTGCCTCTATTCATGTTGATCACTTCATAAATTCTTTCATTGCATACTAGAAATATACATAGAAATGAGGGTTGGAATGTTGTCCCAGCTCCTAAAGATGGCATCACGAAGTTCGTTTACTGTCACAAATTGTTTACCATTTCCGCAAACACTTCTCGCCATGTATCCCAAAGATTTTATTTTGGATTTAAGTCTGGTGAACATGCTGGATAACGTAGAAAAAGCGACCCCATTTTCTTGAAAGGTCATTGTCTCGCGGGCAGTGTCGACTGTTCCATAATCCTGCTGGAAGTGCAGTACTTAACTTCCCTTTCACTTGAATGTTTGTGGGGAATCTGCAAGTCTTTAACATATAGACCGTCCCACAGGGGACCTCAAATAGGTTACATTAGCTTATAGTTAAACCTCCGGGATGATTTTTTTCACGTTCACTATGTTTCTTTTCTGTTTTTTATAGTCCTACAAATGGAGTTTTTTCCTGTCTTCTTTTTTATTTTTTGTTGAATCCAGACATCTTTATTTAGTGGGGGATACCCTGAGGCTGTGGATCTACCTTTCTCGCATGTAATACACTAAAGTCCCATGCTCTTCTTACATTGAAGCTAGTTGTTGTGTCTAAGCATCTCAATTAACCTTTCAATCTGTTGTAAAAAATGAGTCGATGTTTTTGATTAGTATATTTAGGAATTAACGAATTAGTCCATGCACTGCATGACTGTAACTTTCATTTTTATTTGCCGCAGCGCAATTTGCCATGACGGGCCTCATTTCTTCTAGGAATTTCGAAAACTCCAATTGTTGAAACATATTAGCATGCAAAATACTTCCGAGCTTGAAGTCTTAACAGAAACTGCTGGCTCTTTAATTGAATGGTACCTATTCTGTGTTATTCATCTTTCGCTATTTTTTCTTAAAACCTAAGTATTGCGATTTATTTTTTCTTGGTGCAGCACAGTGTCAGATGTATTTTTTCACAGAAACTGTTACTTGCTAATTCAAATAATTACATAAACTATATCAATTAGAAAATGGTTTCTGCAATACGGTACAATTTCATTTCTGCAATACTGTACAATTTCATTTCTGCAATACTGTACAATTTCATTTCTGCAATACGGTAAAATTTCCCTTTATAACTTCGTTGGTGATTGGATGGTGGCACATTTTATACCAGACTAAACTCTCACATTTGAAGATCGCTTAACTTTTGTGTAGTGAAAGTTTCAAAAAGCAAAAATCGCTTTGGAATGGCAACCCCAATTTGAAAATCAACGAAGCTCCAATTCCCAATTACCTTCTGCTGCCTCAGGAATCCAGGAACTGTCGGCAAATGGAATACTGTATTGGATTAAAAAACTCCCGTATTTTGCCTTCGGTTCCATTAGGCGTCGATTTGTTGTGATGGGGGAGCTGGAGCTGCGAGGGCGGTGCGGCAGAGACGGGATGTTCTTCTGTTCCAGAAATTCAAGGTATTCTTCCTAGGATTACACTGGAATCAGCTCTCACTTTAAGCTGTAGTAGTCTAAGCCTTATCTTTTTGAATGCAAAAATTAGCTGTTAGGCACCATTTTACAGGGTGCTAACTTTAATTAACTGTACGGGAAGGCAATTACCAAAATGTATAATTCAAGAAACTAAAAGAAAAACACATACCATACACACAGGCTATCGGTGTAATTGGATAACTTGCTGTATTTTAGTTACCCGTTTTTACCATTTAGACACAGTTGTACTAAGTGTGACTTCTTTGATCGATTCGCAAACCTAAATATTGCCGAAATTGCTGATAACAAAAGGGCACAAAACTGATTTGAAGTGTTCCTGTTCTTAGAAATTGGCATTTATTGTTTATAGTTGGAAGCTTTCGACTCGTTGAAAATATGCGATCAATATTGCAACATTGCAGGGGACATGGAATGGGCCACACACCCTGGGGCTCCACAAGTTAGGTTCGCCCATTCTTTGTTATGTGGAACTGCGCCAATTGACATACTTCGGCCCAGCTTCTCAAGCTCTTCGTAAGTTTAAGGGGGAATCCCGCTTTTTGCTCAAAATTTTTTCATTTTCGTTTTCTTAGTGAAATATTATCCATGGATAAGGACAGACCCGTGGTCAAAAAATTTCGGCCCTGGGTGTATTGGGACATCTCGAAATGGAGGGTAAAGTCCTCCTCGGGAGGTGGGGGGGGGTAAATTTAGAAACTAGACTGAGTTTGCTGAAGCTCCGTCATTATATGTAAAATCGAAAATAAAATCGATTTTTATCTATAAAGTTTTCCCATTTTCTTCTTCGTTTTCTATTTATTTTATTTTTTGAAAGTTAGCTATAATTTTATAAGTACTGTTCATCAGCGCTATTATCATTTTAATTATAATTATTTTTACTACCTATATACTATGGAAACCATATGAAAAATTTGAACTATTTTGACGAAAATATCAGTGAGATATGAGTGTGATGTCAGTGACAAACTATGTGAAAAACATTTCAATTCAAGAACGAAAACAGCTACTTCTCGGAGTTTCATCTGTAGCATAAAAATTAGCTGATAATCGAAGGGGTGAGTACAAAATACATAAATCATATGTGCATGACCAATTTGCATTGTGTTAATATTATATTTCAACCATTACACACAGCTTTTTATGGTTATGAATGCCTTCAAACTAGTTTTTTCTCATAAAATAAAACTTTTTTGGCTCTCCTGAAAAATTGTTAATTTCTACATAAAGCTCACATGGAATTTTCCAGTTTTTGTGCTTGAATGAAAACAAAGACAATTTAGAATCGTCAAACCATTCTCCACAAACGCACACTTAAATTTTTCATTTTCAACCTCGTTTTATTTCAATATAGCAATTTGCAGCGTAAAACACTGGTGAAATTGCTATATTGAAAGAAAACGATGTAGAAAATGGAAAATCTAAGAGTGTACGTTTGTGGAGAATCGTTCAACGATTCCAAAACTGTCCTTTGTTTTTATTCTAGCATAAAAACTGACAACTTCCATGTGAACTTTTTAAACAATGAAGAAATGCAAGTTTACCTAGAAATTTGATGACAAAAAGAAAATGCGAAAATTTCCATGAGCAAAAACATTGTCATTTTGATTTTAGTTATCGTGCGCTAATTTCGTTGCAACCGGACAGTAAATAAAAAAATGCAAAAAGTGGGATTCCCCCCAACCCCTTAAAACTGGTAAACTACACTGTTGCGGCAACGAGTACTTATGTCATGACACCTGCACTACGTTACATCGATTGTAGGTAAATTGTGATGAAATAATACCTGTAAACCTGAAACGATATGCGAATGAGAATTAATAATTAAATTCTAAAAGAATACCAAGAGTAGCGTTACGATAATACACTCGTGCCTGCAGCTGTACTCTGAAGATTGCCTCAATTTCACAAAGTGTTAGAAAAACCAGGCCTCCATTGGTAACCTTAGCCATAGCTAGACTTTCGAGCCAATATTCTCTACTTACAGAGTTTTTATATACTTTCTGTTCCAAATGAGTCTATGCTATGATTTTCTTTTTCTACTTCCTGTGCCTATTCAATATCCCTGTTCACTGTCGAAACACCACCTGGCCAGTGTAGGCTTAACTCGTAAAAAATCTGATAGTCTTCCAGGAAAGTTTTACTTAGAAGTACAAGCATATCACATGCAGTAATATTTAATTTCATTCCTGTACTAGTCGCTCCCCTGCAGTTTTTTTTAGTATAAAATTTCGTAACTCAGTGCGCCACCCGTGGTGAAGTTTTTCTCTTTTCCTCCTTCAGTTTAGCGAAGTACATTTCCGTAAGGAAACCTCGTGATTCCAAGCGCCTTCCCGAGCGAGCTCTGCACGCACCTTCATTGGTGAGGTTTTAATACCTCGGCTCATTGCTCATCGTATTACAGAAGAGATCAAAAGGTCGGGGTTGACTCATTTCTTCCGAGCTCCTGCTATGTATGGATGGATGTGAGAGGAAGGCCTTTTTCTCTGGAGTCAATATTGCACCTTCTGCATANCCTCGGCTCATTGCTCATCGTATTACAGAAGAGATCAAAAGGTCGGGGTTGACTCATTTCTTCCGAGCTCCTGCTATGTATGGATGGATGTGAGAGGAAGGCCTTTTTCTCTGGAGTCAATATTGCACCTTCTGCATAATGAAAAGCCTCTATTAAAATGAGACCCTTGCTTCCTTTCACACACCCGTTTTGAGGCTTTATGAAGTTTGCCCTCAGGCGATAGATTGATCGCGGCGTTTATTTGGTCGATGTCTGCCACTTTTTTATTTTATTCTAGTTTGTATTCACTGGTTGCAAGTGAAGGAAGAATACAACGAATTTTAGACGGGTGTATTAATTTCTTTTATTTTTAACGTAGCTTTAGTATTTATTGTAATTCGACAAGTTCGCTACAGGCGGCAATTCTAAACACCAGAAAATAAATAACCTGTGTCTTGTTTCCATCTCCAAAAGTTTTATTGTGGTTTAAAAACTAATTCATATTTCGCTTTATTTGCTCTGGAGATTTATAACATACGAGTAGTTCCTAATGTATTTAATATAAAAAACTAATCACCCTCACCCTCAATAGATGATTTCGGAAAATACTTATTACCACGAAAACGAGTTTCCTTCGCTCTCTTTCATGAATCTCTATCAAAAATACCTTTTCCTTTCCTTCTTACATTGCGCATCATGTGCTCGAACCAAAAAAATACAGGCATTTCTGATCATACCCCATAAATCCGTTTGAGCGAAAAAAACTTTGCGCTTTGCAAAGGTTTACTATGCCTCCCATTATTAGTTTTCTTCGAGCGCGAAAGAAAACATGTTGAGTTCCTGGGCAGCCCTATATTCGGAACTACTATTATTTTTCGATTTCTTTTTACTCAGTGCTCTGAGTAAATTTTGTCATCATCAAAAGAATAAGTGATTGTATTTTCTCTTGAACAAAGAATGTACCCACGTGTCACCTCAGTAAGATGCTAGAGGCACATTTCTACAAATTTAGCACGTGCCATGAAAAATTTGATATAACCTCTTTTGCTTTACGGGAACTAAATATTTGTCGGGTATTAGAAAATCGCTTTGCGTTATTGTGCGTTAGAGAACTACGACTGTAATCGCTGTGGGAAAGAGTACACACTGGTATTTGTGCTACCACTGAGAGCTACTTCAGACATCTTTAATGATTGGTTTAGAAAAGAGTTGTATGATAACAGTCCCTTGCTGTACGGTAGATGAATTTTCTCCTATCTAATGCTTCGTTTTAACTGTATGCAGTGCACTGCTAATCTTTTCTATTGGCATTTTATTTTTTTAAGCTATATGAGCTCAATTATTTGCATTCAGATATACACAACTGGTATTTAATTATGAAAGAGCGATAAACTAAAATAGCGTGTCAGAAATCCTTATTTTCGATGCTCTAAAGCGCATGCAATAAAGGCTTCGCAAACTTAGTTCTGATAGATTTACAAAACATCAAAATCAAATGCTATTATAAAGACCATTGAGGATTTCTCTGCCTGTTTATTATCTGTCCATTTGCGGTAAACTTCAAGAAAGTGAATAGGCGAAAATGAGACTAAGTTGCATATGAGGATAAAAGAATAGAAGCCTCAAAATTGTACAAATTTCTTGCATTGGCAACGTTGTATTCCAAGCGCTGAAGATATCTATTGCTTCTCCTAGTACTCCTAGGAATTCTGATCTTTTACTTTCTGCCCTTGTTAAAACTTTCTTTGCCTCGAGCTCGCGATGCGTAACTTTAGTAAATAATCAACGACGCGAAATATGGAATGAAGCGGAACTACGAAGAAGAGTGAAGAATTCAAGGGTTTCCATGCAGCAATGTTTTCTCTTTTCTTAGATTCCTTTCTTAGACGAGCTAGCGTTGCACTTCAGCATATAATAATTTTCGAATGACGTTATATCATTGCATATCAATGATAGAGAGCTAAAATTTATGTTTGTGTTAGGTTTGACTGCCTCCTGGAAAATGAATTGATTTAAATGTCACCGAAGGAAAGGAAATTCTGGGCTGCTCAGTTGAACTGAAGCCGCGAGCATTGATCTCTTACGACTATGTCAGTTGGTACTTGCAGTGCGACCTTCAAACGCAAGTCAGTAACGACAGTTTGATCAATGAAGAAGTATAGAAAATTTTTCGTCGTCATTTTTGACGGCCGGGTTAGTATAAAAACAGAACTCTACGAGTAAAGTGATATCATAATTGTTTGTATATATATTACTGACCGCACGAAAGCTAATAATGGTCAAAAGGTCAATACGATAGTTGCTTGCACTTTCTCTAGCTTGGGCTTCATCTCTCACTCGAGTTTTTGAGTGGCATCCATGTATGATCTTAAAATGAAAAGTTTAAACCTAAATTAAGACATTGTGTTCACTTATTAAATCGCAAAATTTGGTAAATTTTTCTACCGGTTTAAATGAATGTATCACATGATTTCTTTTTAATTGTACAGGTTAGTAAAATTAATGCAGAAATGAAACATTTATTCCCCCCTCAAATAAAAAGAGATATTAGGATAGCCCGCATTAATGGGTTAATCAAACTGTAGTATAGTGTGCTCTTATTGTTCATTTTCCTTGCAGTATTCCCATGGACACTGGTACGATATCGCAACGCATTCTACTATTTTCTTTCAGTTCCTGTGGCGCTAATAGAAAATGTTTCACGAAAACGGCTCGCTAAGAAGAGCCCCTCAGACGCCACAAATTTCTCGCTAAGTCAAAGGCTTGCCTTCGACCTGATAGAAAACCCTGATGAAAAATTACGATCAAATTAGTTTCGCAAATTACGGGCGAATTTCAATTCTGGTGTCGGGGCAGGGCAGGCGGGAGGCCCGCACCGCGAGATTTGCTCGGGCAATTGCTGATACTTGCGCTTCAAACATCCCGGGAAATGAGAGGTATGCTAGCTTGCCTGGGAAATTATCGACTTCGTGGGAGTAATATACGAAAAATTAGCATTGCTGCTGGTGCTGGAACTTAACTCAAATAAGGCTTGCTGTCTGGGCAGTTATCGACTGCGTGGAAATGAGCCCAGGTAAAGTTACTAGGTTGCACATGTAGATACTTAATTTGAATAAGAGGTGTACTTGCAAGCCTACACGGGAAATTATTCATTGTAATCAATCAATGTGTATTGTTCTTTGTGTTGAAAATTAAGACAAATAAAGTCGGCAGGTAAATAGACACAAGCTACAAATAAATATCATTAACAGCCGCAGGAGATGCAAGATATTACCATTGTCTGTGGGGGAATAGAGTGCAAAGTGTGTACAATGAGTATTATAGCATTAGTATTGTGTCTCTCTGACTACAGTGAGTAGTAAAATGACTTAAAGGGAGAGGAGGACCACAAAAAATATTACCGGCAAATAAGAAGTGTGTCGAGCGCCTCGAATGTGACTGGAATTATCAGGGTATTTAGCGCGTGGGCCTGCGCGTAGGTTGCGAGTACGCCTACGCCTGAACAGTCCTGGACCCGGTCTTATAGCTCGGGTTCGATCCGCAAAACATGGTAGGAACTAACTTGCTGCCTTCCAAAGTCAGGAATAGTAACTAGAATTAGTTTTTGAAACAAGTGTGGAATTTGAAACACAATAATTATTGAGTGTTTTTTGGAAAAATGTGTCAGGTGTTGTACCGACAGCTAGAGTTTTGTGTAAGGTTTTTGAAGATCACGTACTATCTTTCATCCTACAGTTTTCAGAAGTCGTGTACAGTAAGAGTAAGTGATTAAATTTTACGTTTAATGTAACATTTTGGTTGCATATAGTATCTTAAATTACTGGATACTACAGTATTTACTAAAAGCTGAGTAAAACTTGTTCTTGCCGTACCTTTAAAATAGTATGAAGACCATATAATGCTTTGCATTTTAGTTGTAAGATCTACTAGTAAATGAATTATCTACAGCATTTTCTCTGTCAAGTAAATCATGCCTGTGAAGTTAAGGCTTTCAATTAATTGTATAGTCGAGGTATAAATTCTTAGCAAAATTCGAGCTGCGGAAGATTTCGTATGTATTCTAAACTAATGAAGGAAGATAATTTTCTGTAAGGTATGGAAGCAGTGATATCGAAAGATAATGTCAATTGGACGTGAAAAAGATAGAAGCTTAGCGGAATTTCCTAGTTTTCTTGTTAGCTTAGCCCTCTTTCCACTGATGTCAATAGAAAAGTGCATTGAAATTAAAATGAAATGTGCTAAACAGCTAGTTCAGTATGGAGTCCATATACAAAACAATACAAAAACAAATTAGCAAGAAGTAAAATATATAATGTGCCTTTAAAAGACCGTCGTAGGTGCGGTCTATGATTAATGCGACTTTTTCCTGGTGATATTCCTTAACGAGTTCAAACCTGCTTGGCAAGGGGGAGGGGGAGGTTGGCTTCAATATGTATCCAGTCTCAGCCGCTTCCGATCTGCCAGAAAGTGAGCAAGCTATGATATGTACCATGAACCCTTATATTGAGGTTAGGTATCACGGCGTGCTGGATCGTTGTGTTGATCAACTTTACGATGAAAATTTTGCGTAAAACAAGGGAAGTCTACCGCTGAAACGCTTCAATTGATTAAGCATATTTTGGGAGCGATTACTTGCCACATCACAATTTCTTCGATGGCACAAGTCGTTAAAGGACGGACGAGATGTCGTCGACGAGTCCCGCAGTGGACTTCTATCAACCTCATGACGCGTCATCCACAGCGCATTCGTAGTCAACTGTTTAGTAGCCGGAACCCACGCCTCGTTGCTTCCTAAGCCTCCCTACAGTCCTGATCTGGCTCCTTTTGAATGTTTTGCTTCTTTGCTAAAAGAGGCCTGAAAGGGAAATTTTGGACTGCAGATGAAAGCATCAAGGCACATCCCATATTACATCGACTCTAAGGATATATTGGAGAAGGCCTTCCAGGATATCTTCCTGTCTTGGAAACACCGCCTTTAGATGCGTATCGACGTAGGGGAGTGTGCCATTTCCGAATATTTAACTTATTGCACTAATATGCTCAATAAAGGATTTAGTGAATTCATTGGTATGACTATGGAACTTGCCTTGTAGAGTACGAGTCTAAGACGACGAATTTATTGTTTTTATGATCTGAAAAAGCCAAGTTTTTGCCACATTAATGAGTTCATACTGTCGAACGTTCAAATCTTCGTGTAACCACACATTTTTGTCACCATAAAGCCTCTTGCATTTAGTCATATTATACTTGTCTAGCCCACGTTTCTAGAGTTTCTACAACGAAAATACTTACAAGGGAAAAATACAAGACAATCTCCACTGGGACGCTCTAGATGCGAACAGTACCTTGATTTTGAAAGAACGCTTTTTCAGTTTGACCTAGCATCCCAACAAATTTTGAGGCAAAAACATCTCTTTCTTTTAGAATTGAGCGGATATATGGCATCAACACTCTCTTTTATACATCTCTGTGCTACAGGAGAGCAAGAGAAAGTGCTAGAAGTGAATCATTCATTACGAGATCAGCCTTTCTTAGGTAAACAAAGGGAAGGGTAAAGAAGGCCCCATAAAATACATGACTCATACAAAATCAATATTGCATTTTTTCGCGCAAAGTTGTTGCTTGAAACTTTGGCAATAAGCTTCTGCACGGAGAGGCTCTTCCGTAGCTCACCGATGGGCCTCAGGATATGAGGAGTTGATGTGGGGGCAGTGAGGGTGTTGGGGCTGGTGAGGGGAGGTAACAGTGTGGGAGATGTACCGGTGTTGGGGCTGGTGAGGGGAGGTAACAGTGCGGGAGATGTACCGGTGTGGGGCTTGTGAGTGGAGGTAGCAGTGCGGGAGATGTACCGGTGTTGGGGCTGGTGAGGGGAGGTAACAGTGCGGGAGATGTACCGGTGTTGGGGCTGGTGAAGGTAGGTAACAGTGTGGGAGATGTACCGGTGTTGGGGCTGGTGAGAGGAGGTAGCAGTGCGGGAGATGTACCGGTGTTGGGGCTGGTGAGGGGAGGTAACAGTGTGGGAGATGTACCGGTGTTGGGGCTGGTGATGGGAGGTAACAGTGTGGGAGATGTACCGGTGTTGGGGCTGGTGAGGGGAGGTAACAGTGTGGGAGATGTACCGGTGTTGGGGCTGGTGAGGGGAGGTAACAGTGTGGGAGATGTACCGGTGTTGGGGTTGGTGAGGGGAGGTAACAGTGTGGGAGATGTAACGGTGTTGGGGTTGGTGAGGGGAGGTAACAGTATGAGAGACGAAGAAGAATTGGAGCTTGTAAGAGGAACTAGCAGTGTGAGAGACACAAGGGTTAAAAGAACATGTTTGAGGAAGTATCGCCGCCATTACAAATATGATAAATACTTGCTGAAAACAGAGAGGTGCGAGATATCCATACCTATATGTGAAGAGGATTCAACGCTTTAGGCTTCTGTTTCGTTTGGTCTTTTGGGATTACGATTGTGTTTGGAAGCCAAACGCAAAAACCTCATTGTGTGTGTGAATATGAGTACTCACACACTAGTAGTAGATCTGACACCTTACGTTGAATTAAGAAAAAATAATAATAAATAATGGAAAAAAAGCTGCCCCCAAATCATCAAACAGTTTGGAAGTTGGTGGAAAAATTAGCCTCAACGAATAATGCCTGGCTGTACTCGTATGTATGGGCGGTAAAAAGAATGAAAAGATGAGCATCACTAGACATCATTAAATGGTAATGTCGTCTTGTAGTCGTAGAGTTTGACTTACTAAGCGTCGGAATATTTTAACCTGTTGAAAGCGATCGATTCTGCAGTGACTCAAAGTAGACAGAAAAAGCTTCTAAACGGAAATTAATATTAAGTATATTCATACTGTCATTAGATAAAAATTTCTACAATAATGTATTAATGACTGTCGTGCCTACCTAAGTTCACTAATGACGCAGCTATACGTAATAATTCGGGTTGACAACATGACTGAATTTTATGTGTCGCTATAGTTTGCAGTTTAGCCTTATGCTGTAGTAGTTTAGAGATGCCGCATTGGAAATTTACCTATTATGGTGGGTGAACATTAACATGCTAATCAGAAAGTTTGGTCACTGCTCGGATGACGTTAATTGCCAGCTCTTTCGAAGCTATTGCTATCCCTTGTACTGTAACTCGCTTTGGTCTAACTTTAAGCAGAAATCGATTGGACGCCTTCGTGTTGCCTATAATGACATATTTCGGCGCCTGATGAATGTCCCGAGGTCTACTAGTGCAAGTATGATATTTGCTCAAAAGTATGCAGATTGTCTCAAAATCAGGGCAAGAAAATGCGCGCTGAGTCTCCAGCTCAGGATAGAAAAATCTGATAACGCCTTACTCAAGGTGATCCGTAACGGGCCTGGCTACAGACTATCTAACATGTATAGCCGATGGCAGCGCATACTCTTTCCGAGCAGGGGCCAAACAATGGGCCGCAATGCAGTGTAGTTTGTAATGATAGTATTACCTGATCTTAGTATCTAATGTAGCTTTAGTATTAAGCTGTCTCCTGTGTACCATTCCATATGTGTACCAATAAAGCATGTTATTATTAACGCAGAAATTGGCCAGTCACTCAACTTTGTGCGTTGTCAATCACGTTGCCTTGGCTACAACTTACGACGTTAGAATATCACACTATTCGTCAGTGCAACTTTAAACTACCTTAACTACAAAGTAGGAGGTATATATGATGTGCGCGTTTGGTGGTTTGCGCGATCGATCGATTGCGCAAATCCACCAAACGCGCACAACATATGTACTCAAAGTGTGACTGTTACTGCTTGCCACAGTCCACAAAATGCTCATATTTTATGTAGTCTTTTTAGTAGCATAGCAGTATGCTAGCCGAATCCATCCCGCTGCAGCGTAATCGGATGTAAACTGTGTGGCGGTGTAACTTGTGCGTATGTGTGGGCCTGCCCTTATGACTGACCCAGCAATCTCTAACGCCAGAACGTGCTCTTCTCGTTGTACCAGCAATGCTGCCTGTCATATAATTATTTCTTGACTGCATTATTTCATTCAGTCGACGTCTTGCCCATTAGAGGGCTGACGATTCTTGGGTATAAATCATGAAGTCAACTGAGAATCTTCTCCCTATGTTAATTCTAGCTTTAAAATGAAGATTGAATACCTCAGGGTGCTGCGTCTATTGTAGGTACACATCCTTTCCTATACATTACTAATCACGGCCCTGGATAGTGGAAAATGCTTCACAATGAAGGCCTTCACAAGTTGACACTCCTCATTACCAGCATTCCGAAACCCTCTAGTAGGGTAAACAGCTCTAGCGTAGTATCTTTCTCTGTAAATTGCTATAGACTGCGGTGTTGAAGGAGTAACGTTAGGTTAGAAGACTTTCCAAAGCTCTGGACTAGCTAGGTCTTCGGGACTTCTCTCTTAAGTGCCCACTGTGCTTTCTTCCCGATTTCATACTCCTACTGGCTCATGCTTTATTCTATTCTTCCTCTTCTTTCCCGACTTGCTGTTCCCATGCGCGTTGATCCTGTGTGGTAACACCTTCGTGCATGGGTTCCCCGTTTCTCTTAGCATACTATACGTCCCTTGCTCTTTCTTCTGTGATATCGTTCTGCTCGAAAACTGAGGCTTAAACTTCCTAACGATAATTAACTAAAGCTCTGGTCCTATGGAGTCGATGACATTGCATCAATAATAAGTATATATTTTTATCGCTTCTCAAGATATTTCATCGCCACAAGGTGCCTAGAAGTCCCGCTATAATACAGGCCAAGTTATTAACCTGACTGAATTCTTGGTCGCCCAACAGCAAAAATAGTACTATAGCTTGAGCAGCAGCCAAAAATTCTGCTGGTGTTATTTTTGTTACAGCTCAGAAGCCGTCACACTCGGGGATACCCTATCAGAAATTATCGTTGGAAACAACTATGATTATGGTCGAGCTTGGTTGCAAATCGTTCGTAATCACCGGCATTTATGGGGTGCTTTCCAACTTTTATGGTTGGGCTAATTCCAAGGTTTCCAACCATAA